>OY986435.1:147257539-147660039 GCA_963920525.1 Dichetophora obliterata | reverse complement strand
TTATTATTATTATTATTATTATTATTATTATTATTATTATTATTATTATTATTATTATTATTATTATTATTATTATTATTATTATTATTATTATTATTATTATTATTATTATTATTATTATTATTATTATTATTATTATTATTATTATTATTATTATTATTATTATTATTATTATTATTATTATTATTATTATTATTATTATTATTATTATTAATAAAAAATTGTGGTGTACAGCAAGACTTAGTCTTTTATAGTACTACATGATGAATAATTTTGTTGGCAAAAATTTGTTTAACATAACTTAAATTAGAATTAAAATAAAATATAAATTTAATAACATGAATAAAACATATAATTTTAATATTGACATAGAATTCAGTAAAATAAATTGTGACTTATGGTATAAGTTTTGGTAAATTAGATAAAGTAAAGGTGACAGAAAGTAGTAAGATTTTGAATAGTAGATAAATTGCACCGTTAGGACTGGAAAAACTTTAGTTTTACATAAAGGTTTTCCGGCCTTTGTGTATGCAAAAGTGAGTGCAAAATAATAATGTTGCGAATGTTTAAATATACAAATAATCCACACCCAAGAATTCCTTTACTCCTATGTGAAATATGATCATATTGGTGGACTCCATACAAATACCTAGCGGCACTATTGAATGCAACCAAGATTTTATGCTGTGATTGAGAGTCAAGCTGACTATATATTTACAACATCAGTGTAAGAAATATGTGGCATGATCAATTGCACAATAAGTCTGCGCCGAGTTTCAATAGGTGTAAAGATCTGAGAAGTGCGTAAGTAACGTAGAGTCCCATATATGTTACCTACTGTGGAATTAATGTGATCAGTACAAGTCAACTTAGAGTTTATCATAAATCCTGGGTTCTTTGCTTTAAGAGACATTTTTCACAAAGAAGTGCTAAATCATCTTCAAAATTAAAAATAATTAGGCTTATTTAAAAAAAAAATTAAATTAAAAATCCGTTAGAAATTCCGCCAGCGGATTTTTGATAATTTATCCTGCCAAACGACTTCAAAATCCGCATATTTTGCGTTAAATCTGCTGATCTGGCAACAATCTACAGACTAACTAAGCACAGTGTAACGAGGTGGACAAAAGTAGATATGGAAAAAAGTCATAAATTTTTAAATGTAAGTATGCAAATTTATAGTTAGGAGTCTTGACTATGTGATTCTAATAGGGTTATTGGATATTTTTCCATTTGTAGTAGTTATGATCTTTATATTCTGCCTTTTAATTAAGCGAAATTTCAGTTTTTATAGTTTTGTACTGAATATTTTCTAAAATCCAAAAAACTTTATCATAATTCATATACAGAACTTAACAAAAATATATTTCACAAGTTCTTGCTAAAAAAATTTTTAAACTTAATTCAAAAAATGTTCATATACCACAAGAAAGTCTTAAATATTTAAAAAAAACTTAATTTCTATATACAATTAACCGTACTTTCCTGTTTCAAATGAGTCCTTAATTCTCTATTGTGGTCAAATGTGATACTATTAAAGAAAAATCAAAGAAATGCAAATTTCAATTGAAATTAAAAATTCTAATCTTTTTTTATAATTTTAATTTTTATAACATTTTTATTATTTTTTCACAATTTTTTATTATTTGTATTGTTAATGTTTTAAATAATTCCAGAAAATTCGTTTTTCGACGGCGAGACATTTTCAGAACCCAAAAACCTTACAACAGATGGCGTATCATTTTTGATTTGGACCTTTTTGGTTTTGTGAGACAAAATTGAAAAAAAATACTCATGTTTATTTTCGAGTTTTTTGTCCCAAAGCTAGAACACGAAATTTTATTTTTGAAATTCGTTGACCCGAGCAAAGAAAAAACCAAAGTTTTAAGTATGTCTTAAAATATGCCTTTCTTAAAACATTCCCAAAAATAAGCAAGTTAATTTCTTTTCTTATACGATTTACTACTCGAAACGTTGCAGTATTATTCTTAATTTGGTATGGAAGGTGAGCGGAGGGCGTGACATATCTTAATAAAATTTTTATTTCATAATTACATATGTGAATGTAGTTAATTAAAATTTATTTCGTTTTTATTTTTTTTCTAATTTCTTTTCAAATAATGTTTTCAACTCGATATATTGCACTTTTATTCTTAATTTTGTATGGAAGGTGGGTGAAGGGCGTATCCAATCTTAATGAAATTTTTAAAATTGTAATTTTTTGTATCCAGTCAATAAAAATAATAGTTATTTTGGTTTTTACATTTTCTACAACTCAACGTATTGCTCTTTTATTGTTCATTTTGTATCTTGATGATAATTTGTGAAGCGTTTTATATTTATGAAAAAATGACACATGACACATAAACTTCTCAATTTTTCGTTACTACACTGTAAAAACTAAGTGTTATTTAAAACACTGCCTTAAAATCATCAATAGCCTTAATTTCATCGTTGCCTTTATATTAAGTTTATGCAGTCTTAATTTCAGACAGTAGGAAGTTAAAATTTAACATTTTAAAGCGTGCCTGTTGAAAATCATGCAGTCTTACTCTTATTTTCAGCAGGGCTCACATGAATTTAACATATAGGCTGCTTTTTTACTAATAATAAGGGTTGGAATTCAGCGAAGCTACTGCTGCTTTTACAATTTAACTACCTTAAAATAAATCAGTATTGGATGCTGGTTTGCAGCAAATAAAGGCAAGTGTAATTGCAGTGAAAGCTGTCTTAAAGCTGTTGCAGCTTACTTTAAGACAGTTTTTTCACCTAGCAATAAGATTTACTTTTTACAGTGTACTCGTAGCTTTTAAAAATAAAATTAAGTCTGATACTCGGGATTTTTTACCTAAGTAGTTTGGTATGGTCACAAATTGTTTCTCGGGCTGTGTGTATTCTTTAAGTTTATAAGTACAAGTAAATTTGGTATCTATAAAAAGAGTAGTATTTAATACTGAAAAAACTTAAAAAAAATTCTTATGGAGCGAAGATTTCTACTAATTTCTCTTAGCAGAATAAAAAATATGAATGTAGTTTAAATTGTTAAAATCAAGAGCAAAAAGATACTTTTTTTTTTGCCTTGCATTAAACGAAGTGGTTTAAGTAAACATTTCGAAAATTTGGAATAATTTCTGTGTTTTAATTCTTGTAGTGTCTGAAACAGGAACTAATCAATAAATTGAAGTTAATATCTATTCGATTTATTGTATAATTTTTTAGCAATAGTTGCCTAGAAATAGAAGTAGTGCGAGAAAATTGGCTAACAGAAAATATAAAAATAAAGAGAATGATAAAAGATATATTTCGGCTTGAGAAGCAGAGTATTATAATGTTGAACTTACTTAATGGCATACGTTCTATGCAATGCCAAAAATTCTATTAAATTTACCATCTGATCAAAATTTACGATACAAATCAGAAGAACTATGCAATTTCCTTAAAGTTTTGTTCAAAAATTTACTATTTGTTGTACACTACGTGCATACACTTGAATTTAGTAGGTTATTTAGAGTAAGGCATCATTTTCTAGAAACATGTTAACTACTGACATACAAATTTTTTGTTCTGGAAAATACAAGTACAAAATGCCTTTGTAGCATTGCAAATAAAGAGCCTAATATGGTATATAAAATTTAAGCCCAGTTTTTTAAGTACAACGTACATTAAGGAATCCATTAAAATAATAAAGAAATTTCCAAAAAATTCCAAATCTGGAAGTTTAAGCTGAAATTTAAGTACTTGAGAGAACATTAAATCTTTGTTTGATAAATCAAAATGGCATCCTAGTCAAGCGTTTACGAAATCACTTCTGTCAGCTAGATACCAAAGCATTATTTTAATTAATGAAATGTGATTATCAATAATTCGCCTAGACTTCCAATTAGGCAACAAAGAAGAGAGTAAGGAAAAACTATACCCCTGTAGACCCCTTTGCCACACGAAAAGTTTTCTTGCCAGCAAGTCTGTACTGGTAAATTTTTCTTCTGTGCTGTTCTTTCTTTGATGCTGTACACTTCTTTCCTTTATATTTTCGACTTGCTGGCAAGAAAACTTGCTGTGTGGAAAAGGGGTATAACATCTTCAGTTTCTTAACTTTTACTAAACATGTATCGTCTCGAATGCCTTCAAGATATTCTCATAATAGAATGCTTAAACGTCCTATAATGGTTTCAGAACTATTTAAAAAAATAAGGAAAACTCCGGTTGAAAGGTCAAAAATTTGCTAAGGGAGCAACGACTCCTTTTTAATTACAGCTTGCATTCAATCGACTTGAATTGAAAAATATAGTGAAAACTTTTAAAAATTCACTACAGCGAGAGCAAGAAGGAATCGTTCTGCGGTTGAATCTATCCAGAAACCCAGCAAACAATATTTTACAAAACCAGGATCTGCTGTATCTGTACCGGAGAAAAAAAAGTCGAACATCAAAGCTGATGTTTTCCCATGACTTTGAAAGAGTTTATATTGTACTTGATTGCACATATTAATGAAATAAGTGCAGCTACTTTCTCTGCAGCAATTTTTCGAAAATTATTTTTAAAAATAATTTTGTATTAATTTTGAGTAATAATTATGTATTCAAAAATATAAATACATAAACCAAGCAAAAAAGTAATCATTTCAAAAGTATTAAATGTCTAATCTGAATTTATTTTCGATTATATCATCGCTATAATTTGCTGACTAATGATATGATTTTGAAATATAGCAGTCGCTTAGCAGTGGTTTTGAAAGCTCTTACCTACTGTCAATATTTTTCACCTTATACCTCAGTTTTGTAATAGCACTACTCCCGATAGCACACTTTTTTCGTATCTCTCCAGACAGTGTGTTCAACATTTTGCTCGAAATTTTTTTTTTTGAGCATTCGTATTTGTGGCATTTTCATAAACATTTTCAAGCGAATTGTAAAATAGAGTAGACACCAAATAATCAGCAAGTATTGGGCTTTCAATGTTCGAATGGATTTATGCAAAAACATTCGATGTGTTACTGCCGCGGTGGCAATTTTAAAATTGTAGCAATGGGGAAAAATGGAGCAGATCAAGTGGGGACGTGTGAAGAACCGTAAATATGACAGATGTCAACCTGAAGTCATATATTACATGCGTATTAAGCATTATTTGTAAAAAATTCGAATGTTTAGTGCAATTCTAAGGATTTTTTCCAATAAATTTGGTTATTTCTTTGTGTATTCCTTTACGAAAAATATAGTTTCGATCTCGAGGAGTTGACAAATATTAAAAATATAAGATAATTATGAAATCTGTTAGGAAACTTTGAAAACTACAAGAAAATAATGAGAAAACTTTGAAAACTATGCGAAACTTGCGTTCATTGCGAGTTGGAATGATTGAGCAACTTGCAATTTTTCAAATTTTTTTCAATGTAATTTTCATTTTTTCCATTTTCTTAACTCTAATACATAATAATGCAATAAAGAAATTAATTTCACCAAGAAATTATTGCTTCACAATTCCCCACGATTTTTGAAAACTCCAAAAACTAGTATTTTGTGCCAACAGGCAAAAATTATAGATGATTTGGGATTTAATGCAAGTCCTTCAAGCAGGAAGTGTATTTTAAGATGCTCTAGAAATTCGATTCGAAAAAATGTGAAAAAATTATTTTGTTGGTAGTTTTGATCCCAAAACAAAGCGTGCTTCAAAACTCCCAACTGTCACCTACTAAATCATTATTAATTATTACTAGAGATGAAATGGTAAATTAAAATTTATGTCAAAGCAATATTTACTTACGCCAACCAAAATTATTCAAATAAATTACTGCTTTGATTATACTTGGTGATTTTCACCGAAATTTCTTGTTAGTCAATAATTATTGTAGGATAGGCACCCACTCAATATATTTAAATAAAAAATATAACCTTTTTTTTAAGATTTTTTTAGAACAATTTTTATTTAGAAATTATTTTTAATTCGTTAATAAATTTATAATGTTTATTTTAAATATTTCGTGTTTGACATATTCTTGAATCAAGCAAAAATTACTTGATGCACGAAAACTATTTCTTTCCCTGTACGCACAGTCCATACTGAATATTTCTTTATTAAATCCAGGAACTCCATTTTGACCTTGAATTTTATATGAGCTTTTTACAAAATATAATCTAAATAAGTTGTTGATATTCTTTATGCGAAATTCAGTTTGAACGGAATGTGTTAAAGAAGAAGGAATTTTTATCGGGATAATAATTCCAACTTTATAATGAATTTAGTAATTGCTGATCTCTAATATAAAACTACCTCTACACTGAGAGAAATATTTTTCTATTATTGCGAAACTATATTTCTATAATAAATATGTAAATTTAATCATAACTAATACTTAATTGTTGCAGGCGTGGCGTACTGGTTAGAGTTCGTGGCCCATATATTAAAAAACCTTGATAGCCCGGTTTCAGTTCCACTCTAAGAAGTAATACAAAATCTGCTTCCTAAACATAACAGGTTTTCTGAATGATATTTGTGTTAAATTTTCTCAAGACTAGAAAAATTTTAATAAGGAATGAGAATGAATCAGTCAGAACCTTTTGTTTCGTTTAAGGCAAAGAATAATTGATTTTTATATCCGTAAATTAAAAACATGGCTTAACGTTACGAGTTTCAATGCGTAGTCACTTATATTCAAATTTGTTGCTTAAACTGGCTCCAATTTGACTTACAATTAAAAAAAGGAAACGACATTATTTACACGGAGAAAACTGTTTGCTAAATTTGTATTATTTTTAAACAAAACTTGCGCTTGAACCTCAACCCCTTCAAAATTATGCTATATTTCAGCAAAAACTAATCGAAGTTTGCTATTCCAGTTTATAATAAGTAAGCAAATTTTTGATTAAATTCAAACAAAATTTTGCTTAGTTATTATAAACCACAAAAGTAAATTTCTACTTAATTCAAAAAAATATTTGCTAAATAATTATAAATTGGAATAGCAAATTTTTAATACTTTTTGCTAAAATCTAGCATATTTTTTAAGTGGCTTATCCATTCGACCATCGCAGTTGTTAATTAATCGTCGCCTTATTTTCTTCATTAAGAATTTATGTGTGTTTAGAAACAATTTGTTTGAATTTAGTAAAAATTTGCTATTTGGGCTTATAATAACTTAGCAAATATTTGCATGAGTTTTGTAAACATATGCTATTTGAGCTTATTATAACTTTTGCAATCATTAATAACCTAGCAAAATTTTGCTTGAATTTAATCAAAATTTTGCTTTTTCTCAAATACATCAAGAGTGATTACAATAAAGAAATATTTTTCTAAAACCACACCGTGATTGAGCAAAGTTTTGTTGAATTGCTTTTAAGCAAAAAATCTGCTTGATTCAAGCAAAATAATTATGTTATTTTATTGTATAGTTATCAATGCATTAGCTAGACTTTCTGGTATATAGATTAAACAAAAGTATTTTGAATCTTCCGTGGAAGGACAGATTCTTAAACTGGTATTCAATAAACACAGGTAGGCTGAAAAAAATGAAGAAATGGCAAAAACTGAATGATCTATTCGTAAAAATGTGATTGTGAAGGGTTTTTTGCAATAGTTTCAAATTGGATTTTTTAATTCATTAATCATTCTAAATTAAAGCCTGTATAATATTATTATTATTATTAAGTTAAATTGCCCTCTTAATTCAATTTCTAAATTAAATTTTTGATTAATAAAAAAATTTAAGTCCAAACTAAAAATTTAGTACTTTTTATCATAATTTTTCAAATTCATTCACTTCCATTAGAGCATTTTATTTAAAAAAAGGTGAATTCTTTTGTACGTGTTCATTCGAATTTGAAAAGTTGCATTGAAAAACTACCCTCCAAAATCACATTTTTACGAGTAGACCATTCAGTTTTTGCAATTTCTTAGTTTTTTTTCAGCCAACCTGCGTTTGTTAAATGCCAACCTAAGAATCTGCTCTTGCAGGTGGCATCCAAAGGTCATCTACTATGTAAATATATTATTTATTTTAAAAACTTCTCAGATTTTAAACATAGTTTGAAACTTAGCATATGTAATTTTCTTTTTATTATAGGACAAAACGATTATATTTATAAAAACCTTAACTATCACACAAATATGAATATTTTATAATCTACAATATTTAGTCAATATATGAAACTATAAATCAATAATGGTTATCATCAGTTTTGTTTTTATCGCCTTCTTATCAAATTCATGTAAAAAATTAACGAAAAGAAAATTTAAACTTACCTAGTTATTTTTTTCGTGATTAAACTAATCAACATGTATGACTTATATCGTTACTTAATATATTACAAAAATTGATTTTATACCCAAATTGTTCTAACATAACTATTTGTTCTAACCATTTTAGTCATTCGTATAAATTTTATTGACTACTAAATCATACCGAAACTAACTACTGTAAAATAGTTAATTAAAATTTTATTACCTTATTAACAGCTTTAACATTAACAACTACAAAAATAACAACAAAAACAAACCAACAACACTTGCAAGTCTAAACCAATGATGAATGTAATGCTAGAAAAAGGTGTTTGCGGAAAAAAACACAAATTTATAAGAATCTCATAAAACACGCTCGTTAAAATCTAAAACAAAGTCAAGTGAAATTCTGAACTCGCACACCCATTAAATATGTGCCAGAAACAGTAAAAACAAGAAAATACCCCAGAATGAAATTTGAAGTAGGTATGCACATTAAAATAATTTATAATGGTTACACATAAAAACAGCTACAATGCTAATATAGCTGTTAAATAACTAATTAGCTTAAGGAACTAACCGACACAAAAAGGTGTGCTGGTGCTAAAATGGTAAAACAGAATTGAGGACATTGCTACTTTAGCAGAGCTAATTTTTTATTTTTCATCTTCAAAAAGGAAGTACTTAAATTAATTTTACATTTTTTTAAATTGCAAAAAATGTAGTCTTTAAGTTTCGCTCATTAACCCTAGGCTTAACTTATAAAAAATTCAATATAAAGATTATAACAATAAAATCTAAGACAAAAAAAAATATTTTATATAATACCACCAAGAAAACTTTAAGTAAAAGATTAAACTTTTTGTTTTCGCTGAGTCAATGATTATATATAATTAAAAAAGTTTATCAAAAAAGCCAATATTTATCATTGGCTATCAATGAAAAAGTAATTCTACATAACCCAAATTAAACAAAAACAAGAAATATGAAAAGTCACACAATATTTTAATTTTACAAGCATAATAAACAAACAAATAATAAATTTTATAAAACAACACATCAGACATTACAAGAAGGCCTTAGAACGAAATAAGAATTGATAAATAAACATACACCACATATTTGTATGTACAAATAATAATTTTTTATAAAGAAACTGTTCGAAAGACTGTATGTTTCCTTTTGAACTGTTTTGAGTGTGGTTTGCCAATCGCAAACGCTAATGTCTTGTCAGCATTAAAGTATGTTTAGTGTTAATTTGATGAAATTCTTTTTAATTTTTCGGGTGTGTTTTCTTTTAGCACTATTCTTAAAACAAACACACTTCCCGGATGATACGTTGAATGATATACATATAAACAAATTTTGTGTTTGTTTCATATGTAGAACATATTTATACATATACAAGAATAACAATATCGTCAGTCAAATTCTGTGAAGAATGCTTATTAAGAAAAAGCGCTAATTCTAAACAGGAAATTCTTGCCATTCATGCTTAACCTGACGGCTCAGGAATCTTATTTAAAAGAGCAAACTTTACAGGATTTAGAACTAGATTAAGACGGAAAAGTATTTTGAAAAAAATCAGAACGATTTTGTTTAAGTTCAAGTTATCTTGATGTCAAGTACAACAAATAATTATAAAAACATTTCTTCATCAGTTTTAAGGTTTACTCATGTTTTTCAAACAAAATCATAATGTTAATACATTATAATATAGCCTAACCGTGGGCTTATCTTCAAACTGAAAACATTTTTGTGTCGTTTCAGAAATATACATATAGTGCCTTAGTAATAAACATTTTAAAGTCGACTCTAAATTTAGTGTGAGCTTTTCTGACATTTGTTGTCAAAAAGCTTACATTAAATTTAGAGTCGACTTAAAAATGTTTATTACTAAGGCCCATAGTGTTAATTAATATTTACATTCTACATTTGACTTTTTAAGATATATTTTCTAGCTTAATATAATGATGTACTAATCGATTAGTAATAAATTTAAATAAAAACTGTATCATTCTTCAAAACTAAAGAGATTAAATCTATATTAAATACTATATGTATATTAAGGTGGATCGTTATGTTCAGGCGTAAAAAAAACTTTTTTCGGCACTCATATTCGGAATGCTGGATTTAAGGAGATCATAAATCTAAAAATATATTGAAATCGGTTTGACCGTCTGCCTGCGGTTTTGATTTAAAAAATTATTTGTTCGTAAAAAATCAACGGTTTTTTCGCCCTTAGTTTTTATCAAGAAAAATACCCAAAATTTCGACTGAAATCTGAACACTGTTGCACTAAAAAAATTCCCGATTCAAACAATCTTCCTATTCACAACTTTAGGGCCTCAGATACCTTCAATTTTCACCCTATTTTTGAGTAGTTATTTTAGCTTAATAAGAACTTACGGCGAAAAGACTGTTGATTTTAGGCGAAAAAGTGATTTTTTTCAAATTAAAACAGCTGGCAGACGGTTACACCGATTTATATATTCTTTTGAATTTAAGATATATTTGAATCCAGGTCTTAGAATATGATTATCAAAAAAAGTTGTGTGTTGCGATCCACCTAAATGTAAATTTTACTATATATGTGTTACTAAACTAAAATATTAAATATTTAACATTCCATATTTTAATTTTTAAGATATATCAAAACTAAAGGCACTTAATATGTGCAACGTAATATAAAGTGATCACTCTATTAAATTTTTGAAAACGCCTCTGATCGCCATATGTTTAAGTTTTGGTAAAAGTAACCAAATAAAAGTGCTTAAATAACTTATGGTGAAGCATCCGTCGGCTGCCAGAAGCACCCTAAAAACTTTATTTCTTTTATGATTAACGAAGAGAAGGCAAATGTGGGATTTGCTATGAAAAACAGTTTTATTACAGAATAAAAGTAATTCCCAGCCGATTTTGAAATATGTATACGGTTAGAAATCTTGGAATAAATTTTAATACAAGCAAAGTATTACAAAGATTTCTAATTAAAAAAGTATTGAATTTAATACTCCACAGTTGATTAAACAATTTTTAAACATATTTTGTTTTCATTTAAATACAGTTCTAATATTACAACGATATTTGATAACATTGGAATCAATTCGATACTATGATGAATATTGTATTTATTTTTTAAGAGATGCTACATTATATTTCAATAAAATGTTGTATTCCATTTTAATACAGTTAAAATATTACAACTTTATTTTATACCATTTTGAATCAGTTTAATACTATATTTATTATTATACTTTATTTTTATACAAAATCAGTATTTAAAATTAATACAAACTGAGCATTAAGATGCAATACTTATTCTTATTAAAAACTAATTTTAGTATTTAGCTAGTATTTAATTTTAATACAATTTTGTTGTGGTCATGCAAACCCAAAAGTAATAAAATTTATTCCAATATTTCTAATCGTCTAGTTTTGATTAAAAGTGCTTATTTTTAAATAATTTTTAAATGTGTTTTAATCTATGAATTTTTCTTACTGTTCTTTACAAAATTGAATTTTGTGTGTAATAAAGTTGAAATTTATGTATTTTTTGCTTTTTTATTTTAATTTCATTTTCGAATTTTTTTATTCTCAGCTTGCAATGTTGTACAAAAAAAAAGTTTGCTAAACATCAATTCCATTTTAAGACAGAATTCTAGTGCATGAAATTGAAAAAATAAAAAAGTTTTTTTCATATACCTCTATGGTCCGAACTAGGGTTATGTAAAAATTTTTTCTTACTTTTTAATTTTTTTTAAATATTTTTAAAAAATTCTTAACCTTGAAAAAAACCCAAATAAAGACTTTTTTAAAACAGTCGCCATTTCGCGAAAAATGGCCATGTCCATATATCCCTTCGGGCGATGGCGATATTCTTACTAATTAGCAATCCTTTTTTCAGATGACTAGAAGGGTTGAAATCGTGTCAACATGGTGGCAACCCTTTTCTAACACTAAACTCCACCAGCCTCTAATTTTTTCAATTTTTAGTTTTTTTTTTAAATTTTTTTATTGTTCTTATAATAACACTGTTATAAAAAAAATGGTTTAATGTACAAGAGCTCCCACCAATATTTAATATTTTGCCGATTGATATGATGGCTTCCTGCGTTTTCAGAATGTTTACATCACTTCGATTTTTTCGTCAATGGCTTTTTTAAAAAGTCACTTCAGATTTTCGTACCTTGCCAGACTTAGTGGTCATAATTTAGCTTTTGATCAACTGATTTTAAAAATATTCATATTATAACAAAGGTACTACTTACAGTCTTCCATGGTTGCTTACTTATAATTGATTAAATTTTTTAAAGTTGTAGGCGCTGACATGAACACAAACTAATTTCTTTTTTAAAATTGGCTTTTTGCTATTAAAAAATAATCATAAACTTCTTCTGACATGATTTGTTTGACTTATTGCGTGCATTATAAAGGGTATGGTATTAAATTTTTATTGCTTGTAAAATAACTAAAATAATTAAAACATAATAAAAAATTGTATACTAAAAATATTAATTGGTTCCTTTTTATCGACCGTTAAAAGAGGCCCGAATTTCGGGGCCACTGAATGCTGCCTTTAACGCACCGGAAAAATAAAAATTACGGAATGACCACATCCGAATTGGATCAAATTTTGCATGGAGCATCATTGACGGAAAAAAACCCTTGGATTGGAGGAAAAAGTTTGGCGTGATTCACAAATTGACAAAATTCGGAAAAACGTCGAATATCGCTTTTTACGAAAGTTAATATCTCAATCATTTCTAAACCGAATGTTAAGTTTGAACTACCATGGTTCAACCTCTGGTGTTCAAGATGGGTAAAAATAACAAGCCATAAAACGCTCACCGTACTCGAAAACAGCTATATACAGCTTTTTATGTTAATCGCAAGAGCAGTTAATGCAGGCCGGTGGTCTAGAATTTTTATGAAATCAATTTTTTTTCTTTAATATTTCAAAATAATAGTCTTTCGAGAATAAACTGTTAAATTATTGTAAGAGTACTGACGTTATTTCCGTTTCTACAGCCGTTTTAGTAGGTATCGAGCCACAGTGTTTCGTCTACATTCATTCTCTTTATACGCATTTATCTCGAAACTACTTCTTTTCGGCATGTTGTTGTAGAAAAAACAAAAACTATTAAGCCGAATCATCTGAAATTGTAATAAGATATTGACAACGTCAGTGACTATAATCAAAGTTTTATTTCAAAAAATCGTATATTTAACATTTAATAACAGGTAAAAGCAAGCTGTTTTTAGAACTTAAATTTCAAAAGAGCGTCATTCTGTCAATTGTACTCATAGTGATTAATAATGAGCTGGGTTTTTATTTTTTAGATAAATATAAGAGTCAAAATCTAGACCACCGCCCAGGACTCTTTTCTTTGAGAGGAGCTCATTGAGCGCCATTTTGAACATGATCAACAAATTTTTAAATGAAAAAAATTAATTTTCTTTTGATAAATTAGTGTTACAATATACCTCAAAACTTTAAATATTATTGTTCAATATTTAAACCTTTAAAAAAACATCCTAAGAATACCTCATATTTTCGAGCGCAAGACATTAAGTCATTTTTGGCAGTTTTTATTTGCAGGACTTAAAGGACTTGCGCCCACTGAGTTATTTTCCAATTTGCTTGCCGTAAAAAAGTTTTCTTGAACACAAGGCGGAAATGAACACAAAAAAAAAAAAAACTCAAATCGGACGATCCGTACTTAAGTTATGCGAGTCATATGTATGCCACTCCATTTTATATGCACGATGTAACCATATCTAATAAGATTGGAGGAATGATTTTCTATGTGAGAAGACTAAGGTTGCCCTCATATGCATGGAAAAAAAGTTTGCTCGAATTGTTCACGTCATAGGCTAAAAATATTCGATTGGATTGAAACTAAAATCCATAAAGTTTTGTGCCGATTGATGAACTTTTATAGTTGGAGAAGTTTTTTACAAGAGTTTTTCTTAATATTTAATAAAAGAAGTAATAAAACAAAGCATTAAGTATATTTTTAAACTGTTTGAAAAACCGTTATGCATTTCATTTTCTATTTAATTATTCTTTAATTACATTTGTCAACAGTGGTTATGCCACACGAACTTTGATAGGTAATACTGTTTTAGCTTTCTTCCCTCATTATGAAACTGAATTTTTTTTTATTTTTAGTTTGCCTCAGATTTATGTGATTTCGGACATTGTGTTTTACGACTTTGATCCAATTTTAATGCTTTGGAATCCAAATCACTTAACGTAGAGAAAAAAGAAAACAAATATCTTATTGTTAATTAAACAAGCTTTTTTGTGGGGTATTTTTTATTTTTCTGACATGTTTAGTCTGTGAGATATTCACGTTCAGAATAACATTTTTTATTTTTTTGTTTAAAATTTTGATAATTACAAGTATTGCTTTTTATATTTATAGCTATTGTCTGGAGTAGATGGCAACCACAAATCATCTTATTCTCTCATTTTATTAATCATTTACTACTTATTAAATTTCTTGTCGCACTGTTAGTCAGCATTAATCTCTCTAGCTGTATTAAAAGCTTTGTATAATTTATGTATAACTGATAATGGTATCTACATGCTTTTTTGTCACTCACTTGCTTTTTGGATTTAAGCAAAGCAACACCAAATAAAATTATTCACTCTTTAAACTCGTCGTTTTTTGTGCAGCTAAAACGCTAGTTGCGTACAGCTATAATGAAAAAAAATGTTATATTATCGTATTTTGTATTAAATTCCCTTTATTTTAATACCAAAAACATAAAAATTCTCTTAGAGGAACAATTAAAATAAATTACAATAAGCGAACAAGCTATATAGTCATATGAAGCATTCAACGATGAACATGGAGAAAGGTTTCACTAAGATATTTTAAAGATGGAAAAGCGTTACCAGGGCAAATGGTATCCATGTATGTTAGCAGATTACTGCTGGACAATCAAAAGGGACCAACCAGGAACTTAATTTGCTAGAAAATGTTAGATGGTAAATTTATAATAACATTTCTTAAAATTTTTATATCGAATGTAATTTTGATGCAAGTGGAATCCTAAAAGTGCTAAATACTTCATATGACTTTATGGGTTGTTCGCTTATATTAATTTATTTTCATTGTTCCTCTCAAAGGATGTTTATGTTTTTGATATCAAAATGAAGGAAATTTAATATTTAATACGATAAAGCTAAATTTATTTTTAAAGATGGGTTTAAATGTAAAAAGAAATACTTGTAAAAGTAAACATTTTTAACAATAAATTTTTTATTTTGAACCTAAATATTCCTTAGTCTAAACGTGACAGAAAAATAAAAAATACCCACTGAAAAGCTTGTTTAATTTTCTATAAGATGATTTTTTCTATGCATTAAGTGGTTTGGATTCCAGAGCATAAAAACAGGATCAAAGTCGTAAAAACACAAAGTCCGAAATAACAAAAATCAAAATCTGGGACAAAAAAAAAAACAGTTTCATAACGAGGGAAGAAAGCTTTAACAGTATTAGCTATCAAAGTTCGTGTGGCACGAAAAAGTTTCGAAATTGTTGACCAGTGTTATTCTTTAAAAATTCGATAAAATTTACTAAAGTTGTGATATTTTACTTTTCGAAAAAATTTAATTTTCTTTCTTGTTGAAATAAAAAAAAGTCGTAAACATCGAAATTTTAAAAATTTGCAATAAGGTGTTGTTAAAATATTTTCTGAAACAACACTGCACACTAGTACAAGAAATTATGTAAGGTGTGTTTCATATTTATAAACCACCCAATGCACTTTGATGGTTTCGTTTATAATAATGAAGAAATTAGTTTCCTATAAATAAAGAACATAATAATAAGTACTGTAAGGCTAGTAGTTTACGATGGAAGAACTGTTTTGTCATGCTCTTTGAAATACCGTTTTATTTCAACAAAACGTTCAATTTGTTTTGTTAGCTGGTGCAATTATCGTTTTATAATTACAGCCCATTCACAGTTTTTTCTAATAAAAAAGAAGTTTGTATTAATTTTTGATTACAATTTTTTTAATCATAACAGCTAATAGTGTTATATCTCAGCTAGGTATGTCGCGTGGTAAAACTTTTTCAGAGGTAGATAAAAGAAAAATTTTGGCTTGGGGTTTTGATAACATTTCAGTGAGCGAAATTTCAAGACAACTTGATCACGGCCGACGAGTGATCGCCAAAAATACGCAAGAATTTGGTGAAAAAAACCGATCCGGGCGTAAGAGAAAGATATGCAATAGGGAGGAGATGTGCAATCATACGTGAGGCAAGTAAGTCGAAAGCCACTTGTTCTTGTTTGGCAAGAAATTGCAGCACCAAAATTTTCAAAAAGAACAGTTGGCGTGTGTTGAAACGATACCCTGATATTTGCAGAGCTAAAATGAAAGCAATTCCAAAGCTCTTTAAACGAACTACGGCAGCAAGACCGGAATTTGGTAAACAAAATATGGATACTGACTGATCTCTGTACGTGAAATTAATTACAGAAGTGTTATATGCATAAAGTGTACATTTATCCTTGCAAGTCATATTTTTTGATGAAAAGAAATGGAAATTTGATGGACCACATGGCTCACACTTTTATTGGCGAGATTTGCGAAAAGAACCTCGCTACTACTCAAAGTGGATTTTTTGTGGTGGGTCAATAAAGGTCTTGGGAGCGTTTACAGTGCAAGGGGAGCTGGAAACCCAGTTTACGTCATCTAAGATGAATAGTGCCGACTTTATTACTGTATTGCAAAGCAGTTTACTAAAATTTTTGCAACAAAATCGTGATCAAAGCTGGATTTTCCAGCATGAAAATGCCTGAATACACACAAGCACAGAAACAAATGCTTGGCTCGCGCGTAAAAATATTAAAACTTTGAAGTGGCCAGCGTACTCCCTAGACCTAAACTCAATAGAAAACCTATGAGGAATATTAGTTCTTCGCATTTATGTTGACAATCACCAATACAACAACGTTGGTGAGATACAAATGCCATCATCAATGCCTGGGATAATTTGGACTCCGAAATTTTACAGAACCTAATTTCTTCTATGTGAAAAAGAGTTTTTGAAGTAATAAAGGCTAAGTGGAGACATATTAACTTCTAAATACTTTATTTTTATTTTTATTTTTATTTTTATTTTTATTTTTATTTTTATTTTTATTTTTATTTTTATTTTTATTTTTATTTTTATTTTTATTTTTATTTTTATTTTTATTTTTATTTTTATTTTTATTTTTATTTTTATTTTTATTTTTATTTTTATTTTTATTTTTATTTTTATTTTTATTTTTATTTTTATTTTTATTTTTATTTTTATTTTTATTTTTATTTTTATTTTTATTTTTATTTTTATTTTTATTTTTATTTTTATTTTTATTTTTATTTTTATTTTTATTTTTATTTTTATTTTTATTTTTATTTTTATTTTTATTTTTATTTTTATTTTTATTTTTATTTTTATTTTTATTTTTATTTTTATTTTTATTTTTATTTTTATTTTTATTTTTATTTTTATTTTTATTTTTATTTTTATTTTTATTTTTATTTTTATTTTTATTTTTATTTTTATTTTTATTTTTATTTTTATTTTTATTTTTATTTTTATTTTTATTTTTATTTTTATTTTTATTTTTATTTTTATTTTTATTTTTATTTTTATTTTTATTTTTATTTTTATTTTTATTTTTATTTTTATTTTTATTTTTATTTTTATTTTTATTTTTATTTTTATTTTTATTTTTATTTTTATTTTTATTTTTATTTTTATTTTTATTTTTATTTTTATTTTTATTTTTATTTTTATTTTTATTTTTATTTTTATTTTTATTTTTGGTTTTTATTTTTATTTTTATTTTTATTTTTATTTTAATTTTAATTTTAATTTTAATTTTAATTTTAATTTTAATTTTAATTTTAATTTTAATTTTAATTTTAATTTTAATTTTAATTTTAATTTTAATTTTAATTTTAATTTTAATTTTAATTTTAATTTTAATTTTAATTTTAATTTTAATTTTAATTTTAATTTTAATTTTAATTTTAATTTTAATTTTAATTTTAATTTTAATTTTAATTTTAATTTTAATTTTAATTTTAATTTTAATTTTAATTTTAATTTTAATTTTAATTTTAATTTTAATTTTAATTTTAATTTTAATTTTAATTTTAATTTTAATTTTAATTTTAATTTTAATTTTAATTTTAATTTTAATTTTAATTTTAATTTTAATTTTAATTTTAATTTTAATTTTAATTTTAATTTTAATTTTAATTTTAATTTTAATTTTAATTTTAATTTTAATTTTAATTTTAATTTTAATTTTAATTTTAATTTTAATTTTAATTTTAATTTTAATTTTAATTTTAATTTTAATTTTAATTTTAATTTTAATTTTAATTTTAATTTTAATTTTAATTTTAATTTTAATTTTAATTTTAATTTTAATTTTAATTTTAATTTTAATTTTAATTTTAATTTTAATTTTAATTTTAATTTTAATTTTAATTTTAATTTTAATTTTAATTTTAATTTTAATTTTAATTTTAATTTTAATTTTAATTTTAATTTTAATTTTAATTTTAATTTTAATTTTAATTTTAATTTTAATTTTTATTTTTATTTTTATTTTTATTTTTATTTTTATTTTTATTTTTATTTTTATTTTTATTTTTATTTTTATTTTTATTTTTATTTTTATTTTTATTTTTATTTTTATTTTTATTTTTATTTTTATTTTTATTTTTATTTTTATTTTTATTTTTATTTTTATTTTTATTTTTATTTTTATTTTTATTTTTATTTTTATTTTTATTTTTATTTTTATTTTTATTTTTATTTTTATTTTTATTTTTATTTTTATTTTTATTTTTATTTTTATTTTTATTTTTATTTTTATTTTTATTTTTATTTTTATTTTTATTTTTATTTTTATTTTTATTTTTATTTTTATTTTTATTTTTATTTTTATTTTTATTTTTATTTTTATTTTTATTTTTATTTTTATTTTTATTTTTATTTTTATTTTTATTTTTATTTTTATTTTTATTTTTATTTTTATTTTTATTTTTATTTTTATTTTTATTTTTATTTTTATTTTTATTTTTATTTTTATTTTTATTTTTATTTTTATTTTTATTTTTATTTTTATTTTTATTTTTATTTTTATTTTTATTTTTATTTTTATTTTTATTTTTATTTTTATTTTTATTTTTATTTTTATTTTTATTTTTATTTTTATTTTTATTTTTATTTTTATTTTTATTTTTATTTTTATTTTTATTTTTATTTTTATTTTTATTTTTATTTTTATTTTTATTTTTATTTTTATTTTTATTTTTATTTTTATTTTTATTTTTATTTTTATTTTTATTTTTATTTTTATTTTTATTTTTATTTTTATTTTTATTTTTATTTTTATTTTTATTTTTATTTTTATTTTTATTTTTATTTTTATTTTTATTTTTATTTTTATTTTTATTTTTATTTTTATTTTTATTTTTATTTTTATTTTTATTTTTATTTTTATTTTTATTTTTATTTTTATTTTTATTTTTATTTTTATTTTTATTTTTATTTTTATTTTTATTTTTATTTTTATTTTTATTTTTATTTTTATTTTTATTTTTATTTTTATTTTTATTTTTATTTTTATTTTTATTTTTATTTTTATTTTTATTTTTATTTTTATTTTTATTTTTATTTTTATTTTTATTTTTATTTTTATTTTTATTTTTATTTTTATTTTTATTTTTATTTTTATTTTTATTTTTATTTTTATTTTTATTTTTATTTTTATTTTTATTTTTATTTTTATTTTTATTTTTATTTTTATTTTTATTTTTATTTTTATTTTTATTTTTATTTTTATTTTTATTTTTATTTTTATTTTTATTTTTATTTTTATTTTTATTTTTATTTTTATTTTTATTTTTATTTTTATTTTTATTTTTATTTTTATTTTTATTTTTATTTTTATTTTTATTTTTATTTTTATTTTTATTTTTATTTTTATTTTTATTTTTATTTTTATTTTTATTTTTATTTTTATTTTTATTTTTATTTTTATTTTTATTTTTATTTTTATTTTTATTTTTATTTTTATTTTTATTTTTATTTTTATTTTTATTTTTATTTTTATTTTTATTTTTATTTTTATTTTTATTTTTATTTTTATTTTTATTTTTATTTTTATTTTTATTTTTATTTTTATTTTTATTTTTATTTTTATTTTTATTTTTATTTTTATTTTTATTTTTATTTTTATTTTTATTTTTATTTTTATTTTTATTTTTATTTTTATTTTTATTTTTATTTTTATTTTTATTTTTATTTTTATTTTTATTTTTATTTTTATTTTTATTTTTATTTTTATTTTTATTTTTATTTTTATTTTTATTTTTATTTTTATTTTTATTTTTATTTTTATTTTTATTTTTATTTTTATTTTTATTTTTATTTTTATTTTTATTTTTATTTTTATTTTTATTTTTATTTTTATTTTTATTTTTATTTTTATTTTTATTTTTATTTTTATTTTTATTTTTATTTTTATTTTTATTTTTATTTTTATTTTTATTTTTATTTTTATTTTTATTTTTATTTTTATTTTTATTTTTATTTTTATTTTTATTTTTATTTTTATTTTTATTTTTATTTTTATTTTTATTTTTATTTTTATTTTTATTTTTATTTTTATTTTTATTTTTATTTTTATTTTTATTTTTATTTTTATTTTTATTTTTATTTTTATTTTTATTTTTATTTTTATTTTTATTTTTATTTTTATTTTTATTTTTATTTTTATTTTTATTTTTATTTTTATTTTTATTTTTATTTTTATTTTTATTTTTATTTTTATTTTTATTTTTATTTTTATTTTTATTTTTATTTTTATTTTTATTTTTATTTTTATTTTTATTTTTATTTTTATTTTTATTTTTATTTTTATTTTTATTTTTATTTTTATTTTTATTTTTATTTTTATTTTTATTTTTATTTTTATTTTTATTTTTATTTTTATTTTTATTTTTATTTTTAATGTTATTTTTATTTTTATTTTTATTTTTATTTTTATTTTTATTTTTATTTTTATTTTTATTTTTATTTTTATTTTTATTTTTATTTTTATTTTTATTTTTATTTTTATTTTTATTTTTATTTTTATTTTTATTTTTATTTTTATTTTTATTTTTATTTTTATTTTTATTTTTATTTTTATTTTTATTTTTATTTTTATTTTTATTTTTATTTTTATTTTTATTTTTATTTTTATTTTTATTTTTATTTTTATTTTTATTTTTATTTTTATTTTTATTTTTATTTTTATTTTTATTTTTATTTTTATTTTTATTTTTATTTTTATTTTTATTTTTATTTTTATTTTTATTTTTATTTTTATTTTTATTTTTATTTTTATTTTTATTTTTATTTTTATTTTTATTTTTATTTTTATTTTTATTTTTATTTTTATTTTTATTTTTATTTTTATTTTTATTTTTATTTTTATTTTTATTTTTATTTTTATTTTTATTTTTATTTTTATTTTAATTTTTATTTTAATTTTTATTTATATTTCTATTTTTATTTTTATTTTTATTTTTATTTTTATTTTTATTTTTATTTTTATTTTTATTTTTATTTTTATTTTTATTTTTATTTTTATTTTTATTTTTATTTTTATTTTTATTTTTATTTTTATTTTTATTTTTATTTTTATTTTTATTTTTATTTTTATTTTTATTTTTATTTTTATTTTTATTTTTATTTTTATTTTTATTTTTATTTTTATTTTTATTTTTATTTTTATTTTTATTTTTATTTTTATTTTTATTTTCCAAGCATGCATTCCAAGAACGCCATTGATGCAAAATCTGGGAAACCAGAAATAGTTATGAAACATAACCGTACGAAAGCAGGCGTGAATACCATGGAAAACGCGTAGGTGGCCATTAGCAATTTTATTCAACATGGTAGATTTGTCGATATTGGCTGCATACGTAATATATTCTAAAACGTATGGAACCAGTAATTCTCGACGCAGCTTCCTTATTGCATTGGCGAACGATTTGACCTTTCCGAACATCAGGCATCGATCACAGATTAGCCACGTCAATCGTTGGCCTCATATTCTCAAAGCGATGTTGGACATGCTGTGCACCACGAGTATTCGATGGGATCAGCCACCGCAACAAATGCAAGCGAATGCAAGAACAGTAATTATTAAAGGAAAGTGTGTTTTGTGCAATAGAGAAAAGACAACGCGTTACCAGAAAATGTTGCTCTATTTGCGCCAAGAAGGTGTGTGATACACACTGAATGCAAATAAATTTTTAAAAATTTCCTTTAATTTATAAAAAAAGAAAATAAATTGGCCATTTCAGCCCTAGAAAGGACCTTGATTGAGTGTCCTTCTATTGATCAATTGTGTTGTAAGTGTTATTAAATGTTTGAACACAAATGATCGAGAACTGGACCTACGAGTTTAATGCCGACTCCGAATGGCTTATCTTTTCAAGAAGCTTTACATGGCAGTTTTTACTCTCTGAGGTTTGCCATTGTCTGGAGAGAGGTGATGACCGAAAAGAAAAATTATTTCTTTTGAAAAAACATTCTGTCTGAGCTGGAATTGAATCCGGGCTACCGCAGTTCTTTAGCTTAGGGGCCACGCAATCTGCCCACTAGGCTACACCTCTAATTTATAATGATTTATAATAAATCTATTATAAATTTATATTATATTATTCGAAATGCAAATAAAATTCGAATTAAAAAAAAGAGTTTTTGCTTTTTTATACGTAATTCCATACATAATACATATGTTTACAAATGTAAACCAGTCAGACGTTTAGCAGGAAGTCTTGAAAAATAGGTAATATGATGTACAAAAACATATTTTTTACACTTCTTTCTTCTTTTATTCGACTAAGAAATGAATTTGTAGTTCTCTTACCAAGCTTCAAGAAATTTTAGCAATTTAAATTTAAAAAAAACGCTTCAAAGTCGGAAAGTTTACATTTGTAAACTGTCAGCTGTTTGAGGGTTAACATCAATTCATTTTTAAAAATTAATTGTATGAAAAATCTTAAGAAGTGGTTCGGTAAGTACAAACATGAAATGAAGCTGCACAATATTTCGGCCCGTTTTGATCGCATCTTCCTGCTCTAATATATCTTCAAAAAGATCATAGCTTATGTAAGAGAATTAAATTGCAAAGATTTTTAGATGAAGTTATAGCTACTAGCCCAAGTATTTATTATATGAAATTTTTTCCGATATAACGTCATCTTCTTATTCCAGAATGTATTTGAAAGTGTCATATTTTTTAATTATAAAAATCGCTTAAAATTACGACAGAATCAGCTGATAATTTGATAAACTAAACACATTCAAAATTTCATTACGATCTGATCCCAAACGCCTACTTCAGAGTGTCCTTCAAAATAACATAAGGACTTATAATTATAAGATAGAAAAGTGCATATTCATAGTTGGATCTCGATATAATAATATCTTCCTCTTCCAAAATATCCTTAAACATCACGGTCCAAGAAAATTTTATGTTTTTCCAATTTTGTAGAAATTTTAATAGATTTATGGTCATTACATATTCATTCACATTTACATCATAAGTCTGTTACATATTAATATACATTTCCATCATAAACAAGTCTGTTATGAAATGTTTTAAATCTATCCTACCTGTCTTGTGCGAGCCATACAATGGGATGGATACAAACTAGAGGGAATAAATTATATTGATGACTTTTTAGTGCTCTAGCCATAGAAAAGTACAAAAAAAAGATTGTATTTGTACAAGTGAGCGTTGCACCTCTAATACGAATGGTTCTTATTTTTTGCAATAACTGAAAAACCAGTAAAGCCATGAAAACAGAAACTGAGGCAGTCATCAAGTGCGGCATTTGAAGGAAATGTGTCAAAAGTAGGCGTGATTGGACAAGTGGGAGTGGGACCTTTCATACAAATTAATCATATTTTTCGCAATATCTGGAGAACCAGATTGTCCTGGATTGTCCTTTTTTTATATTGGCACGTGCCCTTCAAATAGCGTACTTGATAATTGTTGAAAGATTTATTTTTGTAGCTTTACTGGTTAAAGAGAAATGAGGTATTCTCCATAAACAATTATGTTAAGAATTGTTTTAAATTAGCCCTACCTGTCTTGTGCGTGCCATACAGAGCGCTGTGTACACATTAGGGCTTTTAATCCCGGGATCCCGAACCAATTTTTAGCCCCGGAATCATGGGATTCAAAACCCTACATTCAAGGATTTTATTGACAAGAAAATATAAAAAATGGCAGCAACAATAAATACAACTACAATGTAAACAATGTTTCTTGTTATTATCGAAATCACCTTGTCCTTTTTTCATTTCTCTACACACTTTGAAAGACTATTTTTTAGTTTGTTTTGGATGTGACCTTAAAAGACTCTGTTTTGTAGGCTGTTTAACTTTCATGGAATTTTCAAAGTAGGAATAGTTTTATAACTACACTATGGTTTTTTTTACTATGGATATAATATTTTATTCACAACATATTTTTTACTCTCTTTTAACTAATTTTTTTTAATAAGAAGTTTAGTTTTCATTAAAAAAGTTTTTAAAACATAAATTTATTTTGTTTTTTTTTATTTTACTTATTAGAGTTTATGTTTTTATGTTTATAATAAAGTGAAATATTATTTGATGTTTTTTTAACGTTTAAATTCATATTTTATGCAATGTTTCTTGTTAACGTATTATATAGTGAAAATATTTGAAAATTTAGCAAATATCTTTAATTAAGGACCGCAAAGGTTATATCATCATACCATAATCGTTTTTTTATAATTTAATTTCTTTTTCGATCTGGTTTATTTGGGTGATGTATATTTTTTTATCGTAAAATTTACAAGTGTTTCCTCTAAAAATACAAAATTGGATTTTAGATTTCGACTTTATCTTCCAACTATTGTTGAATTTTTTTCCTTAAATTCCTCTTTGTATATTTCAACTGTTTTGTAACCCTTGTCTGCATTAGTAATTATGATTTCTTCTTGGTGTTGAATATTTTAAGTATAAATAACGAGTACGCTTGGATTTCTTTTTAAAAATAAAAAAAAAATAAAATTATATGAAATTATTTTGCCAAAACGCATAAATTAAGAGAAAGAGTTATAAACGATGCCTGCTTTTAATACAGCTGATCACCATTGTTTTAAAATGTTGGCATTTTCGATCACAATTTTCCGATCCCGAAATCCCGGGATTTTCCAAAACCCTTCGGGATTGAAAGCCCTAGAACACATACATACATTCATACTTAAGCGTTTCAATTCATCATGTCGAGAGTTTTAAATGCAGAAATACATCGAGTTCTCACTAAAATAATTATAAAAAAATGTATATGTTGGCTTTTTATTGCAGTTTTTATTAATTAAATACTGTTTTATAACTTACAAATATTTTGTTCAATATCCCCTAAATGTTCCACTGTAATTATTGATAATATCGCACAACTACACGAACATTGTGCCTCGGGAGCCAAGAGTCACTTAAAGATCAGTTGCATTCAAAGCAGTGGTCTTCATTTCATTACTTACTCGAGTTCGAATTTGAACATAGCATCGACACTCTCACACGCACGAAGTTATGTTATTCAGAGCCTGAACAGAATTAAAAATCGTTGCGACCGACGATTAAAATAGAGTAGATTCTAAGTCTGCGATTTTTCGTTGCGGAAAACG
Source organism: Dichetophora obliterata (assembly GCA_963920525.1). NCBI lineage: Eukaryota > Metazoa > Arthropoda > Insecta > Diptera > Sciomyzidae > Dichetophora > Dichetophora obliterata. The sequence goes on along the minus strand of OY986435.1, from coordinate 147,634,074 downwards.
AGCTGCGGTTTTTTTCTACATTTTGCATGTATTTTCCAACAACAAAGATCGTCGGCCGCAACGATTTTTGATTCTGTTCAGGCTCTCAGTTGGCGCTGAGACTTCAACCTTAAGGATTCACGCCGCTTGATCAGGTTATCCACTGAACGAAATGCAAGCTGTTAAAGCTTTTGAGCTCTTGAAAGGCACTACAGAGCTATAAATGTTCAATATTCTAAATAATTATATTAAAATTCTCCCTTAAAACCTGCAAAACAATTTTCAGAACAAAATCAAAATCAGTACAGAGAGCGATACCCGAGTAAAAATATGAACGGGCGAACAGCAGCCAAGATTATTATCCCGTTGTACAGCCGAGATTATTAAAAAACGGCCATTGCACGGGCGCTGTACGGCTGTTGTAGAACTGAGATTATTTAAAAACGGCCTTTGTACGGCCGTACAGCGGATGTTTGTACAGCACAGATTATTTAAAAATGACCTCTGTAGGGCCGCTGATCGCCCGTTGTGCTGTTTGGCCAAAAGGTCCTGCAAACGACCCTTGTACGACCCTCGTACATCCGAAAATTTTTTTAAGCTTAGACCTTGTACGGCCGCTGCTTGGCCTTAGCTATAAATTCTTTATTTTTACTCGGGGAGAGCTACTAACATCAGCATAAAAGTCGAAAATTGTAGTAGTATGCGTTTGGGGACCACTGATCCAAAGTCTTTATGATATTCATGCTCTTCAAGTACAGCTACAAAAACAAATCTTTCAAAAATAATCAAAGTACGCTATTTGAAGGACACGTGCCAATATAAAAAAGGACGAACTCTCTTATTTTCGTAATAAAAAAAAATATATGATTAAATTTTAGTGAATATCATTCGATAGCTAAGAAAAGGCACACATTTCTTGTTTGGGACAAAGTTTTCTATCTTCGTCAGTTATTGCAGTATAAGCAATTGAAAAAATATCCTTTTTTACGAAAGTCAAATAAAAAAGTTTTGCGAAAATTCTATTTTTTTATATTAATAAATATATTTTTCAAATAGATTTGACTAATGAACCATAAAAAACACTAATCTGAAAAAAAAATTTGATTGGGAAATATTGTACACACTTAAAAATTTGTATAGAATTGTTACCCCGATCGGTGTTTCAGGGAGTACTACACCGTTCGGTGTTAAAAAACACCGTGTCAAAGTGTTAGAATTTAATATTCGAAAGAGCATATTTTTCACACTGAACGGTGTAAAAAAGTAAATATCAGATAAGATGTTTACCCTGTTAGGTGTTTATTTATAATACGTAAAATGATCATTTTTTTAACACCGATGTGTAATTTATGTTTTATGTAAAGGATGTTTTTTTACAATTTTTATTAAATTGCCATTAAATTTATTAATCGTCAAATGAAATAAGCCTCAAATAAAATTTGATTGGGGCTTAATTAAATTTTATTTGGGCTTATTTCATTGGGCTTTATTTCATAATGCAATAAGACCCAAACAAAAAATGAAATATTTCCCAAAATTTATGAGATTGTCTCCGAAAATTGGGAGTTATTTCGTGTGAAGTAACATCCAAAAATATATGGACATTTTTTGGGGCTTATTTAATTTTTTGGGGTCTATTTTGTGTTGCCAAAATTACATTCAGGTCTTTAATCAAGATTTACAAAATTAAACTGAACAAATTCAAATGAGAAATTTCAATTTTTAATTTCTTTATCAATAAGAATGTGATTTCAATATTGCTTTTCTTCTTTGCTTTTCTTATTTCACACCGATCGAAAATTGGGAGTTATTGGGAGTTATTTGCTTTTCTTATTTCACTCCGAAAATTGGGAGTTATTTCGTGTGAAATAACATATAAAAATATATGGATATTTTTTGGGGCTTATTTAGTTTTTTGGGGTCTATTTTGTGTTGCCAAAATTTTATTCAGGTCTTTAATCAAGTTTTACAAAATTAAACTGAACAAATTCAAATGAAAAATTACAATTTTTAATTTCTGTATCAATAAGAATGTGATTTCAATATTGCTTTTCTTCTTTGCTTTTCTTATTTCACACCGATCGGACAAGTTCGTCCCCGAGAAAGCGGTGTAAATTAACACCGTTCGGTGTAAAAAATTTAAATATCCGCTCACCGGTGTGAATATATTTTTGAAATTTTTTAGTGTGTATGGAATGCCCCATCTACATAATTATATATTAAAAATATTTAACTTTTTTAAAATAAATTTGCTTGTACAAATAAAATTTAGAAATACGATAAAGAATTTACCATTTTATCAAGTGAAAAATTTTTTACCAAAAATGGTGAAACATATTTTACCAAAATGACAACCGTGGCTCAAAACCGGAGCAGGAAGATTAAGTCTTATCCTTTCAAAATTTTATTTCGTTAATGTATAATATCTATCCATATCTATCGATCCCCGCTTAAGCCAGTATTATAAAAGAGTACTTTTTTATCACATATAATCGCTGTGCCCTAGTCTTTAGCTTTTTTGTACAAAAAATTACAAAATTCGGATAAAAAAGTTAAAGTTAAAGTTAAAGTTAAAAGTTGTCGGCCTTTGTAGTCTAGTGGAGAGTGCGCTAGACTCTCAACCCAAAGGTCCCTGGTTCGAATCCGGGCTCGGGCATGGTTCTTTTCACTTTCTTTGTTCTTTCTTTGTCCTACATTTAAGAATTATGGAAAACTAAAAATCCACAACTAAATTGTGGAAAATGTGAATGAATGGAACAACTAAGGGCTTGAAATGCTTGCCGAGGTTAAGGCATAACACTAGCCTCGGTTAAAAAGCAATTCAAATTGTCTTTCGCAGTTGTTTCCCCTAATCAATAATTCACGTATAGTTTCCAATCAATTCCTGTAAATAATCTATTCCTTTCCTTTCAGGTCAAAGACCAAACCTTGTTTGTATAAGGCGCATGCCTTGGTTCTTTGATCTTTTAAAAAAAAAAAAAAAAAAAAAAAAAGCTATTGAGGCTAATTTTTTTCAAAAATCCTGAAAGTGCCTGTTTCTGGCATTTCATACGCAAAAAAAAAACTTGAAAAAAATCGAGAAAACTGTATTTCTCATATACAATGACTTCTATAATTTAAAAAAATAATATTTCTGATTCTATTTAGAAAATCATTTATAATTGCAAGGCTACCAAAATATCAGACCCTGGTTTTATGTTAAAAAATATTCAAGAAAACACCAAAAACCAACAAATTTAATTTTTCACCGCTAGCTTTCACACTCTGCCGTACGTTTATTTAAGAATTAATTTCCTTAATATATCTTTTTAATTTTTGGTGATTTTAAAAATATAGAAGTATTCATAATTTTTTGTGTTGCACTTGAAAAAATTCATGCAGTTAACTTAGTTTAAGATTTACATCAACTCTGACATAAGTTTATTTTATAAATGAAATTTATTTTTATTATTTAGATTAAAAAAAAATTATGAAAAAATTATTAGAACAGCTCTTTGATAAAGCCGTTTAAGGAAAAACTGGAATTATAATCAACTATTTGTAAAAGGTATCAATCAATTATTTGTAAAAGGTATTGTTTACTCTGTTAATCTTTAGTCAATACATTATTCTATTCTTCAAAAACCTTCCTGTATTTTTCTGTTGTGTATTTACAAGCTCGAATTTCATGAGGAAGCGTTGGTGCTCGATTATAGATATCATTTATCCGCTGGAAGATACAAGTATGGTTCATAGCAATATTAAACCGTTCAAAAAATTTTTGTTTTCTTATTCGCTAAATACATGAATTTTTTCTTATGAATCGCTAAATACATTATCTTAGTTTTTCTTATTCTTGTAATAAAATATTGTAATTTGTCACTCGTTTTTTGTTTTATGTTCAATGGAATATTTTCATCGAAGAATAAAAATCCAATGCTTTCGTCTGCTAAATACCACAAATGTTTACTCATTTTTTGAAGCAATTTGTGAAATCTTTGCAATAACATTTCGATATTCATACGTGTTTTGTAAGCAGCAATAATCCTGGTATGCTGCTTTACTATAGGGCATTTAAACCAAGCCTTTACGTAAAAACGAATAATAAAAACACACACATATTGGTTAAGTTTTCTTCTTCTGATGAAGTTCATTTAAACTGATGTATATATAAATAAATTTTTACACAGTTAAATTTTTTTTGACGTCCAACGGGCAATGGTGAAATAAAAAAATTTTGTTTTTTTTGGGTATTTTTAATATTACTTTGAAACCTAAAACCAGGATCTGATATGTTGGCAGCCCTGAAATTCCAAAAGTTTTTTAACTAAAACTAGAAATATTTTTAAAAATTATTGGAGTCATTTTCAATGAGAAATACAGTTTTTCGATTGTTTATAATATTTTTTCTGTTCGAAATACCAGAAAAAAAAATAAAGTTTCAATAGCTATAACTGTTTGATCCGAATAGCTTAATGGCTTAAAATAATAGCCATTTATAATAAAATGTCATAGCCACCCGTAATTTTAAATTTAGCATTTTTGGATTTTTACGAAAAAATCCCCAAACTTTAATTTACAAGCACGGAGAGAAAATATCTAGCATTATTTGAGTTAAATTTATGCTTGAATCAGGCAAATAGGCTATCAGTTTACACTCAAGCGTTAATTTTTCAATTTATCACTATTTTGCTAGAATTAAGCAAATTTAAAAACACGATATTGAGAAAAAAATGTTTAATTCAAGAAATATTCGCTTAAAACTCTAGAATATTTATTTAGATTCAAGTCTAATATTCGGTTGAAGTGAGAAAAATTTGCATGATGCATGTAAACAATTTGCTAAAAAATTGAATAATTTACTTGATTTGAGAAATGTATTTTCCTTGAGGTTAGAACAATTTGCTTGATTCAACTAAACAATTTAATTAATATTGGAATGTTTGTAATTAAGTTAGAAATTCAATAATATTTTTAATAAACAACTCTTCAGTTGCTTCAGTTGATTTTATGATTTTCATGATTTTATTCTTTTTTTTAGTTTCTAGAATCATATATTTTATTCTCGTTTCAAGGAATCATTTTTTTTCTCAATTTTAGAAATAAATGGTCATTATAAGAAAATAGTTTTCTTTACTTTAGCTTTCAATGCTTGATTTGAGCAAATAAGGCTTAATTTTACATTTTCTTAAATCAAGCACAATATTTGCTTAATATAACAATATTTTTTTTCTCCGTGAAATGTTACACTTCTAGTTTTTTATTTGTATTAAATGTTGTTTCAGAAAATATTTTTATAAAGAAATTTCATTGCAATTTTTATAGCGAAGCTTCTTAAGCCTCGTTTTGTTATTTGCTTGAGTGAAATCTCAAAAATGATACTTTTTCCATATATCTTTTTTTTAGAACTGTTGTTTTTACCTGCGTTTATTACAACAAAAGGATATAAAATTAAAAATATTTCTTCGTATGCAGTGAGAATCGAACTCGCATCATTTCGACCGACAGTTCTACACACTATCCACCCTCCAAAACCCTCTGTTGTAAAATGTGATTCATTCAATATTAAGTACCTATTAATTGAACCTATTATTACGTTTCCATGGCGAGTTGAGCCTGAGTTGGGTTTTCGTCAAGTTGACAAAATGGTGCTTCTAGCTCGAAAGTGTTTCCATACACAACATTGAATCGGCTTGGACTTCGGTCATTATATAAGCAATATTTTCTTAGTAGAAATGTATGCGTTCAAAAGGTGAAAAATGTACTAAACATGTTGAGTCTTTGATCAGTAGCAGTGTTTCCACTACTTTGTGTTCCTGCTGATCGGTATTTTATGTCAGCGCAGTGACAGAAATAAATAACATAACAAGTAATCAATAAATTCAATAAAACCTCGCTCAACAGTTGAGCAACTGTTTTATCTTCTGAACGCATCCAATCTAACTCGGTTAAATCTAACAAGTTTCATGGAGTTTTGTGGATTTAACGAAATTCAACTCAACTCGCGATTCCATGGGGAGTTAATCCCTAGTCAACCCCGACTCAACTCGCCATGGAAACGCAATATTTGTTGCAGTAGAAGACAAGAATTTATTAAAAGGATTGTGCATTAGCTATCCTACATGTGAATGCGTGAATCTATGATGCACCATATTATAATAATGCATTAAAAGGATTGTGCGTTAGCTATCCGACATATGAATGCGTAAAGCTAATTTGCCGCAGATCATAATAATCTTTAAAATTTTTGTGTATTGACTATGCAAACAAAAACAGTCATAAGGTGCCAATTATTTTAGACGTAGATTTTAATTGCGAGTTTAGGCATGAATGTACTCAGGCACTTAAGGTAAGGCCGATGGTCAAGCGCTCGAAAATTTTAGGTATTTTTAGTATTTTTTTAAAAAGTTAAAATATTGGTAAAGTATAAATATTGATATTTAAACTTTTAAAGTGAATTTCAACACTCATTCATCATATAAAAAAGTTATTTTTTTAATTTTAAAAATGGTTGCTCGTGTTCCAAAAGTCGCTCAATGAGACGCTCTCGATTCTCTACATTCTTACTTTTCTATTTATCGGAAAAATTAATCACTACGTGTGAAGCTATGGCTGGAACTAGAAAGAAACAAATATTGAAAATTGATAGAATGCCGCACTTTTGAAATTTAAATTCTTAAAACAGCTTGTTTTATACCGGTTATTAAGTGTAAAATTAACGATGTTTTTTAAATAGACTTTGATTCTAATTCAAGAGATAGCCACTGATGTTGTGAATAGCATATTTAAATTTCAGATGAATTGTTTTTGTTTCTTCTAAAATACCATGCCAAAAAAAGTAGTTTCGAGATAAATCAGTATAAAGAGGATTAATGTAGACGAAACACTGTGGCTCGATGTCTACTAAAACGGCTTTAGAATTGAAAATAATGTCAGAAAGACATTACTTTTGAAATATAAAAAAAATCAATTTCATAAAAATTCTAGGCCTTACACAGTGGCTTTTTGATATATATAATTTACGAATGATAAACGATCCAAATATTAGCACAAAACGATTAGGACAACTATTGATGTAAAATTTGCTAGAAATTCGATGACACTACATCTATATAATATACGTTTGATATTTTATTCATTAAAAACCAATAATTTCATTAACATTTACAAAAATAATTCAAAAGTAATGTAAGGTTGTAAAATTTACCGGGAATATTATTTTTTTTAACATTTTTTTATAAAAAAAAACCATGAAATTATAAAACTTATGAAGTTGCGAATAAGCTTCGCTTCTCTCGTGTGTCCAACGACGCATCTGTGTTTTTTATTCTTCTTTGATTGAATAGGTATTAAGAAAAACTCTTGTAAAACGCTTCTCTAACTATCGGGCTTTTGAGCGAGTTCTAAGAGTTCATCAATCGGCACGATACTTTATAGATTTTAGTTTTCTGTCAAATTTTTTAACCTATGGCGTCAACAAAAATAAAACTTTTATAAATTAGGGCCACTTTAGCGTAGGCAGACATACACATTCGAAAATATTTACATTCAGCTTCATGGATTATATATTGTTTTTTTTTCTATTTTGGCAAAAAAAAAAATAAAGAACTGTGTTATATTCCTTGCATCCTCTGCTTATAAAGCGATTTGATTCTGTCGGATAATCTGAATACAACGCTTACTTTGGAACCCTTTTTGTAATAGCTTAAAGACTCATTACAGTTGCGCATTAACGCATTACTTTCAACTCCTCCTCATCCTCTACCCATTTTCCAGCACACATCTGCCTATATACGTTCTTTAATATTGGATGTTTGCAGACAGCTTCCATTTTTTTTTTGGCTGAAAGTATACACGTAATAGCGTTTAAAGGGTTTTTGTTATTGTTGCTGTTGTTAGTCTTGCTCTTATTGTTTATTGTAACCACAGCGTAAACTTGAATGCAATTGCATGAACGTGCTTCAATCGCAAAAATGTTGATTAAACTTTAGCTACACAGCAACAACAACCAAAGTGTAGTCGTTATAACAATAACAACCACAACAATAACAGCAAAAAATCGGAAATTAAACCAAACCACAAACGTTACAACAACTAGACGAAAAACATGGAATATTCTTATCGCGCCTCATATATTAACCCTTTCCACGGAAAACCGCCACCACTAACACCATCACCACCGCCAAAGGGTCTGTTCAATAGAGAACACAGGCACACTCTCCATCTGTCTGTCTGTTTGTTTGTCTGTCTTATTTTCTTTCTGCCTGTCAATGACATTGGCATCCGCTTTGCACTGATATCGCTGACAGAGCTGGCTGTGGATGGTGTAACTCCCACCCGAATATAATCTTCTGCACTCGTTGGCAACCCTAGCACCCAATCGCACTATCGCTATCACATGGAGCATAAGTGAAAAATGCCAACAAATTAAAGCAGCCAGCAAAAGTTCAGAAAAAAGATTAAACGTAGTATTTATTTTCCAAATGTTGTTGCTGCAATTACAATATTGTCATTGTTGTTGTTTTTGTTGTTGTCGTTGCAGCGCTAGTGCTAACGCGAAGAATGATATTTGTTTTAATTTCTTAAGGCAACAACTACAACAACAGCACTGACTGGCGCTTATCAGACACTTTAGCTCACGTTTGTTGCGTGTGTGTGTGTTCCTGAAAATATTTGTGTGTAAAGAAATTTGTGCGCTGCTTACAAATGAAAATAATAATGAGTTCATGAAAATTATAAATTAATCATAAAAAAGTTATTTAATTCAATTAAAATTTCAGTGTTAAGATCAATTCTTTGGACGATTTTTTGAATTGTTAGACTGGTTTTATTGCATGAAATCCGAATAAGGCCAACGAGGATGACCGGAAATACGTTTCAGTTCTTTTGACTAAAGAACGAATTTTAATATAAACGATATTTAATCTATGCGGTTTTTAAGAAATAGCTCTTTGGCTTTCACAAATATAGCCGTTGTCCTGATTCACATAATTTAATCAGCCCAATTCTAAATAAACTTTTCTGGGAGAATTTGTTCACATCTTCTATTCCCCTACGCTAAACACTTTCGAACTTGTTAAAAAAATCTTTAGGAGAAAAGTAGGCATTCTAAAGAAAAAAAAAATTGGGAGATTTATAAATTATTTTAAAATTTTTCTTCCCAAAGAAATTTTTAGGGAGAGAATCATAAAATTTGTTTAAAATAAACAAAAAACGACCCAAAAAGCTAAAATGTAAGTAAAATTAATTCATTTTTAGTATTTTTGTTGAATTCTTCTAAAATAATAGGACAATGACAACGAATAAAATTCGAATGGACATTCTCCTCGATCTAATAGAGAGAAACTGCGACATTGGGTTCCAAACAAGACAGAAGAAGAATGTTGGAAGATTTTGGGAGCAGGCGGAACAGCAGTTGAACGCTGCAACCTCCTTATGTTACCGAATGGAAGAAGATAAGTAAATATTGTTTAACTCATTGTCCAAGTTGTTGCCCCCATCAGGATCCAAGTCCAGAATCTTGGCTACTTCGAACAGGTCATTCTTGAGGATCATGGGTCTAGATGGGTGGGAATGACTGAGAAATAAGAAGGTTGTAGCGTGTCCCAGACTATAACTTCCAAACTGTTTTATAGAAAACTGTGGGTGTGGATCGATAAAAAAAGTCAATGACAAGGCGGCTCATAATTTAAAAATTCAAAAAGGAGCCGGTGGAGGTCCCAATAGGAAACAGAAGTTTTCTCCATTGGAAGAGGCAGTGTTTCACCTTATTGGAACAAAGGAAGCTGTAGAAGGGGTACCCGCAAAAATATTTGGATGTTCACTGAAACGGCAAGGCGAAACAGCGATGGCTTCCGAAGGTTCACAAGAAGCAGAAATAAGAAGTAGCATCGATGCTGAAATTGTGATGCTGTTGACGGATGATGATGAGCCAATGACATCAAACATTTATACTGCTATATGTAAACAACCGACCATCTCGTTCAAATACGCATCCATAAATAAAAATACTACTGCTACAACCGTGTTGGAAAAGGAATTGGCTATACAAGAAAAAATGTTTGACCAAATGATGGATATGGCTGACGAATTAAAAAACCAACCACAGAATTTGGAGCAAGACTGTTTTCAAAAATGTTCAGCCTGAAATTATGCACAGAAAATGTATATGATACTTATCAGTGGCAATATTGGGTTTTAAAAATAGTACGTTTTTAATCTAACTACCTCTTTTTTTCAACCTTTTATTAAAAAAGTTATAAGAATTTAATGAAATTCTTTGGAGTCGATTGTACCAAAAAATAAAATTGTATCAGCCGCAAAACGACACCTGAGTTGCTACGTATGTGAAGGTTGCAAGGCCAGTTTGTAAAGTTGTGTCTGAATATGATTGTTACCAAACTCGACTTTTTGCACATTTTCACTTGAACTAATTTTTCAACACTGCTTCAATACGTAAAGTGTCATTTAAAGTGGTACATTTGTATTTTGCAAAAATCAAGTGTATAAAAATTCAAGCTTTAACAAGAGAAGTGCTTTCGGCAAAATGCTCCAAAAAGAAAGTGTGCGTAGGACCTGCTGAAAGATAAGCTTTTATACTAGTTTTTATTATAATTAAAAATGAGAAAGAAAAACATAGATGCTTGTAAAGGATTCATTTCCCATTAAAAATGTATGGAGAATAAGATGGAGTATTCCCAATTCCACCTGAAGTACAACTCTCCTGATATTTTTTTTAATTTTTTTTTTGCTTTGTTTTTACTATTTCAAAAAATTTGATGGTTTTGAATCTTCGCGTTTTTAATTAAATCGTTTTTTCCGAATCGTACTGCTATAAAAAACAAATTAATGAGTGCTTATTAAAAAATCATGGCCGACCTATGCTGGCAGCTTGATAGAGGTGTCATAGAGATGTACGCCAAAAAACCTAGCGTTTAAGTGTATATCGTGCAGTACATACATGTTGATTTTAAATAACCCCAGTAGTCCCAGTCGTAAAGGAATCTTTAACGAATCATGCACGATTTTTCTTCATCTTTGACGAAACATGCTGATTCGGTAATACATTTCCTTGACGAAAATCTCATATAAAAGTTCCAAATTCGTGCACTGTTTGAAAACTTTCTGTTTTCGATGAACGAAAACAAGACGAATTTGTTTAAGAATTATCGACAAATGTATCTCATGCAGTAAGTTTCTTTAAGAAATCACCGTGACATTTTCGTGCACGATGCCTTGGACTGCTTCTTTAAGAAATCACCGTGACATTTTCGTGCACGATGCCTTGGACTGCAGGGACACTTTTCATTGTCTCTCTTGTATGTGTTTACAAGAAGACTGTTTATAGTACCTATATTCAACATCCGTATTCTGGCAAAGTGACAATTGTTACCCAGTATTTTGAAAATTTCTATGTGTTTGTTGTGATTTTTTGATTTCAAAACAAAATTCGTAGCTCAAAAACAAAATTTTTTAATGAAATTGTCACTACCTGCAAAGCATAACGGGGCGCCCAGCGCTGCTTTAAACGCATTTTTCTCGAAACGTACTTTTTCAAAATAGGCCACAATACTGCAAACAAACAAATCAAGCAATTTTAATTTTTTTTTTAATCTGTTCGTAATGTAATTCTGCACATCTTTTCCAAAAATGAGCAACTCTCGAAAATTTGTCTAGTTTTTAAACGTAACAATGTGGTCAAAAATAACGTTAGTTTTTCAACTTTTTTCAACACTTCACAATTTTTTTAAATTTATTTATTTTCATTCTTTTTTGGTAAAAATTGTGCATTCAGGAGTCTATTTTCGAATTAATTTTTTTTATTTTGTTTTATACGATTTGGAACCGAGTTATGATGTGGCCTGATTATCACCTTATTTTAAGCACACCAACTTCTTTGCCATCTTTACATATAAAAAATCACAGTATAGCGTGTATCTGCCACCCTTCTGGGCATTCCCTTACAATACACAAAAACAAGAAAATAAACTACTATGTTTTAGTCTAATACGGCCAAAACTGTCCGAAATAAAGCATTTTTATAAATTTGTGGGCGGTAAAAGAGGTGCGGCTACAGTTTTTCCATTCACCATTTCGTACTCGAAACAAATCGACTACCAAAATTTCAGCTCAATTCACTCCACTTTTATTCTTTGAAAAGTGGGCGTAACTATAAGGCAGTGGTCATCAACTAATGGGTTCCCATTACACGTGTGCGTCGTGTGGTTTTGTGTTTTTGCACACGCATTGCACACGAAGTAGCAATCGGCTCGCTGTGTTTTTACACTGTGTAAATGTTTTCTACTGTGCTTTAAATTTTAAGACAGTATGCTTTGAGCATTCATGCGGTAAGGGTGTTGCTTGCCGTCTTATTTATGAATGTACGTATATTTTTTTTACAATGTTTCCATATCAAATCTGCAATTAAAATTAAGACAAAACAATATAAAACATTTAAAATTAGAGCACAAATATATTATAAAGATATAAAAAAACATTAATACGTTCTACTCAACACTTTTACCTTTTTTGTTCTTTTCTATTTTATGCTAGCGAAAAACAAACACAAAAATAAATAAAAAAATCATTATATTGAAAAACCATCATGCGATAATATTTTATTGCACCAAATGGTGCGAGAGCTTTTAATAACTTCTTGTTTCAGTATTAGGATGTGCACTCTGAAAGCTATTTTTGTTGTTGTTTGAACTCTGCTTTGATGACTACTGCTATAAGGTGACCATGCTCATTTTTAGTACAGTGTCAGAAAATAAGCATATGAACTAAATTACAAAATTTTAGTCTTATACCATGAAAACTGTCCGAAATATAAAATTTTTAAGATTTATATAATTAATTGTGACCTTTGATGATTTCACAAGGTTACAATTTGGAGCTTAAGGTCAAGTAATTTATGAAGGAAGGCGGCAATAACAACAACTTTGTAAAAAGTCAATCACACAACAGATGACCGCCTTTTGTGTTTCGGAAATAGCTACATTTCATCTTCAGTAGTCTTTAGTAATTAAGCTGTGATCATCTCCTTTTTCTACGATCCCCCCTATTGGTAAATGTTTTGCTGTTTTGGCTGATAATTACCAGGATGAGTGACTTGTAGCCTAGAGCTTTTAAAATTTTTAATGATTTGTGGGCGGTAAAAGGGGGTGTGTAAAAAATTGACTGGCTAAATTTAAGCGCAATCGACCCAGTAGTCACTTTTAATAATTTATCAAAAAGTTGGCGTGGCTACAGAGCGAACACGCCCGTTTTTAGTAAAATTCCCGAAAATAACCATACAAAATAAATGACCAAATTTTTAGTCTCATATGATCAAAACAACCTGCAATATAGCATTTTCACTGATTTTTGTGAGAAAAAAGGGGTCATGGAAACCAATTTTTAGTAAACAGTAACCATACAAACTAAATAACGAAATTTAAGTCTTATACAACCAAAGCCGTCTTAAATAAAGCATTTTCATTGATTTATGGGCGGTAAAAAGGGACGTTGACACCTATTTTTAGTACAATTTCCGGCAGAAACCATACAAACTAATTTACCAAATTTAAGCCTATTAATACGATCAGAAACGTACGAAATATAGCACTTTTATTGATTTGTGGGCTGTAAAAGGGGGTGTATCAAAATTTTTACTAAACTATCTCGAACACAGCTACACCTACTTTCTATCTATAACCCTTTTGGGGGTTCCAATACAAACATCACGAAAAATAGAAAAATTCAAATATTTGTCTATTTTGTCTACTGTCTTCGTAACTGTCTGGACGCTTATTCGCAGACACAAAGTTTGAAAAATAATAGGTATTCTGCACTGTCTTAATTGATTGTCTCGTGTAACCCCCGTGTTAATTCCACCCTACGCGATATTTCATTGCTTGTGCACACAAAAACTTTTTGCATATTTGTGCAGACTACACAAAGTCTAACTCAATCGTATCTGCAGAGTCGGAAAATTTTTTTGTGACGAGGCCCAAATCCGCAGCAAAATTTTTGATACAAATGTGATATGCATTCTTACGGACACTGCATCCAGAAGAAATTCTATAGATCAAACTGTGCTTCTTCTTAGCCTTATAAAGAAGTTCCTTCAAGAGGCATTTTTGTAAACTACTTCTAGAAGACATTATAATGGCATTTAAATTGAAATAAAGTTAAAAAATGATAATTTGATAATTTATGTTTTAGATATTTTCCGTGGAATTTTTTAAACCCCCACTGAAACCGAACAACTAGCTACTTCTAATACCAAAATGCTTTGAAAATCGAGAAAATGGATATTTTACGTGAAATTTTTTTAAACCCTCAACAAACACTTCTTGATTCCAACACAAAAATCGATAGAATGTAGGGAAAAAATATATTTTTCAGGGATTTGTAACCCCCAAACCACAAAAACAATTCAATGCAATGGAATGCCTTCTTAAAATTCTCCTGAAAAACACTTACTAGAATCATTTGATTGAGTGGCTCAAAGAAATCTTCTATTGAAAAAGTACTTCTAGATGAGACTAAGGAAAGGATTCCTCCCAATGACATGCATATGTTAAAATAGTGCCTTCTGGGTATGAAAGCGAAAGGGATGGAATTCAAGACTTTCCCCTCCCTCTTTAGCTTCTTTTGCAAGCACTTTTTTTGCTGTGTCATGACGAATTAGAAAATTGTTCGTTACGAGACTCAAAAAATTTTACTCTCAACAAATCGCCGCCTTAGAAGTATCACTTCAAAAAGAAATGTTAAAACAAAACAACATTTTTCACCTAACCCCTTGTGATCTATATGTACTATATGACCACATGCGTTTTTAGTTATCGTTGCTTTAATTACAATTAGTCCGGTAATTTCAACTTTGGATTTGGTTTTAGAAGTTTTACAGAATCTAGCAACACCGGAAGGCTTACTGCTGATCAGCTGGAAGTGCTATTTTTTGTTCGTACAAAGTTTGTTGTTTATACAGCTCAAGTATTTTGCTAATACCTCGATTAAATTAAATAAATTCGTTCCAAACGTAAATGTTACTTCTGAACTTAGAATGTTAAAACAATGTTTTAAAACAATGTTTTATTAAAAAATATATAGTTCAGCAAATATTTCCAGTTGTTTTTACAAAATTCACAAAATAAAATAGGATCTTTACATGACCTAATCGGTCTCAAGTAAAAGTTTTTGCGATATTTTTCCATACAATCGCAATTTTGTACCTTGCGATCTTTCTTGTAAAGAACACTAAAATTTCAGTATCAATCTGTAATATTTATGAATTAATTTTCTAAATTTAAAATTAAATTGCATTGATCACATAAATTGCTTTTAATATTGCATTAAAAAAACGTTCATACCCATCATGGACTACAGCTGAAAAAATCCGTAAAAGTTGTACTTGAGACCGATGGGGTCCAACATTTTTTAAACCTAATTTTTTTCTTTCTTATGTCATATTTTTAGACTTTAATCAAATTATTTACTATTGCAAAATTAGAGATATCAACAAAATGGATTCATATTAATTTGGACCTATTTTGTTTTTTTGGTAAAAATGTCTTAATACTTGAGAGTGAAAAAATTTATACTAACGGAGCAATGAGTTTTCAACCGCAACTTACACGTGCGAGGCGTACCGCACCATGCTTTTCTTAACTTGTTTACTTGTCTAAACATGTTAGTTCATTGTCTATTTCTAAAAACTTTCCGATGACGTAGTCAAATATGTCGTGTTCTTAATTCAAAAAACCTCTTTTACAATCTTTTTGACATGAAAAAGTCATTGCTCAGTAAGTATTTAACTCTCCACTTTTAAATTATACCAATAATAAAGAAAAATGTTTTGGCTTTTTTTTCAAAAAAACAAGAAATTAGGTTCAAATGACAAATAAATCTAAACTGTTGGAAATCTCTATTTTTTTGCAATCAAAAAAATAATATGATTAAGTTCTAGTGAACATCATTCGAAAGCTAAGAAAAAGGCTCACATATTTTTTTTTTGGGAAATTTTTTTCTTTAATTGTCAATACAAACGTAAAATAAAAAACGTTTTTGAAAAAATAGTGCGAAGCTGAAACTCCAAAATTAAATTAAGAAACTAAACTTATTTCTAAGTTAATAGTGTATTGAATATGTAATTTCATAGTCTTTCAACACCCATACTTAGTTTTGTATACAAGTAAAAAAAAATTGCAAGCTTTTCGAGCTTATTTTTTATACTTGGGTGGGGGTCCCTATAACTTCTAAGCCAGATCAGAGCGGCATTTAATTTTTTTAGATTTGAAATTAAAAGCTTTTATTACATGCATATGTTTCACGAGTGAAAAATTTTTTAGCTGAAAGTACATTATTAAGTAATTTGTTTCGAAAAAATAAAAGTTGACCATAAGTGTTTTGCAGAGGCGACATAAAAAAGCTATCAATTTTAACTCCAAGTACTATATTTTTCAAAATCGGAAATTTCTATATTATCATTGATCTAAAATTTTTTTATTTAATAGATGGTTATACTGAAAATGTTACCACTCAAAGGAATATTCTAAAGCTTTCTAACCTTGAAGTTAGCAATGATTATGATGAAATAGATTTTTGAAATAAAGTTTGAAATTAAAAAAAAATCGCATGGGAGAAGAAATGTTAAGGATTTAACAGATTTTGTTTTTAATTTAGTGTCGCTACTTCACAGCTTGGCTGCCGCAGAAAGAAGCTTTTCTGAATTTGCATTACTTAACACGAAGCTTCCAAACAAGTAACATTTTAGAACCATTATAAGCAGTATGCTAACCAAAAAACTTTGCAAAGTAAACAATAAGCCTCATTATGTGTGGTTGAATAAGAAACGATTTTTAGATTAAACTTTTATTTTAAAAATTTATTTAAACTTTATAATTTATTATAGTCAAAAAGTTCCTATTTATTTTAAATATAAAGAGGCAAAATCTTTTTAATTATTTAAAATAAATTAAATTAATAAAATTTTGTTCGGTTTAAATGGCAAAGTCATATATTTAAACTTGATAAAGACCAACTTCCCTATAGTGAACTTCTATACAATGAAGTTCTCACTAATATGAATTGATTTAAAAAACACAGATTTTTCGTTCTACTTTAAGTGTATTGAGATCTTCTTATAATGAATTTCCGTACAATGATTCTTTCTCTACACTGAACAAATTTTTTAGCTGCAAATTTAGCTCTCATTCGTATTTGTCCTCTTATAATGATTTTTTTTAAACCATTTCTGTTACACATATTTGTATCACTGTGTGGAGAGAAAAAGTAAAACATTATAAGGGTACGCCCACACGCAGAGAAAAGACATGGTTGAGACATGATTACTGCAATAATAATTTTTTTACTAAAATTATTGTATTATTTCTGCAAACACAAATTTTTGCCCTAATAAAGTCATTATTTACTAATGGTGGTACCAAAAATAACATTATAGTTGAAATCATAACATCATTGAAATCGTCAACATACTATGATTGCCTCAACTATTAATTGCAACAAAAATGTTGTAGTTCTGTCAATCATGATAAATGTGAATATTATTATAGAGACAAACATATTATAATTTTGAATGTTTGTCTGAACTATTCTTTGATTGTTGGCAAACGAAGCAGAACATAACCAAAAATCGAAAGAATTTATTGTGTCTGAACAGTTTGCAGGAAAAACTTTCACTTCATTCAGACGCAATAAGTTTTATCGATTCCTGGCTATGTTCCGTTTCGTTTGTCAACTGTTCAATTATTGTGTTTTGTTTTAAATCGCCTTATCCTAAAAACAGCACGCATAAAAGTGACATTTTTTACTTTAATTGTAGCAAACATGTTTCTATTTACCGTAAACATATTTCGCATTTGTGACCATATTTTGTTTATCACACATATTGCTATTTTTGTGACAATGCACTTAATGTACCATGTTTATGAATGGTATTAGTCAGGCGAGCGGTAGTAGCCGCTGTGGCTTACTGGTAGTGTGCGTGGCTCGTAAGCGAAAAAGCCGCGGTTCAAACCCCAGCTCGGACAGAAAATTTTATCAAAAATATTTTTCAATTAAATTAATATTGCTGTTCAGCCCAGTCAATGGCGGCAAACCTTTGGAGATATCTTAATTAATAGCTGTGGAAATAAGGAGTGCATGAAAACAAATAATATTCTGGATCCTAAAAATAAATTAATAATTAGTTGTAGCAATCATTCTATTTTTGACCCAATAAGAGAATAATGATTATTTCAATAATATTTTGGTTCCTACAAAAAACGTTCCTTTTCTAAATATGTTTGTTGTAATCTTTTATCATGATCAAAGAAAATATTATATGTTTAAGAACATGTTAGCAACAATCATAATCCGAATCATACTATGATCTTCTTAAAACATGGCTGTTGCAACTATGTTTTTTCTCTTCGTGCAGAAGTTGAAAATAACTACTGAAAAATAAAAACAAGAAAGTACCATCACTAGTAATTTTGTCAGCAGTTGACTAGCAGTTGACAGCAGTAAACGATGTTCTGGAAAGTTGTGGAATTCAGGCTATCCCAGGTATTTATTTTATTTTAAAAATTTGGTAAACTTTTTTTTATATTAGTAAATTTTTTTTAGCAATTTTGGTAGAACATTTTTTCGTGTGTGGCATTCCTGTAGCCCAGTGGTTAGAGTACTAAGGTTACAAACTGAAAGTCGCGTGATCGAATCTCGCGGTGTTTCTTATTTTTTTTTTTTGTAGTAATTTAATCCAAGCTTGTACTAAATCTTAATCCAAAGCTGTATTAAAATTTTTTTTAGTATTTTGCAAATACTAGATTTGAAACAAAAGCTGGTGTAGACTTCTATGTAGTACAGAAAAGTTTCAATTTTAGTACAAGATTTCTAACCGTGTACTGGAATGTTTTCATTTGAGTTATTAATTCGGTAATATTTTTAATAGCCAACGCGTTTGCTTAAATTAAGAAAACATTTTCTTTATTTAAGTCTCGTTTTAGGTTCTAGAATCAAGTATTTTATTCTCGTTTCAAGCAATCATTTATTTTTCTCAATTTTAGAAATAAATGCCCATGAAAAATTTGTTTTTCTTAAGTTAAGTATTTATTACTTTATTTGAGCAAACATTTAGAAAATTTTTCAACCTATTTGCTAAAAAATATATTAAAACATTTAAAAGTATTGTCTTTTTCCAGAAATTTAAAAAATTGGCAGTGCAGTCTGCATAAAATTATTATAAACTATATTCTACCTGTTACAACATAAATTCTTATAAAAATGTACTACCGTAAAGGTAGTAAAATATAAAAAAATAAATGGTTTTATAACTGAGCGAACATTACCCAAATCTAGTTTGCTATTAACGTGAACACTCGCTCAAATCATACATCTTGATTTCCGGAAAACTTTGCAACTTTCCTGTATTTCTTAATTTTGAGGCAGTAGAGAGCAACTCAAATTAGTACAAGTTATATTGAGTTATATTTAACAAAAAAAAAAAAAAAAATTGGATCAAATCTAAATTCATTGCATATTAATTTGTGAAATACATAATTAATATGTATATAATTAATTTTGTGAAATAAAGTTTTTATGTAAAATGAAAATTTAAATAAAGAAAAATATTAAATAAATCGCTCCTGCTGTATATAACTGAAGAGAGGCAAAAAACTGTTGAGCCTGCAGAAGCATCGAATCCAACATAAGAACAGACAAACTAAATTTTTCCAGTTAAAGAAGATAGTGATATAAAAGATTTTTTTAAGTAGTTAGAGAAGTGTTTTGTGAATTATTTTATGAAAAAATTGTCAAAAAGAAGTACATGAAGAAAGAAGAAATACTTTTATGCGAGCTTCTATACAAGAAGTACAGCACTAGCCCTCTGTATCAGATAATCAGACATTGTTTAAAATAATCTATTAAACTTGAATAATTTTTACAAAATGTATTTGTATGTTGTTGTTATTGTTGCATCTTCAAATATTCTTGATTTAGCTCACAATTAAAATTATGTAAAATTTCAAAGAATAGATCACAATTAATTATCAACATCTATTGTAGAGCCAAACCAAATAAGTTTAATTAATGTTAAATTAATTAAAACTCAAAATAATTGATCGATTTCGGTAAAGGTCATGAGTAATTGAAAATTTTGTTGTGCAAATAGCCACGTTCAGTCAAACACTAACTTCTAGCGAAGCAGAAAAACTCGTTTCAATTCTACAGAAACAAATAAGACGCAACTGCAATAGACACACAGACACACAATAGAGTTATAGGCTTGATCTAAAATGCTACACTGCTTTAATCGTCGTATAATAAAAATGGCCAATGAGAGAATACACTTCTCAGAAGTTTATTCAAACAGGCGTCAAATAATATAAGACTTAAACAGAAGGTTGGTCACAGCTGAATCACTCAAGACTACTGAAGAGGGAATGTAGCCATTTCTGAAACAGGATG
Source organism: Dichetophora obliterata (assembly GCA_963920525.1). Lineage (NCBI taxonomy): Eukaryota > Metazoa > Arthropoda > Insecta > Diptera > Sciomyzidae > Dichetophora > Dichetophora obliterata. The sequence goes on along the minus strand of OY986435.1, from coordinate 147,613,662 downwards.
CCTAGTCTGCTGTGTGGTTGACTCTATAGAGAGTTGTTTTTTTCGTGGTTGCCTTCTTTAAACTTACTTGATCTAAATTGCTCACAATTAAAATCATGTAATATATATTTGTATTAAGTTCTCTATATATATTCATGCTAAAATAATTTTATTCTTACTTAATAAGCTTTTTCTAAACAAAGAATTTTAGCAGAAAAGGCACTCAGCCATAAGATACTTGTTTTTTTTCAAATATAGATTTTGTAGTTTCCGTACCGTTTGAAACCATAAAGATCGTTAACATTAAAATATGTTTGTATAACTTTTTAATTCTCCAGCATAACCATATATTATAAATTTCGAATTAAACAGTCAGAACAAAAGTCAAGAGATTTTTTTTTTGTACCATGCAATTTTTAAATTTAAAAAACAAGCTTTGAACTACTCATCATATAAAAATTTCAATAAATATAAAGCAATAGAATGGCGTGGTAAATGTTATTGAAGCAGGCTGTCGAAAATCCTATGGAACAAAGGACAACGAAATGTATGTGTGTAAAATTAAGTAGAAAGAAGAAGCAGAAAAAGTCACCCTGTTAAAGAAGAAGCTACATTGAAATGTCGCAAACTAAAGAGAGGGTTGTTTTTAGCATTAATGGCACGATTTACAACAATAACAAGGAGACAAATGTTGCCGCTGGTTACCCAAAAGTTAATGAAAAGAAACAAAACACAAGTTGAAAAAATAACTTAAGGGAGTTCACTTAGATACTTTGGTAGCCATTAATTGCAGCATAAGAAGTAGTTATGGAATTTTTAATAAAGTTTTCCATGTTTGTGGTTGCAGAAACAAGCAGCTTACAAGCATTCGTTTAAAAGATATTTATTTGTAATGTAGCAATATCTTCATTGTTACATAAATTATAAATAAAAAGAAACATTGGGAAAAGTTGGTAACTTATAGCTTCATTATTCAAACAAAGATTAAGTTACTACTTTTTATGTGAGAAATTTTAACATTCTTAACAAAATATTTTCGGTGTCCATATTTCAAGTTTTTCTTGCAAACTTAAGACGTGAGAGTTTTCCCAAACTTTTTCTCATTCAAATGGGTTACAGAATATCCACTTACAAATGCAAGCAAACACATGCATACGTGTTTTATTTCTCATTCCTCATGAGTTTTAAGTGCTGTGGTACATCTAATATAAATTTTTTCCAACATTTTTTATGTTTTTCTAGAATTCATGGCTTCATGTTCTGCTACAGAAATACTTTTTGTCTCTGATGCTTAATGCAGCATCGCCTCCATGTAAGCACAACATTGTCTGCCACACCTTGTTGTTAGCCCTAAAACAGCATATCAAATAATTTTCTTCAAAAAATACACAGCGTGAATTTTTTATTCTACTTCTTGTGGTGTTGAAATTTTATTCGATTACAAAATCATATGTAAAGGGCGGAGATGAGATATCTATGAAGCTGTAGCTTAGCTCGTTCGGTTGGTACATTTATTTGGGATACATGAATAATGGGCGGGCGACCACATGTAGGCCAATTTATAACAACAGCTAATCTATAACAGCTACATAGGCACCAAAAATTCTACTTTAATATTGATTGATTTATGCATACTTAATATCCAACCAAATTTTGGAATATGAGCATGGATTGAAAATTTAATTTGAGGTATTGGTATAATTTATTTCCCGCTAATTTAAGTAGTTACATTTTTAAAATTTATATCTAAACATTACATTAATATTATATCTGAACATTACAGCCCTAAAAGGCGAGGAAAAATATGCACATCATACCGATTGGATTTTGTTTAATAAGCCCATAAACGGTTAGTAGCTTGTTACAAGCACGATGATATGGGCCAAAGAAAAAGGTATGACACACATTAGGTATTTTTTAAAGTTAATCAAGTTTTTCGAATTTGCCGTTATGGGATATTGTAAAAACATAATTTTCCTTAAGACCGACAATTGATTCAAAAGTTTTAATGAAACTGCAAAAACTGTTTGTTTAAAAAAAAGAAATTATATTTATGATCTCTTTAATTTTCCTGAAAAACAAAAATATGCATAGAATTAAACTCAAATTTTAAAACGACGTTAAAATAGATAATTTAAAATATTGATTTCACAATAAGTTCTGCGTGACATATATCTTTTTGTCACCGTTTTAGTAAAAACAAAAGGAAAAAGTCTCACTGTACTTTGTCCAGCATGGAAGTATGAAGCTTTGACCGAGCTTCTATTGATCAACTGTGTTGTGCTTTTTATAAAATGTTTGAACATAAATGATCAAGAACTGGACCTACGAGTTCTACGAGACCTACGAATTTATGCCGACTACGATTGGCTTATGTTCCCTAGAAACTTAACGTGGTAATTTTTTACTCTCTGAGGTAGGTGATTGTCAGCAGAAAGATTCCGGCCGAACAGAAATATTAATTCAATTGAAAACATATTCTGTTTGAGCTGAGGTTTGAGTCCCGCGGTTATTCAGCTTACTTATATACTTGTTAAGTTTTTCCAATTGAATTAATATTTCTGTTCGGCTGCAGACAATGGCAATGTCTTATGTTCGTAAAAAAAGTTATTTACAAAAAGTCTTACCCAATTCAGAGAGTTTTGCAAATATTGTAATCCAAGTCAAAAATCACTTCCGTTTTTTGTAACGTTACGTCAGCACATATTCTTGCTTATATCTTTAAATCCTTAGAGTCGACTGTTGTCATTGTTTTTACTTAATAAAGTGCTACTTAATTACTATGCAAATATAAAAAAGCCTTTTTAAAAATTTGACATGATTATTCTTTTTTTTTGAATATTTCTTTGTACAAATCGTCCGTAACGCCAGTTTGGAAATGCCTATATTCAATTTATTTGACCTTTTGGTTAATTGAATCAATAACCCCCTTTTTATTTTTTTTATGCAAGCAGTTACAATAACTTAAAAATAGGCCATTTTCGGACTATTTGTGTCTCCTCCCAGGTAAGACTTTAAAAAAGGTGAAAGAGGGTATAAAAATTTACGGTTGGAAAGTTAAAATATGAAACAAAATAAATAATTAAAAAATTAATTAAATTCCACTACCTTATATTTTTATTATTTTATGATAAACGACAAAAGTTTTTTACCACTGGTACGAAATGGGTTAAGATTTTTTAAAGCGTTGTTATTATTTTGATGAGGTTTTTTTTTTGGAAAAAATATCATTTTTGAAATTCTTTATTTAAAATACGTTAAAATAACTACGAAAAAATTATTTTATATTTTAACTTTCAAGTTTTTAAATACTTCTTTACACAAATTATATAGATGTTTAAAAAATTATTTAAGCCATTTCCCAACGTAAGCCGTAAACGTAAAATAACATTAATATATGAAATTATTTTTAAAAACTATAAACACAAAAATATGTGCTCGTGTCTTAATACGATGAGCACCGATTTTATATATTGAACATATTTTGAACACATCTGGCAACACACCTCTGATAGCAAATGAGTCAGATAACAACTTGAACCTTTTCCCTTGAATTCAAGATAGTGCTCAATCAACTGAGACGCTATTCAAAGGTTTTCCTTTATCGAATAAAGACATTTTTTTTATTGATCTAAAAAACAAACAAAAACCTCCTTCTATACAGCTACTAAACTTAAATGAGCCCTGACCAAAGCCACTTTCTTACAAAAAAAAAGTCTAATAGATATTTGAAAATTATTTTAGGCTACCAATTTTGAAAGGCATCGAAGCCATTCAAATAAATTAAGTTTAAGTTTAATGGATGCATAGAAGCCCAACATCATGTTTCCAACTATAAATGGAGTATTCGCTTGAGAAGACAATAAGTCAAGATAAGAAATACACATTCTCTGTCTCACGGTTGCCACCTTTGTGGGAAAAATCCCATTTGTGGTTATTTTTAATTGCCGTGGGAAATGGGAATTCCCATGGGATTTTTTAATTGAGTGTGGTTTTTTTAATTAACGTGGGATTTTTTTTGTTTTGTGGGATTTTTTTTTTGTTTTGAAGGATTCATTTTTACTTTTCAGTTAAAATATGTATAAATATATATGCATAAAAGTGTATATTTTTCATATTTTGTTCATTGTCAAAATCGTCTCAACCCATCTATATGATTTTCGCAACGAATTCGTTAAGATTTCGGTTACTTTGGTTTGGTGGGAAGTTCTATCACTTTTGACATAATTACATGCATTGGGAAAGTATGTTTCAGTGAATTATTTTCTTTTTTATCAATATACAAAATTTTTATATCATAAAATTGATTTGTAATTGGCCCTTATTACGAGTTGCTTTCGACGTAATCTTCGCTGGTTATCGAAAAACGAGTATCGAACGTCGAAATGTTCGTTGTTCATCGAATTTTCAGTCGAATAGAATTTTACTTTTGATGCGGTGCGTGCTGAGCAATAATTGTTAAAATCATTAGAATTTCGTGATTGTGTTTTGCTTTTTAAAGACTAAAAACTAATATGGAATTCTTTTTGTAAACTTTATACAGGTTTAAGGTGGATTAAACAAATATTTTTTATTGAATATTATTACTAAAAGACTTATTAACACACAGGCGACGAAATATACTAGTTCTTTTTAATTTTTTGTTTCATTTTTGACAATTTGTTATGTCTGTATTATTACTGTGGTAATTTTTCATGGTTTTTTTTAATACAAATGGGATTTTTCGTGTTTTTTTTTTATTTTCGTGGGATTTTCGTGGTTATTTTAAATGTCCGTGGGATTTTTAGTGGTTTTTTAAATACAAATGGGATTTATCGTGGTTTTTTTAAATACAAATGGGATTTTTCATGGCTTTTTTTATTTGCGTGGGATTTTCGTGGTTATTTTAAATGTCCGTGGGATTTTTTGTGGTTTCTTTTAATTGCGATGGGATTTTTTTCAATTTTAAAACATGGGAATTTTGTGGTTATTAATTTTTGCTATTGTGGGAAAAAGGTTTTTTTCGTGTGAATTTGAGGTGGCAACCGTGCTCTGTCTTAATTTTTTTTTTGTTGTATTGAATGTTATACTTTACAGTTAAATAATAAAATAAAATACATCAAATGCAGATTCAAGTGATTTGCGCCTGAAAATGTGTGAATCTATAAATTTCTCTCATTAAAAGCTCAAATCTTGTGATTCCTTCTATACGACTCACATAATCTTTGCAAATAATTTGTTGTAATGGCTAAGATATCTGTCACAACCACAGACACTCAAACTCATACTTCAACAGACAAACATACACACACATTGATATTTGCACGCGCCCTGATCTTACGGATTACCAATTGTAGACGTTACGCCCGATTGTAAACCAAAATAAATAACACGGCCCACTGGAAAAAGTGGTCAACGCGAGAGCTTAAGTAGAGATGGGTTTTTTCTTTTCTTTTTCAAAGAATGTGTGAAAAATTCAAGATTCAGCGTGTTGCCATGCCAAACAGTTTATGGTAGCTTGAGTGTGTTTATGTGCGTTTGTGTGGACTGCCCTTAAACTTATTTCCTTTTCTCGAAGTTATTTCATATATACCCTCTGCTCTACCTCTACTTATTGCTAGCTTGGTTTCATTTTGGGTTTCCTTTTGACTTGCCGTGCTCGTATATTTTTCACATTTATTGTTGGTATATTTGTCTTATCGCACCCTCTGAGTGTTTGTCTGTGCCTCATGCTTTCCCAAGTCGGAATGCTTCACCAGTAGCCTTGGAATGAACGAAGGCTTACCCACCCACAAGATTAAAAATACCATAAAGACGTTAAGGGTGAATGCTTCTAATGGCTGCCTGACTCAGTTCAGTTGCTAAAGCTTACTTTACTGTGGCGAGCATTCGATCAGACGGGCGAAAGATGAGGTGCAGATGTATGTGCGCCTGAGATGGAGTGGTAAAGAGCTTTGCAAACTTCAATTTGTCAGTGGCGGTGATTAGAAGAAACTAAAAATTTAATGAAAAATTGAATGAATGCAGACTTTTTGACTTTTTGAAGACATGAAAGAGTCTTCAAGGCAGACCCTGAGTCAAGGAGGACAAGCCGCTGTAGGGTGTGAAGTTAAACAAAAACTAAAAAAATAGTTAAAGATATTAATTTAAAGCTATTAAAAACAAAAAACTATAAATTTATGGAAACAATTAAAAAAATTATGTAAATTTTTTTTGAATAAAGAATGAAATCCACTTTTCGAACTAAAATAGACGAATCCAGGTAAATCAAATCTTTTTTATATAAAAACAAATACTTTTTTCATATGCTAAATCACAAAATTTTTCACAAATCACATGAACATTTGACAAAATGAACGAAATAGCCTTTTTCTGTCAAATAAGGAATTATATAAAGTTCCTTCAAGAAATATGAAGGATTTTTTTTTTAAATTTTCCAATAATCAAAAACACAAAAACCTGTTTTCGGGAACAAAAATCTTGAAAGGACAGATGCATGGGCGTTGCGAAGGGAAAAGGGAGCCGTGTCCTTAAACTAAGAAAAATAATTTTTTAGTGTTAAAGGTAGAAATTCAAAACAGTTTTTCTTATAATTCAAATAGTATTGAAGTTTTTAATATTTATTAAAGCTTAATTGGAACATTTCAAGAATAGCGACAACTCTCATTTTTATTTTTTTTGCGGATTATATAGATTTTGGCCTCCTAAGTCCAAATCTTTAAATTTTGAACAAAACTACTCTTTATAAGTATTATAAGAAAGGCAATTTAAATATCTATTCAACAAGGTATCAAACATGAAAATCCATGTATAACTTTTAAAGATATAAACATTAGTGTGGTGTAGAGATGGGTCGTTCCGAACCTGTATAGTTCGCGGAACTATGTTCACAGTCGGACATAGTTCCAATCATTCGATTAATTTTTAGCATGTCCAAACAGTTCCGGTTGCAATCATTTCTTTTTTTAATTAAGCAATATTAAATGACATCTTTTTCGCACATACTATGGCTTACACGGATTTATGTGATCGATTAGAAATGCAAAGATGATGTTTGTGAGCGAACCAAAGAACTGATATATGAAATGGTAAGATGACATTTCGTTGTTCTTGTTGTGCATATTGCTCTGTCCATTTCGTTTTGAACATGCTTTCATTAAAACAAATGGAACTAGCAGAAATAAAATAACTAATAAATCAACAAATTTTGTTAAATTTTTTTACGATTAGTCAGAGCGTTGTGTTGAAATTCTACATGGACCTTAACAATTTTTATCTGCAAGTCAAGAAGCAAGCAGTTCTAATAAACGTTTCTAATAGTCCCTGCAGTTCAAATAAACAAAGGAACTAAATAGTTCCCCGGACATGCTTCAAATTCCGTCTGTAGTTCAACAAGCAAAAAGTTTAAATAGTCTATACAGTTCAAATAAGCAAAGGAACTAGATAGTTCCGCGGACATGCTTCCGTGAACTAGTTCCTTTCTTCAAAAGAATCGTTCCATGTCCGTTCCGTCTCTGGAACTGTTAAGCACAACCCTAGTGTGGTGCTTTCCTAAAAGGGAAACCACTAGTTTTTCAGACAAATTGTAAATATAAGAATAGGAATATCTTAAAAAGTTATGAACTGATTTTCATGGTTAATACCTCGTTGTACAGGTACTTGTATTACTTTTCTTTTGATACCCATAATGCGGAACACTAAAAATAGCAAGATTTGTAAACAATTTTTGCAACTTTGGAGGCCTATAATTTCCAAACCAATTACGATGTTTCTGAATTTTTTTCCATATTTGTATTTAGGAGGTTAAAATCCGTATAGTTAAAAAAAAATTCTTGAATTATATCGCTTAATTTATTTTTTATTACAAAATTAGGTCTTAGGTCTTACACATTTATTATTTGGTAAAAAAGTTTATGAAAAGCTTTAATTGAAATTGATTGGTAACTCTGACATACATGTATATTTCAATCTGAGCTGCATAATTCATTAGTCGATTTTCAACCAACACTAAAGATAAATAATGAAACCAAATCAGCTCTTCACAATGAAATGTATGATTAGAATTATTTGTGCATTTTTTAATTTATATTTTTTTTTTTAGAAGTAAATATAAAAGAAAGCTTTTTAGTGGTAAATTTATATTAAGTTACTGCAAAGTATTAGGTATATGTTAATTTTCTTATCAATTTACTTTACAGTCAAGAAAATAAAATTGAGTGACAATGCGAGCAGAATAGAAGAGGATGATGAGTTGCTTGCACCCACTTGCGAGCTTTTAATTGCAAAAGAATATATCTACGTCTGCTTTTTCTAGCACATGTAATAGTTACAGTTTTTTTAACACGACTTGGGCAAGTGGGTTGGCCGGTGTGCCCTTATGAGTAAATCTCAGAAATTACAAATGCTCAAATACCCTTGGGCTCCTCCTTAAATCTACGGTTTTAAGAAAGACACGATTGAACACATACTGAAATTTTATCACAATTTTCTACAAACCTATGCACCGTGGTTAATAAACTCAAAAAAATGAAAAGGTGCACTTGGCTTGTACTGTTCCCTCTTGCCACCTTTAAACGTTCCAGCCGTCTTAGGATCACTCGTTACAAAGCCTTTCACAAAATATAAAAATGTGCATGAGTGTAGCAGAAGCCAAGTCAGAGGCACATAGGATCAGCAGAAGCAGCTCACGCATTAATTACCGATATGCTTGTTAATATTATGATGCTGTCTGGTCACAAAAAATTAATTGAACATAATCGAAAGGTTTTGTCTTCGATTATTTCGGTTATAGTTATTTGTGAATGTCACGATTTGACGGTTCATGGAAAATACCAATCCTCCAATCATCCAGTTTAGTAAATACTGGTTCACGCAAAAATTAAAATCAGCTTACAATCCATCCAGCAATATTACCTTTCGAATATTGGAAGGTGTCGCTGTTAATACCATATCTTGACTTATTAAAATCATCCTTACTACAGTGTTTTTATTCCTTTAAAGCGTGCACAGAAATTTGAAACAAGAAGAAAAAGAGAAGCTGATTGATGATTTTTTAAATCGCTTTGCTGAAGACTTGCGCCGTTGAATGCTTTGATTTCCGCTTTTGTTAAATCGCGTTTAATTTAATTTCGTTTCCAATTTAATTTTATATTTTTCTCAATAAAGCCAATATTTAAAAAAATTAATTTTATTTCTCAGGTACATGAAGCAAAAAATGGCACCCCCTGAGTCAAATCCTGGCTACGCCCACGGACAGAGGTATTGATTATTAGAGATTATTATACAGAGATTAAAAAAAAGTGATAACAATGTTTGAACAATTTGTCCGCGTGTTTATTTAGTGCGGAGACTGCAAATTATAAAATTCGGATAAAGTAATAAATACAAAAATTAGTAATAATATTTGTTTTGGCTGTTTTGTAATAAAATAAGATAGCATGTGTAACATTCTGTATTTAAGAGTAACACAATACATTAATTGTAAGCTAAAGGTCCCAGAAGTGTACTCTTTGCATCTTAAAACAACGCAAAAAGTGGTCAGAGTTCAGAAAGAAACTCACTTTAGGGGGTTATTGACTTGAATCAGAAAAAACTAGATTTTTGTTTTTTTCCTGATTATTTTTTAGTCAATTTAGCACAAAATAAAACAAACTGCTGATTTTTTCCATTAGTAAAAGTGCTCAAAAATTATTTTAAAGTAAGTATGGTCTGTGATCATCTGACTAGCAGTGCGGAGGTTTTTTTTTGTCCTAAAAAGTTTTATTTTTTGATTTTTTCCACTTCGGAAATCCTTTCTTAAAAATGATAACAGATATCCAGATGACTTTTCTTGCTGATAGGTGCCAGTACTAGCTAGAAAATTCACAGAAGGAATTTAAAATAGTTGTAATATTATTTTTTTTATATGAAAAAAAATTATGAAAAGCTTATAAAAAATTAGTTTTATATATTTTTGAACCGCTTCTGCGCAAAAGCCTCAGTTTTACTAAAATCATTAGATACAAAAACTATTAAAATCGGTCAAGCCGTTCTCGAGAAAATGTACTTTATTTTCAATGGAAAACGGTCAAGTCGCGGGTGTCATTATCAAAGGTTCACGCAACTTTAGCTCAAACAATACTTAGTCCTGAATTTCCAAAAAAAAATCAGAATACCATTTTTCTGATTTGATTTAAGGGCTAACACTACTGTAAAGTTAATTATAATTAGTTATGTCTCTTAGAATTTTTGTAGCAAGGAAACACTATTTGTGAGTAATTCTAGGGTGTTCAAATGTCAAAACTATTAATTTTTCTTTCACTTAGTCTCCTTTTCGATCGATACTTTTTTCCCAACGATTTTTTAACATTGCGAATCCCCTTAAATAGTAAGATTTTTCAAGATCTCATAAATAAGCTTCAATTTTCAAATCGACCTGTTCACTCGGCGCAACTCTCCTTTTAAATTTTTAAGTTTGGGAACAAATAATAGTCGGTGGGTGCTAAATCTAGAGAAGAATATTGGGGATGAGGAAGCAGTTCGAAGAGTAACTCGTGCAATTCGACTTGGTTTCCACCGATTTGTGAGCTGGAGCATTGCCTTGCAAAAATATGATTTGCAAATGGGGTCGTTTGCGTGCGATTTCATTATTAAAATTGTCCAATATCTTGCAGTAATAGTTGCTGTTGATAGTTTTTCCTTTTCTCAAATAGTCGATGAACAAAAAGCCACTTGAATCCCAAAAAACAGACAAAATTTAACATTGTGTTGTAAATCAAATTAAAGCTGTTTATTTTACTTTTAAGATGGGCTATTAAACATCTTTATAGCGTTTGTGGTTTAGGATCTATGACTATTTTTGTGTTTAAAAAACGAACTCTTATCTTTTTTGTCTAATTTTTTTGTTAAAAAAAATCATACATCATAAATCCATCGCCGTCCCAGCATGAAATTTTGCATACTGTTGCCAAATAATATACAAACCACATATACGAAGAAAATTTTTTAAAAATGGAGCATTGCTTTTATTAAAAAAAAAAAAATAATAAAAATTCAGTAACGGTTAAAAAAACAAATTTTACATTGTATTGTATATCCAGCATAAAGCTGTTAATTTAACCCTTAAAACGTGATATTAAACATCTTCATAGCTTGTTTGGTTTAAGATCTCTTACTATTTTTGTGCTTGAAATCTTACACTTTTTTCTCATTTTTTTGTTAAAAAGAATATTTTCTCATGAACCCATCGCCGTCCTACTTTGAAATTTCGTACACTTACAAATCACATATATTAAAAAAAAATATTAAAAATAGAGTATTTTTTATTCAAAAAATAAAGTTTCAGTAACGGTTAAAAAAAAATATATCGTGCTGCATATCATAATGAAGCTTTTTGTTTCAGCTTTAAAATGAGCTATTAAACATTCACATAGCTAATTTTTTTTTTTTAAATTCATAAAAAATTAAACTTTCGCTAAAAACAAAGTACACAGTTTGATGCAGAATCACAAGCACTATATACAAAAAAGAAATCACACAAATCTGAGCGATGAAATTTAAAAGCTGGTTGATTTAATATGGAATGATCCTTTAATAAATTTAAACTTCTGACTTATTTCTAAAGAAGGCATTAATAACACTGTGAAACACATTTTTCTAACGGAAAAGCGGATAACTTAGGATGATAGTACTAGTGTGTAGTAAGAAAACCCTAAAAGGAATTTGCAAAGTTAGCTCGCTTTTAAAAGATATATGCATTAAAAGTTTGCCTCTTGCAGAGTATTTTTTAAAAATAAAGTGCTCATTGAGGCGTACTGAATTACAAATTTTTCGAATTTCACGTTCTAAGAGGTCTCAAAAGTTGCATAGTGGTCAAGATCTACAAAAAAAAAAAAAAAAAAGGATGTCTTTCTCTTACACATGGACAAAGTTTTTTTTTTTAATAGTTGAGATTAATAATAAAAAATAACGATCTATAAATGCTTTGACTTTTGTAAGAAAAACTACATGTGTCTTAAAGCAAAATTAAATAGAAACTTTAACTAAGAATATCTCGTCAAACAAGATGCAACTCTCGATTTCTACCCTCAATGTCCTGTGTGAGAGATACTCGAATCCAAAGGTACACTCGAAAAAGCACAAAACTTTTGATTGTTATCTGACTATCTTAATGTTGGTGTTATTGATTTACGTTTTCTTTAAATTTGGAGAATTAAATATTTGCATATTTTTTGCAAATGCATTTTCTTGTTTTCGAGAATACAATTTTGAATGCAATTTTATGATAAGGTTTTATATATTTTTGGCATCAAAAGTGGTACCGAAGATAATTTTGTGAATTTGGGTTCTTAAAATATTTCTGAACAAAACACTGTCTGAAAGTATTTTTTTAAAACACCAGGTTAAGACCACGATTCGTTTTTGTGTTTCGATTTTTTTAAAAAAAAATTTTTCCAAAAATTATTTCGTCCAAACAACTCACCTCATCATTTACCCAAATGTTAAACTAAAATTTTGAGTTTCTGAGCCTGCCATTCGACGAGTCTCAATTGATTTAACAATTGTTTTTAAGATGTTTTAAAAAAAAATAATAACCTTAAAGGAGATATCTGAAGAATTAAAAAAGAGAAAAATATTTTCGGTACCACTTCTGATGCCTGAGATATAAATCCTTATATTAATTTTTTTCAAAAATTTGAAAAATTGCGTTCAAGTATGCTTTTCTCAAAAAATAGTAGATGCATAGACAAAAAATGTGCAAATTTAAAATACACCAAATATAAGGAAAACGTAAACATTTTAATAAATACCACTAAAATTAACACAATCAGATAACAATCAAAAGTTCTGTGCTATTTCGAGTGTACCTTAAGATTCTAATATCCTTCACACAGGACACTGTGTGTAAAAATCAAGAGTGGCATCATGTTTGGCGAGATATTGTTAGTTAAAGTCTATATTTACTCTTGCTTGCTTTAATATATAGTTTTTCTTACAAAAATTAAAGCATTTTCTATATTTATAAAAACAACTTTGTCCTTGCGGGAGAGGGAGACATCTTTTTTTTGGGAGACCATCCTATGGAACTTTGGAGAGCTCTGGAGATGAGAAATTACAAAAAGAATTTTTAACTCGATACGCCCTTAAGAGCACTTTATTTTTAAAAAAACTCTGCAAGAAGCAAACTTTCAATGCCTATATCTTTTAAAAGCGAGATAACTTTGCAAAACCCCTTTTAGGGTTAATCAATACCATCGATCTGTGTTAGTCGCTTTTTCGTTAGATTCCATGACCCTTGAATTGTCGCATAGTGTAATAAACAAAGTGGACTAAATTGTAAACACGGGAGAAAAAGAAAACAAAACAGGACAAAATAATAAAAAGCAGGATTTTGGGCCTTTTACACAGGACGCAGGACTTTGCTTGAAAAAACAGGACTGTCCTGCGAAATACAAGACGGATGGAAGCGTTAGTAATGCTCCATGCAAAATTTCACCAAAATCGGTGATGGTCATTCCGTAAAGCCGTTACTTTCAAAATGGAATTGCTGTCTTACCTAAAATGACAAAAAATATTTAGTTCATTTTCCAGGCCAGATGATTTATGTTTACGCCATAAAACTAAGAGAACTTTTTCGTAAAACTAATCAAAATTAAGGGCTAAATGAAAACTCGTATGAAAATTTTAAGGTTTTTTCAGGGATAAGAAAAGTCTTAATATCAGATCGAGATCTACTTCTGATATTGACACCTGAAGTAAAGGGTGAGCATGTCAAAGAGTAGTTTAAGATTATTGGTCCGAAGAAGCAGATATTTGCTCGGAGTATTCAGGGTTACTTTCAATGTACAAACAGACAAGTCGGGTAATAAAACAGGCTTTTATTAAAAATTTAATTCAAAATTGTGCATTGAATTAAATGATCTATTTTTCTATATGCTTTATTATTATGAGCTAGTAAATTTGAGAATTCAGAAATAATCAGTTAGTAAATATTTATATAGATAATAGTGAAATCAAATTCTATTTTCTAATTAGAACCAACACAATTTAAAGATTTTACTATATAATGTATGGATTTTATTTGAAGCATTATGCTGCAGTCATAAGAATCTGAAGGATTTTTGTTCAAGTCTGAAATAATTTGCTTTAAGTAATTTTATGTAACTCACTACAAAAGAAATTGGCCAAAAGTATTTATATGATAATTATAAACTGTAAATATAGTATGAGTTAAAATATTTGCGATAGCTTTGTAGGGCTATTTAGTAAATAATATATTTTGTATAACAACTATATGGATATTTTTTTTATTTTTAAAACTTGAAAGAGTTTAGTTTCATACAAACTTTGAAATGACTTCGAAATGACTTAGAAAATAACTTAAAATTAATGTCATCCAACAAAAAAGAAACAGTTTCTTACCAAAACATAATTCAACAGCTCAACAATTAATATTAAGAGCATTTCTTACGGTTGTTTAAATTTTAAATCAAATGTTGCAAACTATGATCCCGCTACTGTGGCACTTTGGCAACAGCTGGCAGTAGCAGTTCTACTACATAAAAAAGGTAAGCAGCTTTTATTGTTGTTGTTGTTGAAGTGTTGCGAATATAAACGAAGCATATAAACGCAACAACAATAACAAAAAGCAGAGCGAGACAATGTTTTTGCATTATGTTGGCGGAAAATTATATTCTATGCCAATCTCACAAGAAAGTGAATGTAGAGACAAAAAAAATTTATAAAAAAGGCGCAATAACCAAACAAGGTTGCTTACACATAATTTATGCTTATTAAATTTATTTAAATTTAATCAAAACGGAGCTGCCATCGTTGCTATAAGATATGCTATCTTGGCACAGGTTGTCGTCGTTGTTGTTGCTGTTCTTAATATTCTGAGAGAGTTGTTCGCCTTTGTAAAAAAACCGTGCTTAATTTACAATTTAGCATGAACTTTAGAGAAAAATTAAGTAAAAAACACCCTTGTCCCACCCTCAAAAAGCATCTGCAACAACGTGTCCTAATTGTGCTGAAGCTTTCGTGTAAGTTCGGCATTTTTGTGGTGCATACCGTGAAGAATTTATTTTCGATATATTCAGACATTTTTTTTATGAAAATTGCCTGCATCTCTTAGCTTAGATGAAGTAGCACCGCAACAATAGCAATAGCTGCCACTGTTGCTGTAATGCGCCATTTTGTTAATTTTTCCAAGGGGTGCCTTGCAAATATTTATGTATGTAAGTCTGGCACCCCTGCTGTTTGAATGTCTGTCTAGTTGAGGCTAGCAAAATTTTTTTCTTCATGGATACTCCTTGGGGATTAATTCATTCCAATCAAATGTTTCGCGCCATTAGTGATGTTATATTGTTGTTGGAATTATTGTAGTGTTTGTTGTAATGCCTGGTGTTAGTAGCACCATTATTTCTGGCTTTGAGCTAGTATTTATTGGCACCAGACAATGACTTGTTTTTGCCAATAATAACACAATTTGCTCAAGTTACAATTTGAGAGGGTACATTAAAGTCCCCATCTTAGTTGTGCTTTCTCTTTCTCTCAAAGAGACATCCTCGGTCAAGACAAACTATTTCTCTAGAGTGCAATTAGAAACTTTTTGAAAAAATAATGTTTTCATAAATTGGTTTTTCTTCTTATTTGAAAGTTTATAAATAGACTAAAGTTAGCTGGGCTGGGTCAAAACAATTTAACGAATTATTGAGTCTATCATTATAATTGCATGCATATTAATTTTTTTGTATATGCTATCTTTAATAAGTGGCAAGTTTATAAGCTAAAGAGTTTCACGCTCCATTGCCAAATTTAAAAAATATTTTTAGGTACACACACAACCCATTTAAATTTTAAAACAACAACCTATCGCACTAAACATTTTAATGCTGTACTCAAGGCGCAACGGCCCATTGTCTAATATTTATGATATAAAGCCACAAACACAACTAAAATAAAATTGTGTACAATGCTGATACTAGTATCGAAATCCCTGCACGGTTTGAGAATATTATAATATTCAGACAAAAACAGCATCACATTGAAAATATAATTTTACTATATAGAATGCGAGTTTTTGTATAGTATAGTATAGTATAGTATAGTATAGTATAGTATAGTATAGTATAGTATAGTATAGTATAGTATAGTATAGTATAGTATAGTATAGTATAGTATAGTATAGTATAGTATAGTATAGTATAGTATAGTATAGTATAGTATAGTATAGTATAGTATAGTATAGTATAGTATAGTATAGTATAGTATAGTATAGTATAGTATAGTATAGTATAGTATAGTATAGTATAGTATAGTATAGTATAGTATAGTATAGTATAGTATAGTATAGTATAGTATAGTATAGTATAGTATAGTATAGTATAGTATAGTATAGTATAGTATAGTATAGTATAGTATAGTATAGTATAGTATAGTATAGTATAGTATAGTATAGTATAGTATAGTATAGTATAGTATAGTATAGTATAGTATAGTATAGTATAGTATAGTATAGTATAGTATAGTATAGTATAGTATAGTATAGTATAGTATAGTATAGTATAGTATAGTATAGTATAGTATAGTATAGTATAGTATAGTATAGTATAGTATAGTATAGTATAGTATAGTATAGTATAGTATAGTATAGTATAGTATAGTATAGTATAGTATAGTATAGTACAGGGCCGTATTTGCCCCCCCTCTCCCGAAATATAGAACTTTTACACCTTCGATTTAAGATGACAAACTCATCTTAAACTCATTTATTTTTCTCTTTTAAAAATATATGCCACTATACCAGTTACTATTTGTACTGTAGAGCGATCCTTTTCAACATTAAAAAATGCTAAAAACTTACTTGCGGAACTCAACAGGACAAGAGAGACTAACTGGCTTGGCGTTGATGAGTGTGCATCGAAGATTTGATATTGATATTGACAAAGTTATCAATGATTTTTCAGCAGAAAATTCCAAGCGATTGAATATATTTTTAAAAGCTTTAAATATATTTTTTCCATACTTAACTAATTTGAATTTTTTATGTTATTCTTGCTTTCGTTATGTACCTATGAAATTTTGTTTTGAATATTTCTGCTTTTTATTTTCAAACTTTTTATTTAAAATAAATAAATGGGCCTTCATCTGTATAAGATTGTGCTGAAGCACGAATTGAAGCCAGACGACCATAGGCAACGCCTTGAGTTCGTTAATTAGGTGCTGTAAATGTTGGCCGTAGATCCGGATTTTTGCCAAAAAATCATTTTCTCGGACGAGACCAGTTACTGAATCAGCAGCTATGTAAACAAGCAAACTTGAAGTTATTGGAGCAACAACAACCCTCGTGTGTTTCACCGAGCAACAAAGCATCCACAAAGTTTGACTGTTTGGGGCGGTTTATGTTACTGCGTCAGCATCGGACCTTATTTCTTCGAAATGAGAAAGGAAACACTGTTAACGTCAATGGTTCTTATTATAGAGCAATGTTCACCGCCTTTCTGTAGCCAGAGCTTGAAAATAATGATATATCCGAGATGCTGTTCCAACCAGACGGTACACAGTGTAAAATGCGATGCCAAAAATCCCAAAAATCGATGTTTGAATTTTTCTAAAATTTTTATAGCTTTTTCAATAGACAATATCTTGGGTGAAAATAATTTAAAGCAATTTTTTGAATAGTAGAAACCGTTTCGTTACGAAAAGCCGTCAAAATTGCATATTCTGAAAATACAATTTCTCCCGTTATCCACATTTGGTTTAATTTTGCTTTTTTTAAAATACGGTAGTATTTTTAATTGTGCTCCGACCATTATGTTTTCAATAGCAAAATAAAGTTTAAACTTGCTAATATCTGGCAACCTTCTGTTTGTGCTTACATTTTGAACATATCGTTGTAAGTTTATCATATAAGTGAATACTACAAGCGGGATAAAAATATTTAAATATTTAATTTTTATAAGTGTTTAAAAGTAATTTTGAAAAATATTGACTGTAAGATTTTGACGAAAACATCATTAGAAGTGAGTTAAGCCAAATCCAAAAAATTTCTTGCTAATACTTGCTAATGCGGAAGAAATACTTTTTTCAGTGACTTGGTTAGTAAAAATGTGCGATTTATTTGATGTTTTGTAGCTGATTATTTTTCAAAACTTTGACTTGTTTACAAACACAAAAAAAAATTTGAAAATTTCCTTGATCTGATCAATAAAGCAACAAATATAAACAAAAACATGGTAAATCTGTGTTAATATTGTCTGTTTTCCAAGCCTGAGTAACTGAAATATAATTAATGGGCGTGGCATACGTCCATAACATTTTCTATTTATTTATAATAACAAAAGAAATTTATTTTGCAAATTTTGTTGTTCTGAAACAAAACTTAATGAAGTTTCAGAACGAAAAATGGATTTCGTTTGTAAGGGAGGTGGGTGTGGCAGAGGGAGGATTTTTACAACTTTTTCAAAATTTCTTAGTTTTTTCAAGAGAGGTGCTCATGCCCATTTTCATAGCTCCAGCATATATTTCTTAGCATTCAAGGTAGATATGGGTGCGTGAGTAATTTTGACTCACAATCACACACGCTCACAATGCGTTATTTTTAATCACGCAAGCTCACTGTTAAAATAATTTCTTTGACTTACTATCACGCACGCTCACGATGTGTTTTCTTCTTATCAGGAATGCTTACGATTCAAATTATATTTTACTCACGATAACGCACGATCGTGGTGACATATTTTCACTAACGAGTGCTCACGAATAGAATTGCTAACGATTAGGCACGATAACTAACGAAAATTCTTAAAGTGGTTTTCACGTTTTATAAGAAGAAGAATACACATGAGTTTTCATAAAATGTTTATTTAGTATTTAAATTAACTTTAACTTAAGAAACGAAAGTTCAATTCATATCTTGTAAAGATACATCTAAGATACATATTATATATTATATGAATTCCTAAATTAGCTTGCAGCAAATGATTAATTTTTATAAGGATAATGCAGATCATCATTTGAGTTGAAATGAAAACTTTTTAAACATTTAATACATCTAAAATCTATTGAAATTAATTAATAAAAAGTATTCTTTGAAAAGCAAAAAAAGCACTCCAATCAACATTTTAATGATAGCATTTAATTAATAAAAGTCATTTATCCAAATTTTCACCTAGCAGTCTGGATCTTCTTTAATATAAAATGCTACCAGATACCAAAAAAACTCTTTCACTTGTTTCGCGAAATAATTAAAGAAAGCGAAGTTGGTTGTTGTTGCTTTATTAGAAGTAGTCGGTGTTTCATTTTGTATGCAATTGGTAGAGAAAGCGTAAAAAACGAACCTATCACTAAATTTTGCACAGATTTGGAAAATTAAGATAAAATTTTTGACACGAATAAATTTAAGTCACGCACTCTCACGCACGAGGTAAATTAAATCACGTACGCTCACGAATATTTCGTGATTTTTGTTGATTTATATCACGACATGTTTTTTCCTTAAAGCCTCATTTCAATATCAAGTAATTTTAAAAAACGAATGATTATTTTCGGATTTTAAAAAAAAATGAAAATTGGGCAATAGTTTTATGTAAATTTATTTGAACAAATTTTTTCTAAGCAATCAAACGCAAGAAATTAGTTTCGTTTTATAAATAAAATTTAATACGAAAGAATTCATCTTTAATATTATCTTATGCATTGGACCGTTGGAAATTAAATTTTGAGACAAAATTTTGCAATTTTCAAAAAAAAATCGGAATAGTTTGTGTTAGAAAATTTTTTCGACATTTACAAACAATTAGTTTTCAATTTTCTAAGTATTTCATTGATTATATATTTTTAGCGCTGTCTTATGGAGAATAAAATTTCAGTTAGCATGCATTTTTCGTGCGCAAAAATCAAAATGTTTGATATGTGTAACAATTTCTGCCAACATTGTATTTTAATAAAGCTCTTTGTAGTTATTGCAAAAACGAATTGCCATTTTAGATCTTGAATAATTTTAACGGATCTTATATTACTCAGTTGTGATATGCATGTTAACATATTTTTGAACACAAATGATCGAGAACTGAAGCTATGAGTTTTACGCCTACTCCGATCGGCTTGTGTTCTCAAGAAGCAGTTACTGCAGTTTGTATTCTCTGGGGTTTATCAATGTCTGCTGTGAGGTGGCGACCAAAAAGAAATAGAAATTAATTTAAAGAACATCCTATCTATGTTGGGAATCGAACCTATGCTAAAAAAATAAAACTAGGCAAATATCTTAAAACATTAAAAATGACTGAGTACGAAAATTTTACTCAATCTGGCATCTTTACCTTGTTCGACGTAATGAAGGAATACCACTCGAACAAGTTGCGCTCACGGATTCTATGTGCATTTTATAAATATTTAATTTTTAAGACTTATTTTTATTTTAAACGAATTATAACAGCTACATGTACCTCAATGGCTACAGAAGCACACATTTTATGATCATGTCGAACATTGAATAAAAAGTGTAAATTACAACCACAAGAATACACATGTGACGACGACAGCATTTGAATTGTTCAATTTGTAAAACGATATCCAATTAAACATGATTTATTAACTTAGCAAACAATCGAAAAAAACTAACTTAAAATAGAAGAAAACACGGATCACGTTCGTTGTAATGAAACGTTTTTGAGATTAAAAATCTTACGTATTGGACGTGCATAACATCGAACTCGCCACAAGAAAAAAAACCGATAAAAAAGTCGATTCAGCATGTGAATGCGTTGAGCTACATTATGCTCAAACTTTTTCTTTCTGTCTTAAAATTGTTGCAGAAGGGGTGCTTATTTCTTTCAAACGTTGAATAAACCTAAATGCAATTCACGATTTAGTCACAAATAATCTAGCGAAATTATGCTATAATAATTATTTGCTATAAATTGTGAGTATACTTACTCTGTTTAACATAGTAAGCATCGCAAAATACAGAATTGATATTTATGCCAAATTTATTTGTTTTGAACTAAAATTGCAGTCACTTGCATTACGCAGAGGCTTCTTGCATTCTACTAAATTCTAGTTTTTCCCTTAAAGGAAAATTGGGATCAGAACCAGATGTTTTGAAAAAATATATATTATTGTATAGCTTGTAAGGTCTATTTTCTGAAAAGTCATTTAAAGAAAACCTCTTTTGTTTGTCTACTATGATACGCCAGCGCCTTTTGCCTTTTCTCTAGCTTATTTTTTTAATCTGCTGCAAAGATTTCTCAAAAACTATATAGCCGATTTTTGTCAAAATTTTTAGTAATTCTATAAAAAAATAAAAACTAGTATTTAAACGAATTCCTTTTTGTTTCTTCAATTGAATTATT
This sequence comes from Dichetophora obliterata, assembly GCA_963920525.1. NCBI lineage: Eukaryota > Metazoa > Arthropoda > Insecta > Diptera > Sciomyzidae > Dichetophora > Dichetophora obliterata. The sequence goes on along the minus strand of OY986435.1, from coordinate 147,592,372 downwards.
TTACAATAAATTATATGGCTAAGTTTAAGTCATAAATCGGAGTTTTGATTTTCAACTTACATCAAATATTATTTTTTCCACAACTCTTTCGTTCAAGCTGGAAATATGACTATATAATACAAAAATCTTGATGGTTTTATTTTTACATCAGATTTAGCAATAGGGAATTTTCTTGGCGTATGGGCAAAACCTTTTTTGAGGGTTTTTCGGAAAGCACTCCACCACTGTCTTATCTTTACAATTCTCTATATGTTAACTTTTTAAGATAACAGGCAATAAACTCACTTCGGTATTTCAAAAAACTTCCCAAAAAAAATATTCTTTTGACTGTTTTGACACAATTCCTCCTTATATACCTTATCAGCTGTTTTTTTGTTATATTGTTATATTCTCCGAACTTTTTGTTCTTTTTTATATTTTAAAAAGATTTCTGTCTATAAATAATTTTTATCTATAATTTTAAAATATAGAATAGAAAGTGAAGTGAAAGCATATGCAAATGGTTTTCAGTATAGCATTTATAACATGGTATAAATGAGTATAATTTGTTGTTGTGATTGCAAAAGGTGTCAAAATATTTTACATTTGCTATGCTGCCAGACTGCTTTTATGTAATATAAATTACTAGTATGTAATGTACAATTACATTTTTAAAGAAATTTTATTTAATTTGAGTATATCTTTAAACTTTTTCCTGTCAATACTCATTAATTGTGAGAGTGATTTAATCAAATTTTCTTTATTGAGTTTAACTTTTGTTTAGGTATAAAATTCTTCTTTTCCTCAAGGACTACAAAAAAGGATGTAGAAAATCAAGTAATCAGCTCAAGACTCAACTAAAATTTATTGTGTGATTATACGACTATATATGGTAGTAATTATGTAAAAACATCACCTAGACAGCATATTTTCCCATTTTTTGTGGTTCTAAGTTGTGTTTTATTTTTATTTTTACTGTTGATGTTTAATATTGCTAAACGATCGACGTATATTGCAGCAACAATTATGTGTTTGCATATACTGTTGTTTTTGTTGTAGATACTATTGCAATCAACCATGCCTGCCATCAAGTGTTAAACAATTCATGCGTCCAAGGAATGAGTCAAATGAAGCGAAATCAGTGGTTGCCGTGGCTGCTAAAAGCGTTTCGTTTGCCATAAAAACGTGCAAATTTAGCCATTGCAAATGTTTTTTACTTAAAAAAATCTAAGTTTTTTAAGCCCTTTCAATTGCTTAACCAAGAACAAAATAATTTTTTGAGGTAATATTCTATCATTTAGGTCCGAAATTAAAAAAAATATAAATTTGATTTTTATCTGCGCTCCTTACGTTTTGCAAGCTTGTACAAAGAAAATATTGTTTTGCTTCTGTTCGGCGCAAAAATTTTTTTTAATCCCTTGAAGGTTTTTCAACTTTTTAGATCTTTATTTTTTACACCCTCTTAATATTACTACCATAAAAGCCATAAAAAAATAAAAAACATAAATTTGATTTTTGTCCGGTTAAATTTTTCTTACAATATGGGCACAAAATTGAAAATCCAACTGACTTTAATATCAAATATCTTTCTTAATTTATTTTTGTCATGTTGGTTCATCTTATTTTCATAGAACCAAACAATTTGATTTAAAAAAAGCGTTGCATAATAAAAGTAAAAATTAGTTCCTAACGTGTCCAATATCCAAATCCATTGAAAGGGTTAACTTGTGATTATTTCAATGTCGACTATCATTATTTTACTTTTTTGAAGAACACAGAAAAAGCAAACTGTTTCAAAAATTATGTTTGTTGTCAAAAACAATGTATTTAAAGTAAGAAGCATAAAACAACTTATTATCTAAATGACGACATTTGTGTTAAACATTATATAAGATTTTTAATAAAATGTAAAAATATGTATATTGTTGATATGTCGAAAGCAGTCATTAATTTCAAAACATGTGGATTTTTTTCAGTGCGGCATCAGCTAAAATAAACATTTGCAAAATCCATACTATTTTATAAATCAATTAGAATTCAAATTCAATGTATCTATAAACATTTCATTTATGGGAACCTTTGTAGTATTTTTAACAAAAAAATATAAACATTTTTCTATCTTATTTTAAAATGTATATTTGCACAGCTTTAATTGTACCCAAAACGTAAATAATTTTCCATTACCGGATTCAATATATCATATTTGCTCGCTTCAAAACTTTATAGCTCATCGGTTTTAATAAACTGCATATAAAAGTAAAAATAATCATTAACGTAGCTATTAACAGCAATCAAAATCATCATTAAAATCTTGTTGAAAATATAAAAATATGATCTTCATGGAGTAGATTTAAATAACAGCCACAACTAGAAGAACAACAGGAATACAACAACAACAATAACTAAAAGACAAAAAATACGTACAATTTCGCTTTATTGATAATATTAACGAGTGACTTTTTTGAAAAAAAATGTGGGTGTATAATGAAGAAAAACCCAAAAAAATGTGATCAGATAGGGAGAGAGATTGAGAGAACTCAGAGTGAGAGTATCTTATACAGTGAGCAGATAACTAAAAAATCAACGTAATGTTCAAAACTTTGATTAAATTTATCATAATTCAAAGCAAAATAGCTTAACTCAATTTCGGTTAGACTGTCAGTTTGACTGTTTTTAACGCTATATTTTCTTTTTTTTTTATAATTTGCTGCTATCATTCGCACTGCTACCAAATTGTTTTTCATATCAGTTTTTTCTCTTTGGATATCTATTTTTGTTGTTTCTCTATAATAACGCCAAATGAGATCATTTTTCGGTGTGACCACAAAAAGTCATTACATTTATTTTAACGATAGTTTTATGATCTATTTACGATTAAGTGCGGTTTGTGTGCTGTGCATGATGATGATTGCATTGTTTTGCCTACAACAATGTAGTTTTATAGTATGACTAGTTGTTGTTGTTGTAGTTGTTGATTTTTTGCTGATGTTGTCTTTTTGAAAGCTGATGACTTTGCTACAATTGCTAACTATTTCAATTACTACTTAGGTTTCTTGAGTATTTATTTTTTCTTGGATTCATCAAAGATTGTTAAAATTGGATTAATTTTTGTGTGATCTTCTTACGTTTGAAATTCAGTTTTATTTGTTTTACTTATATTACAGGTTTTTTGGAAGCCTTCTCAGCATGAACTCTTGTTAACTTTACTATAAAAAAAAATATGATGGAACTTAAAAAAAAAATTTGATTTGATTTCATATTGTAATTGTGTAAACGCAACAATAATAGGTCTGTTTCCTTACTTAATTCAAGTTACTTGAAGTTGCTTGAAAGCAACTAAAAGTTTTAAAAGACTACAAATTTTTGAAGCTCGAGAGAGAAAAATGTCACTCTCTATTCTATTACAATTACTTGAAGTTTGTACGGAAACAGACCTAATATAAGCACTTCATGTATTATTGAAGAAATTGAATATACAAATAAAGGATCAAAAGGTATAGAAAAGTAGCAAAGAGCTGTTTTTAAGGTAAAGAATGGAACACATATAAAGGCAAGAAATTATTTAGTCTGCACGCGTTGACTATGTTATGGTTTTTTCATTCACTCCAATGAGTCCAAAAGTTGCACATTTATATCTATCTATACTATTATATAAAATTGAAGTGAAAATTAAAAGTTACGACTTTACTGCAAAAGTCCTAGGCCGATTTTTATGAAAATATTTTTAGAATATCATATTTGTGCTACAAATTTCTTTAGGGGTAGTTTTCCTTCGAAATTTTAATAATAAGTATATTATTGAGGTATTAAATTTTTTAAGAAATCATCCCAGTTGCCACGTATTGCTTATTCGTTGTTTTTTTACGCGTTTGTGTTGTGAGAGTTTCAATAAACTTCATGTTGCTCCCCTGCAAGACACTCCTAACCGAAACTTTAACACATTCACAAAAAATTTTTGTATTCACTAACACAAATGCATGGTATTTTGTTATTAAAATGGCGGTACAAAATACTATTAGTTATTAAACCTATTATTTAACAGGCAGCAATTTAGTTGTACATCCCTGTTTTCTCTTATTGGTGTGGTAGACAGAGACAAATGATTTTCGTTGTGTTCTACTTGTTTTGTCTTGTTCTTTCTTATGACAAAAATAAATTTGATGTACACACAATTTAGAAAATTTTCAAACGAACGATTTATATCATGCAACAGCACGTAAGTACTTTTAATTGTGAAATATATTAAATAAAATATTGTATAATGTAAAAACAATTATATTTTAACACTTTTCTAATGAAATAGACGAAGCTGGTGGTCGTCAAGTGCAGGTGATAGCTGCTGCTCCGAGTACTACTGGAATACCATTGACTGCAGCTCCACAACCGCAGGCTCAAGCTACACCAGCAGTCACCTCTACGGCTCAATAAAATGGAAATATTACGACCTTGCTTTTCGTTCTGCTAACTTTGGCATTCATCAGCAAACTTTGGTGCAACAAAATACTTCGCCAACAAGTGTCTGACTACCGTGGCCATAGCCAATCCGATAGTTCTCGCCCAACAAGCAGGAGCTCCTAGCATGCTTATCACGAATACTTTTGCTGCTATTACACACAGTGTTTCCAAGAGGATTTGTTAATGGAGCTACGCAGCAAATTTCAATATGCAATTTTCAATAAAAATTCAAAAAATAAATGTGTTCATATAGTTAAAAAATAATAGGGAATTAACCAGTCAGTTAAATGGTAGGTATAACTGGTGTACTTGGCATAACAAATAGTTAATTACTTAGTCATTTCACTGGTAGCTGCGACTGGTATTTTTGCCATATAAATAAGTTATTTAACCCACTATTTAACTAATTGCTTTAACTGGCAAGTTTGACAGATATTTTCAGTTATTTAACTTATTATATAACTGATTGGAATAACTGGCATATAAAATGTGTGAGCGAGATGACTAAGCAATTTAAACTTCTGAAAAAGTATGTGCAAGAAAAGGATACAAAATCACACGTACACAAATGTTTTGGTAAGATTTTTCACATGGCCCTTAAGAAACTGATAGAAAATACTGACCGAAACTTCCGCATTGCTTTTCTTTATATAACCAGTAATATAACCGGTTGTGTTCTTGCAGGGTCTCTATTTTTCTCTTTCTCTTCGAGTTCAGCTAGCACAGCACATGGTAGAAGGATAGAGGTATATGCAGCGCTGACTGTGCTCTCTTTCCATACTGCCATGTTTGTCAAATTTAGCTGTGTGGCGAATAGAAACAAAAGAAAATAAAGAAAAAGTTTTGCTTCGTTTTGACAATTCCGGCAGTATGCTCTCATCTAGTGCATATACCTGTATTCTTCTACCATGGCACAGCACAAAAAAAAAACTGATGAGCCTCGAGCAAGGCGAAAAGTGAGATACATATAAATACAGAGCGGCGCTCCATAACAAAACAAAAAAAAACCTAAAGAAAAAAGAGTATTTTTTATTTCTTTGATATGTATTGTCTTAACTAAATAAGGACGATGATGCCATATGTCATCACTAAGGGTCAATTTTTCAGTGCGTGTTTAAACTCTAGTCAAATTAAACCAAGCTAACTCACCAATGTTGGACGTTTAAACTCGGTTTAGGCAAAAAAGAGACACATTACAGTAATTATCGCTTATATGCACTATGTTTATAAACGTATCCCGCTTATATGCATTCGAACTTGAGATATTTAACTTTGTCATTTAAAATAGCCAGAATTTTTTCGCTTATATGCATTTCGCTTATATGAATTTCTCTTTTATATGCATCAAAATTAGGAATTTTTTAAAAGCAAAGTCATAGAAAACTAACCGATTATATGCAGCCCTACTGAAATGTCATAAAAATTCCGATTATAAATTTCACATTTCTATTGAGCTGTCAAATATGAAATAGCCCATCACTGTCTTTGAAAGTATCAAAGTTTCTTATGTTTTTCCCGTGCAGTTTTAAAATGAACAAAAATAAAAGAATAACCTTGTCACTCAAACAAACAATTTCAATTGTGAAGAAGTTGAGACAAATTAAATAAGATAGAAGAATATATGTATGTGTCAAAAATGCTGCAATGTAAAAAAGAATATAACTGCCTTTTTTCGAGATTGAAAGGACTTAAAAAATTATGTGAATATTTATGTAATACGAGCCTGTCTGTTCATAAATTAAGTTTTTTTAAACATATTTTTTATACTTATATATTTTTTAAACTTAAGACTTTGTTTTATTGAAACTTATTTTGTTTATATTTTTTAAAAGACTGCAGAAGTGGCAATTTAATTTAATTTAATCTATTTTTTATTTTTTAAAAACGCTTTTTTGACAAAATGTAATTTCTAAATAAATATAATTAAAAATTAAACCAATTCATAAGACAATTTTTATTGAAACAATAGCTGCGTTCCATTCGCTTTTTACATGCAAGGCAGAAACAAAAATAATAATCCTATAACAAATAGGATTATTTTTGATATCCATATAAAATTGTGATATATCCTTTAAAAAATTGGAAACACAGGTGCCGCACCTGTGTATTTTTATGAGCAGTTATTTTATTTTTTTATTTATTTGTTTGTTTGATACAATGACTATTAGGTAGCCCTGACAGTTGCCAATTTTCTCACGAGCTGCGACCATCGAATGTTAAACAAAAGAAAACAAAATAGACCGCGTGATTCACATACATTGGACGCCAACAATTACACTTTAATTATTTATATAATTTCATAATATTAATAATAAAATTAAATAATTTACAATTTTTCTGACGTTTAGAGTAAAACATAATCAGAGAAAAACATCGTTCACTAAGGTATCGCTACCACAACAGTTCTCAACAGTTTTGAACGACACACGTTCTCATGACACCTAATAGTTATTGTATCATGATTGCTTGTTTGAATTTACTTTTGACTGCAACGGTAATGCCCTCTACGAGTCGTTTTTCTTGCCGTTCCTTTGAGAAAATTTGTTATCGCGATTATATTAAGGTAAAAAGAACGCAGCTAATATTCCAATTTTTATACATGCTTCGTAGAGGCATGTAACCGAGTTTTGATATAAGCACCATGGATGCATATAACCGAGTTTTTATATATGCTTTCCCGCTTATAAGCAGCAAAAAACAAGCAAATAGAGGCTATGCTTATAAGCGATAATTACTGTATATGAACATTTAAGTCAATTTAACTTCAACGAATGCTTAAATATCTAGTTAAACCGAGTTTACACGTCCAATTTTTGTGACTTAAGCCAGACTTAATTTGACTAAAGTTTAAACTCGTACCGAAAAACTGACCCTAAGTCGGATGTCGCAAAACTAACCGTTTCACATATAATTAGTCAAAATAAGGTAAAAATTAGCACACGTGTGAAAAATTGTTCCGTCTTTAAGGCGTTAAGGAGATTGTTACAAAAACGTCCTTCGTGAAGCCGCGGACAACAGTGGCCTGCTAGTCTTATATAAGCATACTTCAAACGCATTTTGCTTTTCAAAAGTTAAACCTATTATTCCAAAACGGATGTTATGAATCATCACTTAAGTAATTTTTTTTTAAGAACAGCGTCATATCTATTCATTTAAAAAAAAAAAAGAAATCATAATTTCGGACTTTTACCTAACTCCAACAGATGGAATTATTTTTTATTACAATGAGTCAAGTCTAACAGTCAAGTACAGGTACAAATGAGTAGAACAAATAAAAGAATTTTAGTTACACAAAAGATAAACAAAGTCAAAGGAATAAAAAAATAGTTTCCAAAACTTTTCCAAAGGATTTATGATGCCTCAACAATAAAACACGTTCGTTATACAGCGATCTTAGTGAAAGTCAAGCAGATAAAATGTGATTCCTAAAACAGCACAACTGTTCAAGCAACAAAAAATAGCGAAGTCAAGGATGATAACAACAACTATCGTCTTGCCGTAACTATGACTGTTTTGACGAATATGACAGGAAGGGTTCATTGTTTTGACTCTGAAGCGGGAGAAAGTCTCAACTAGTAAAACAGCAGGTAGTTCTACAATGTGACAAATTCTTTTTCAAGGACAATTTTTGGAAAAAACAAAGTATCATACATTACGTATCTGAGGTTAAGGCAACTCATTATATTCATAAAAGCCGCATTTAGGGAATAAATCTTACCGAAAAAGAAAACAAATATGTTTATTGTAACCCATTGCGTTAGAAATTGTCAAATATAACACGCTTTAAATACACTTCAATGTCATAGCTGAAACATGGGTTGTTTCTTGAAAATATTAAAAAAATTTGTTAATTGCTTACCATTAAAATCTCCACAAACGACGCGTTCGAATGGACTTCCCATCCAATCTAGAAGGTAAAGAATAAAAAAAATTAGGAAAATGTTGTAAAAATTTAAAGTTATAAAATGAAATATCAGACTATTTATATTATTTAGTTATAAGAAATAATCATCACTGTTGAAAGTGTTAATATATAAAAATGTTTAGGCGTACGAACGGATTGTTGTCAGGATAGTAGTTGTGAGTAGTAAGTGGTATGTTGAAATTGTTATTGTTTTCTAAAATTAATGATATTTCTTTAAATCTTGAAGAAATGTCATTAATTTTAGAAAACAATAACAATTTCAACATACCACTTACTACTCACAACTACTATCCTGACAACAATCCGTTCGTACGCCTAAACATTTTTATATATTAACACTTTCAACATTTATTTATATTCAGAAATCAATATTTTTGTTGCAACAAGGTTTGTTGTATTCTTAAAGCTTTTAATGTTATTTCGAGCTTTGTTGAGCTTTTTTTGATCATAGTGAACGCTTTTTAAACGCTTCTCAAAGTAGCTTCTTGAGCTTATTGGTGTGTATAGTGAGTAATTTCTGCTTTTGTGATATAACCGTTGAAAACCATTCAAAAAGTAGCTTTATGTTTGGAGTCAGCTGACACTATAAATACTCGAGCTCAGCAAAAAGCGTTCATTATGAACGCAGCCTACGAAATAAAATTTATAGCTTTAAGGCCCGGTTTCACAATCAATACTAAAGTTTTACTTAAATATAAGCTCTGAAAATGCGTGTCATCAGCCATACTTAAGTATGGGAAATGCGTGAGCTAAGTTATACTTAAGTCATCGACAGAAAATAACTGATTATATTTAGCAAAATAGTTAAACTAAGCAGCAAAAACTCAGTATACTTAAGTACGATTTAAGTATACTTTGTGAAACCGGGCCAAAGATAACTACAAACTTTGTTGTAGCAAAAACATTGATTTCTTAATATAAAAAAATGTTATTATTAAAAAATGTTTAGGGGTATGAACTGATTGTTGTCGGAATAGTATATGTCTACATATATAGTAAAAATACACAAATTTTAAGCTAAATGGAGAAAAAAATAAAATAAAATAACTTAAAAACTCTTTTTCACTAAAAATAAAGCTAAACATGTTGGTTAAAAATACCTGAGCATGTAGCCTCCATTTAATTTTATTTTAAACTTTTGTTTTATATATACATAAAAAAGCAAATGAAATGCAAAGAAAAAATCAATCTTATCACAGAAAGTACGCAAAAAGAAAAAACCTCGAATTTTAAAGTGCATTGCGGGTAAACGGTACAATGTTTTATAACAATTTGTTTACTTTTCGTATTTTCATTTCATATTTAAGAACGTTTGCCATATAATTGCCGAAAGTATTTGGGTTATTTGTGAAAATATTTCAAAGATGTTTGGCACAAATAAGATGCAAGTATTCCACAAATATATTTATATTTGCTGGTGCTTATGCTGATGATATTCAGATATATCTCTACCTAGAACTGTTCTCATGGAAGACCTAGTATCAGAGCTGTAAAATCGGCATTCATATTCAGTATTTTAAGTACAACTGAATAACTACATACGAATGTAAAATTGATTTATAAATAAAATTTTTAGCTATTAATTTTCATTATTCAGAATAAAAATAAATGCTTTTTGTTATTTGCAGTTGTTATTCATTATTCTTTTTTTTTCTTTATTCATTTCTTATTCATTATTAATTTTTTATTCATTACTCATTTTTTATTCATTGCTCATTTTTCATTCATTATTGATTTAGAATAGAATAGAATAGAATAGAATAGAATAGAATAGAATAGAATAGAATAGAATAGAATAGAATAGAATAGAATAGAATAGAATAGAATAGAATAGAATAGAATAGAATAGAATAGAATAGAATAGAATAGAATAGAATAGAATAGAATAGAATAGAATAGAATAGAATAGAATAGAATAGAATAGAATAGAATAGAATAGAATAGAATAGAATAGAATAGAATAGAATAGAATAGAATAGAATAGAATAGAATAGAATAGAATAGAATAGAATAGAATAGAATAGAATAGAATAGAATAGAATAGAATAGAATAGAATAGAATAGAATAGAATAGAATAGAATAGAATAGAATAGAATAGAATAGAATAGAATAGAATAGAATAGAATAGAATAGAATAGAATAGAATAGAATAGAATAGAATAGAATAGAATAGAATAGAATAGAATAGAATAGAATAGAATAGAATAGAATAGAATAGAATAGAATAGAATAGAATAGAATAGAATAGAATAGAATAGAATAGAATAGAATAGAATAGAATAGAATAGAATAGAATAGAATAGAATAGAATAGAATAGAATAGAATAGAATAGAATAGAATAGAATAGAATAGAATAGAATAGAATAGAATAGAATAGAATAGAATAGAATAGAATAGAATAGAATAGAATAGAATAGAATAGAATAGAATAGAATAGAATAGAATAGAATAGAATAGAATAGAATAGAATAGAATAGAATAGAATAGAATAGAATAGAATAGAATAGAATAGAATAGAATAGAATAGAATAGAATAGAATAGAATAGAATAGAATAGAATAGAATAGAATAGAATAGAATAGAATAGAATAGAATAGAATAGAATAGAATAGAATAGAATAGAATAGAATAGAATAGAATAGAATAGAATAGAATAGAATAGAATAGAATAGAATAGAATAGAATAGAATAGAATAGAATAGAATAGAATAGAATAGAATAGAATAGAATAGAATAGAATAGAATAGAATAGAATAGAATAGAATAGAATAGAATAGAATAGAATAGAATAGAATAGAATAGAATAGAATAGAATAGAATAGAATAGAATAGAATAGAATAGAATAGAATAGAATAGAATAGAATAGAATAGAATAGAATAGAATAGAATAGAATAGAATAGAATAGAATAGAATAGAATAGAATAGAATAGAATAGAATAGAATAGAATAGAATAGAATAGAATAGAATAGAATAGAATAGAATAGAATAGAATAGAATAGAATAGAATAGAATAGAATAGAATAGAATAGAATAGAATAGAATAGAATAGAATAGAATAGAATAGAATAGAATAGAATAGAATAGAATAGAATAGAATAGAATAGAATAGAATAGAATAGAATAGAATAGAATAGAATAGAATAGAATAGAATAGAATAGAATAGAATAGAATAGAATAGAATAGAATAGAATAGAATAGAATAGAATAGAATAGAATAGAATAGAATAGAATAGAATAGAATAGAATAGAATAGAATAGAATAGAATAGAATAGAATAGAATAGAATAGAATAGAATAGAATAGAATAGAATAGAATAGAATAGAATAGAATAGAATAGAATAGAATAGAATAGAATAGAATAGAATAGAATAGAATAGAATAGAATAGAATAGAATAGAATAGAATAGAATAGAATAGAATAGAATAGAATAGAATAGAATAGAATAGAATAGAATAGAATAGAATAGAATAGAATAGAATAGAATAGAATAGAATAGAATAGAATAGAATAGAATAGAATAGAATAGAATAGAATAGAATAGAATAGAATAGAATAGAATAGAATAGAATAGAATAGAATAGAATAGAATAGAATAGAATAGAATAGAATAGAATAGAATAGAATAGAATAGAATAGAATAGAATAGAATAGAATAGAATAGAATAGAATAGAATAGAATAGAATAGAATAGAATAGAATAGAATAGAATAGAATAGAATAGAATAGAATAGAATAGAATAGAATAGAATAGAATAGAATAGAATAGAATAGAATAGAATAGAATAGAATAGAATAGAATAGAATAGAATAGAATAGAATAGAATAGAATAGAATAGAATAGAATAGAATAGAATAGAATAGAATAGAATAGAATAGAATAGAATAGAATAGAATAGAATAGAATAGAATAGAATAGAATAGAATAGAATAGAATAGAATAGAATAGAATAGAATAGAATAGAATAGAATAGAATAGAATAGAATAGAATAGAATAGAATAGAATAGAATAGAATAGAATAGAATAGAATAGAATAGAATAGAATAGAATAGAATAGAATAGAATAGAATAGAATAGAATAGAATAGAATAGAATAGAATAGAATAGAATAGAATAGAATAGAATAGAATAGAATAGAATAGAATAGAATAGAATAGAATAGAATAGAATAGAATAGAATAGAATAGAATAGAATAGAATAGAATAGAATAGAATAGAATAGAATAGAATAGAATAGAATAGAATAGAATAGAATAGAATAGAATAGAATAGAATAGAATAGAATAGAATAGAATAGAATAGAATAGAATAGAATAGAATAGAATAGAATAGAATAGAATAGAATAGAATAGAATAGAATAGAATAGAATAGAATAGAATAGAATAGAATAGAATAGAATAGAATAGAATAGAATAGAATAGAATAGAATAGAATAGAATAGAATAGAATAGAATAGAATAGAATAGAATAGAATAGAATAGAATAGAATAGAATAGAATAGAATAGAATAGAATAGAATAGAATAGAATAGAATAGAATAGAATAGAATAGAATAGAATAGAATAGAATAGAATAGAATAGAATAGAATAGAATAGAATAGAATAGAATAGAATAGAATAGAATAGAATAGAATAGAATAGAATAGAATAGAATAGAATAGAATAGAATAGAATAGAATAGAATAGAATAGAATAGAATAGAATAGAATAGAATAGAATAGAATAGAATAGAATAGAATAGAATAGAATAGAATAGAATAGAATAGAATAGAATAGAATAGAATAGAATAGAATAGAATAGAATAGAATAGAATAGAATAGAATAGAATAGAATAGAATAGAATAGAATAGAATAGAATAGAATAGAATAGAATAGAATAGAATAGAATAGAATAGAATAGAATAGAATAGAATAGAATAGAATAGAATAGAATAGAATAGAATAGAATAGAATAGAATAGAATAGAATAGAATAGAATAGAATAGAATAGAATAGAATAGAATAGAATAGAATAGAATAGAATAGAATAGAATAGAATAGAATAGAATAGAATAGAATAGAATAGAATAGAATAGAATAGAATAGAATAGAATAGAATAGAATAGAATAGAATAGAATAGAATAGAATAGAATAGAATAGAATAGAATAGAATAGAATAGAATAGAATAGAATAGAATAGAATAGAATAGAATAGAATAGAATAGAATAGAATAGAATAGAATAGAATAGAATAGAATAGAATAGAATAGAATAGAATAGAATAGAATAGAATAGAATAGAATAGAATAGAATAGAATAGAATAGAATAGAATAGAATAGAATAGAATAGAATAGAATAGAATAGAATAGAATAGAATAGAATAGAATAGAATAGAATAGAATAGAATAGAATAGAATAGAATAGAATAGAATAGAATAGAATAGAATAGAATAGAATAGAATAGAATAGAATAGAATAGAATAGAATAGAATAGAATAGAATAGAATAGAATAGAATAGAATAGAATAGAATAGAATAGAATAGAATAGAATAGAATAGAATAGAATAGAATAGAATAGAATAGAATAGAATAGAATAGAATAGAATAGAATAGAATAGAATAGAATAGAATAGAATAGAATAGAATAGAATAGAATAGAATAGAATAGAATAGAATAGAATAGAATAGAATAGAATAGAATAGAATAGAATAGAATAGAATAGAATAGAATAGAATAGAATAGAATAGAATAGAATAGAATAGAATAGAATAGAATAGAATAGAATAGAATAGAATAGAATAGAATAGAATAGAATAGAATAGAATAGAATAGAATAGAATAGAATAGAATAGAATAGAATAGAATAGAATAGAATAGAATAGAATAGAATAGAATAGAATAGAATAGAATAGAATAGAATAGAATAGAATAGAATAGAATAGAATAGAATAGAATAGAATAGAATAGAATAGAATAGAATAGAATAGAATAGAATAGAATAGAATAGAATAGAATAGAATAGAATAGAATAGAATAGAATAGAATAGAATAGAATAGAATAGAATAGAATAGAATAGAATAGAATAGAATAGAATAGAATAGAATAGAATAGAATAGAATAGAATAGAATAGAATAGAATAGAATAGAATAGAATAGAATAGAATAGAATAGAATAGAATAGAATAGAATAGAATAGAATAGAATAGAATAGAATAGAATAGAATAGAATAGAATAGAATAGAATAGAATAGAATAGAATAGAATAGAATAGAATAGAATAGAATAGAATAGAATAGAATAGAATAGAATAGAATAGAATAGAATAGAATAGAATAGAATAGAATAGAATAGAATAGAATAGAATAGAATAGAATAGAATAGAATAGAATAGAATAGAATAGAATAGAATAGAATAGAATAGAATAGAATAGAATAGAATAGAATAGAATAGAATAGAATAGAATAGAATAGAATAGAATAGAATAGAATAGAATAGAATAGAATAGAATAGAATAGAATAGAATAGAATAGAATAGAATAGAATAGAATAGAATAGAATAGAATAGAATAGAATAGAATAGAATAGAATAGAATAGAATAGAATAGAATAGAATAGAATAGAATAGAATAGAATAGAATAGAATAGAATAGAATAGAATAGAATAGAATAGAATAGAATAGAATAGAATAGAATAGAATAGAATAGAATAGAATAGAATAGAATAGAATAGAATAGAATAGAATAGAATAGAATAGAATAGAATAGAATAGAATAGAATAGAATAGAATAGAATAGAATAGAATAGAATAGAATAGAATAGAATAGAATAGAATAGAATAGAATAGAATAGAATAGAATAGAATAGAATAGAATAGAATAGAATAGAATAGAATAGAATAGAATAGAATAGAATAGAATAGAATAGAATAGAATAGAATAGAATAGAATAGAATAGAATAGAATAGAATAGAATAGAATAGAATAGAATAGAATAGAATAGAATAGAATAGAATAGAATAGAATAGAATAGAATAGAATAGAATAGAATAGAATAGAATAGAATAGAATAGAATAGAATAGAATAGAATAGAATAGAATAGAATAGAATAGAATAGAATAGAATAGAATAGAATAGAATAGAATAGAATAGAATAGAATAGAATAGAATAGAATAGAATAGAATAGAATAGAATAGAATAGAATAGAATAGAATAGAATAGAATAGAATAGAATAGAATAGAATAGAATAGAATAGAATAGAATAGAATAGAATAGAATAGAATAGAATAGAATAGAATAGAATAGAATAGAATAGAATAGAATAGAATAGAATAGAATAGAATAGAATAGAATAGAATAGAATAGAATAGAATAGAATAGAATAGAATAGAATAGAATAGAATAGAATAGAATAGAATAGAATAGAATAGAATAGAATAGAATAGAATAGAATAGAATAGAATAGAATAGAATAGAATAGAATAGAATAGAATAGAATAGAATAGAATAGAATAGAATAGAATAGAATAGAATAGAATAGAATAGAATAGAATAGAATAGAATAGAATAGAATAGAATAGAATAGAATAGAATAGAATAGAATAGAATAGAATAGAATAGAATAGAATAGAATAGAATAGAATAGAATAGAATAGAATAGAATAGAATAGAATAGAATAGAATAGAATAGAATAGAATAGAATAGAATAGAATAGAATAGAATAGAATAGAATAGAATAGAATAGAATAGAATAGAATAGAATAGAATAGAATAGAATAGAATAGAATAGAATAGAATAGAATAGAATAGAATAGAATAGAATAGAATAGAATAGAATAGAATAGAATAGAATAGAATAGAATAGAATAGAATAGAATAGAATAGAATAGAATAGAATAGAATAGAATAGAATAGAATAGAATAGAATAGAATAGAATAGAATAGAATAGAATAGAATAGAATAGAATAGAATAGAATAGAATAGAATAGAATAGAATAGAATAGAATAGAATAGAATAGAATAGAATAGAATAGAATAGAATAGAATAGAATAGAATAGAATAGAATAGAATAGAATAGAATAGAATAGAATAGAATAGAATAGAATAGAATAGAATAGAATAGAATAGAATAGAATAGAATAGAATAGAATAGAATAGAATAGAATAGAATAGAATAGAATAGAATAGAATAGAATAGAATAGAATAGAATAGAATAGAATAGAATAGAATAGAATAGAATAGAATAGAATAGAATAGAATAGAATAGAATAGAATAGAATAGAATAGAATAGAATAGAATAGAATAGAATAGAATAGAATAGAATAGAATAGAATAGAATAGAATAGAATAGAATAGAATAGAATAGAATAGAATAGAATAGAATAGAATAGAATAGAATAGAATAGAATAGAATAGAATAGAATAGAATAGAATAGAATAGAATAGAATAGAATAGAATAGAATAGAATAGAATAGAATAGAATAGAATAGAATAGAATAGAATAGAATAGAATAGAATAGAATAGAATAGAATAGAATAGAATAGAATAGAATAGAATAGAATAGAATAGAATAGAATAGAATAGAATAGAATAGAATAGAATAGAATAGAATAGAATAGAATAGAATAGAATAGAATAGAATAGAATAGAATAGAATAGAATAGAATAGAATAGAATAGAATAGAATAGAATAGAATAGAATAGAATAGAATAGAATAGAATAGAATAGAATAGAATAGAATAGAATAGAATAGAATAGAATAGAATAGAATAGAATAGAATAGAATAGAATAGAATAGAATAGAATAGAATAGAATAGAATAGAATAGAATAGAATAGAATAGAATAGAATAGAATAGAATAGAATAGAATAGAATAGAATAGAATAGAATAGAATAGAATAGAATAGAATAGAATAGAATAGAATAGAATAGAATAGAATAGAATAGAATAGAATAGAATAGAATAGAATAGAATAGAATAGAATAGAATAGAATAGAATAGAATAGAATAGAATAGAATAGAATAGAATAGAATAGAATAGAATAGAATAGAATAGAATAGAATAGAATAGAATAGAATAGAATAGAATAGAATAGAATAGAATAGAATAGAATAGAATAGAATAGAATAGAATAGAATAGAATAGAATAGAATAGAATAGAATAGAATAGAATAGAATAGAATAGAATAGAATAGAATAGAATAGAATAGAATAGAATAGAATAGAATAGAATAGAATAGAATAGAATAGAATAGAATAGAATAGAATAGAATAGAATAGAATAGAATAGAATAGAATAGAATAGAATAGAATAGAATAGAATAGAATAGAATAGAATAGAATAGAATAGAATAGAATAGAATAGAATAGAATAGAATAGAATAGAATAGAATAGAATAGAATAGAATAGAATAGAATAGAATAGAATAGAATAGAATAGAATAGAATAGAATAGAATAGAATAGAATAGAATAGAATAGAATAGAATAGAATAGAATAGAATAGAATAGAATAGAATAGAATAGAATAGAATAGAATAGAATAGAATAGAATAGAATAGAATAGAATAGAATAGAATAGAATAGAATAGAATAGAATAGAATAGAATAGAATAGAATAGAATAGAATAGAATAGAATAGAATAGAATAGAATAGAATAGAATAGAATAGAATAGAATAGAATAGAATAGAATAGAATAGAATAGAATAGAATAGAATAGAATAGAATAGAATAGAATAGAATAGAATAGAATAGAATAGAATAGAATAGAATAGAATAGAATAGAATAGAATAGAATAGAATAGAATAGAATAGAATAGAATAGAATAGAATAGAATAGAATAACTGAAAATTCTGAAATTTTTTGTGAATTGCATTTTTTGTGAATAACATTCAAATGAATAAAAAAAAAATGATTCATTATTCTGAATAACAGAAATGAATACTTGAAATGAATGATTAATCATTTTTTAAAAAATTAAAGTGAATAAAAAATTTTATTTATGAATCAATTTTGCATTCATTGAATGCATTCGTATTTCGTTGTTCACTGATTCACTTTTTTGGAAATAAAATCAAATTGAATGCATTCTTTTACAGCTCTGCCTGGTATGTAGGCTTAATGAGGATCTAGAGAGTATAAGTCAACGTTCTCTTAGCAATGGGCTTCAACTTAATGCGTCAAAATCATTTGTATTACATATCAGTAAAGATAATGACTTCTTTGTAGATATACCGGTCCTTATTTTAGAAGACCAAAAGCTAAGTCTCTGCAGAAAATTAAAAAAATCTTGGTTTTGCAGTGACCACGTCAACAGTGTTGTTCGAAAAGTATACTATATTTTGCATAATCTATGAATTTGAGCCTGTTGAATTGAAGCCTGTTGAATTGAAACATACATATTCTTCAACTTACACTGCCTATAATTACTTATGGGCAGAATGTGTTTACTTCTGCAGAATGTGTTTATAGCAATTTGGAATCCCGATCTCAATTTAAACTAAACTTAGCTACAGGCTATTTAAACTAATAAGGCTACACGCTATGTTTATGGACTGCGAAGATTTGATCATAAATTCCAGTGTAAAAAAATCTATTTTTGGAAGTGATATTATAAACTATATATTATAATGCTGGAAATTGTAACTTTCTGCATAAATCACTATATTTTAAAATGCCTCCTTATTGGTTTGAAAAAATTCAATTTGGTCACTCAACGAGAAGTTACATGCTGACCCCACCTATATTTCATTACCTCAACTCCACAAGATTATTTTTTATTAATGCCACTCGTCTTTGGAATTCTTTAGAGAGCTTTAAGAGAAATAATAAAAATTTAGACTTGCAGTATTCCAACATTTCGAACCTAATTAACGATTAATAAATTTGACAGTTTTCTTTAAATCTACACTTTCTTCTTGTCACTTTTTTTTTTCATTTACATCTTTAGATCGAGAGAGGGTATAAATATCTCGAATTCACTATTTCTACCTAATATAAATATTAATTTTATAATAAGTATAATTGCTTAAATAAGGTTAAAGAAAATATTTAATTTGTATAATCCTAAAAATGTTATTCCAACTTGTGCATTAAAATAAGTACGTTCTTATTGACTATAAACAAATAAAAATTTCAAGGCAATAAAATTTCAAACGTTATATTGTTGCTGTTTTTGGGCTTTGGCCGTGTAAAACAAACAATAAATTGTATTGCCTTTATTAATTTTATTTTGTCCGATATTTCGTTTTTATTTTTAAGCCTTCCTTGGGGACTATAAGAAAATACATAACATTTCATAATATACATTTAACACAAAACACAGAAATATTTACCATTTAATAAATTAAAATATTAAAATATTAAAATTATAATATAATAAAATTTAAGCTACATCCGACTGTTCGGCTGCTTCATCGTCAACTGTGCCTTTGTTTTATTATGTGTTTGTACATATGCAAGCAATTATCGCTGTCTGTTTTGTAGTTTAGTCTAAAGTTTGTTGGAGTATTAATTATTTGCAGCATTTTCATTATGTATCTTTTTTTGGTAGTTCGTCTCCTGTTGCAAAATATTTGTGTGTTCAAAGTCTGGAGTGTGATTGTGTTGGATACAGTGGGCCGCTAGTGCTGTTTTGTGGTCATGTTTAGATTTCAGATCTGATTTATGAGCTGAAAATCTAGTTTTCAGCTTCGATTTTGTTGTACCAATGTATACTTTATTGCATACGTTGGACCCGACACCTTTGCTAATTATTTTGTAAATAAGATTAAATTTATCCATTTCATCAACTTTGTTCTTTGTTTTGCTGTAAAACTACCAAAGTTAATTATTTGTTTTAGGTGCCAATAAAAAATTGTCCGGAATGTAGGTGATTCCTTTGTATATTTTCGGTTCTGCAGCATCTGCGTTTTTTTAGAATGCTGTTGTTTTTGTATTTTTTTATTAAACGTGAAATAGTGTTGAGTGGAAAATCGTTGTTCATGAGTAAAAATTTTTACCATGAAAAATTTAATCGCTAACACTGTAAACTCTTCTTATGAAATTTCTTGCCGTGTTTAAAATTGTTCTTTTAGGATGTTTTGAGAAAAAAATTATTAACCTAGTCAATTTTCATTTTATTATTATTTCTTTTCACGACCGTACCAAGGTACGGTAATCTCTCCTCTTGTTATACGTCGACTGTGAACTTTATGTGACCGTTGCATTTGTTCAGTGTTTTAAGTGTGTCATCTATTTTGTCTGTTTTTATATTGACGAAGATATCGTCTACGTATTTTGTTAGTAGTCGTGGTTCATCATCCGAGTTGCCTATGATTTTTTCCAGTACTTCTTCCGTCTCAATTTCAGCAATGATTGAAGAAATTGGTGAACCCATTGGCATTTTTTTATGCTGACTGTAAATTTTATTGTCAAACGTGAAATAATTTTTTTCTTTGATGCAGAATCTAAGGAAGCCAAGAACAGTTTTTTTGGAATGCTCGTTTGCGTTTCTAAGTTGTTCCATTGTTTTGCAATGGTATAAATTGCAAACACCACCAAAATGCAGGGGAACAAAGAATTTACATCAAAGGAAACCATTACCTCATTATCGAAAATGTGTGTGTTGTTGATCTTGTTCTTAAAGTCTATGGTGTCTCTTACGTTGCATTTGGAGTCTTGTGTTAAATATTTCAAAATGTAGAATTTTCTTTTTAAATCATAGAAAATTGACATAATTTTTAAAATGTTTATCATATACTTGCTAGGTGCGTACGATGGTGAAATTTTTTGATTATCGCCACTGTCTTACTCTCTTTGTCCGCCTCCACAACAATTATATCTTTGTTTTGTTTTAAAAATTCTTATTTTTGTGCTATTTATTATGTACGTGTCTATTTCTGTAGGTTTCAACTCTCTGAGATGTCGTTCCATTAATGTCGTTAATTTGATTCCTGCTGTCTCCTGTTCTTCTTTCTCAGTGATGGTCCGTAAACAATCCTCTCCTTCCGCGATGATGGTAAGCAAAGGAAAATGTTTTTTAAGTCAGTGAGAGTGCAAACTTGGGTCCATGTGCAAGCAACCACTGTACCTCTCTTGGTATTTTTTTGTTTGTTTTGTTCACAAACCACGGCATAATGTTGTTGTTTAAGTTTAGCTTTTTAGTCTGTTCTTTTCTAAGTTTTTAAATTTTTGGTCCTGTCTAATTCTCGCTTGCTGCTTTTCATGTAGTGCAAATATTTCGTTGCTTGTTATTATCCAAAACCTTATTATGCCCAAAGTATCGGATAAAATAAAAATAAAAATAAAAATAATGAAGGAATTATAATTTGGTGTTTCTTTTGCACGGCCAAAGCCCAAAAACAGTAACAATATACGTAGAAGGCCGAATAATTTTTAGCAAATTTCACATGTTATTCAAACTTGATGGTTCTTCCTTTTACGAAATAACCAAAACGTAAGTATAAAGAACTATGTTTTTTTTTTTTATTTACACCATTTATGATCAAACGCGCACAAATGTGCAGATAAGCTTCTGTGCTTTCACACGTATATAAAGCTCACGTATACAAAAAAATCACCCCAGTTGCTCTGGCATTTCAAGCTGTAAGGACTGTGTCGCACAATGGATCTTCCCATACAAATTAGATGAAAAAAATCATTTAATGATTTTAAACGATAGGTATGAAAAACAAGCAAAAAAATATATACGCTGTGGGGTCAATTTTGTACAATATTCACCATACGATATACCAATGGAAAGAAGAGCTGAATGCCTTTACAATCATGTAAATACCATGTAAAGTACATATTTTATAGGCGTTTAAAAAAACATCTTTCCGCAAATGACGAAATAACGATTTTTTGGGGTCTCAAAAGGGTATATAACGAAAAAAAATTTCAATATTTGTTTGCCAAAATTTGTGTACAATCAAAATCTTTGTTATTTTGATTATATCGGGTATGCATTCTGAAGAAAAAAGTTTCATTTAAAAAACATGATTTTTTGGTCAAAAAAGGGGTTTAAGAGACCCAAAACTGCTCCATGAGGATTTCTCCGATCCTCAGAGAGTCTGACTCTTTTAAGAGTCTAACTTTTGAGTCGGACTTTTTTTTCTCCATAAAAATCAATTCGGCTTAACGCACATGTCCCTAATAATGATATAACGTAGTAAATACATATTATATACATATTATATACATAAAATCTTTACTCTTATTAATATGATAAAGGTTTATTGGAGCGAGCAACCCAACTTTAATGCATCTTCAACGCACCAATTTATGTAGTCAGCTTACGCGTTTGCCAAGCAACCTAGTTCTGCTCTGATTAAACAGAAGTTGTGCGTATAAGCTTATCAAAGTGGATGGATTGCAAAAGCAACAGAAGACTACGGAATAGTTAATATAGCTATCAACGAAAAAGCTGTATACTCTGCTTGGTGAAAATCATCCACGATTGAACTTCTCAGTAAAAAGCTATTGTGGTATTAATTTAACAGCTGTGTGCGATAAATAAAAGCTGAGGTACGATAAATAAATAAAGCCTCAAAAACCTGTTTAAAACTCTATAAAACAATGAAATTTGAAAACTTGTGCCTTATCTAATAATTTTTTCTTATGACTCCAGACTTACGATTAGAACCGAATATAGACTGAGCCATTTATATAATAAAGCAACTTTAGTTTACAGTTGATGTAGAAGAATGATAGAAAACATGATACTTCTAACCGAACTTCATAAAAGGCCCTGCGTAGAGAGTTGTGTTAGGATTCCTGTGAGAGACTAGTACCTCAAGTAGCTCTTTAATCTGGCCATATTATTAAGATTGTTTGCAGAAACCTATAAATGTATAACTATATATAATATGAAAACAATTATAATTAGCAGGAAATTAAAAAGTTCCTTCAAAGAAGATAAATCATTTAAAAAAGAACTAAAACACAAAAACAACATAAATAGAATAAATTCTTCATGTTTCCATTAAACTTTTTAAATTGCCTCAACGTTGGCAATGCTATAGAAGCCAAATAAGTACAACAATAACAAATAGACACATGGGTATATGTATGTTAATTTGTATGCTTGTATTTCACAGAAATATTTTGCATATTTTTGCAATATGAAATTTTCAACAAGATCGTAGACAAAGACTCTGAAATAGAATTAAACGGAGTCGAGGTTGTCGCCATTATGACAGCAAACAAAACGCACACGATGTGACTGTCGCTTTCACCATTACTTGTGCGAAGCAGCAGAATCAGAGGAAGCCAAACATCAGAGCAACGTTTTATGCGAATATGAGTTCATCTGTATTTGTATACACATTCATACCCATGTAACGTTTCTATAAACGAGTGTGCATATTTGGACTATTTTTCCAGTTAGGTAGCCGGTTTTTCTACAAGAATTGCATTTAAAATACAATGCTCGGTGCACCGGGAGTGTTTGGGATAGGGTGTATGGCGAAGACATTCTGCTGAGACCCACAGTTGGAGCAAAGAAAATGCAATTCAACTAATGAATGTTAATATTAACGTAAACCGCTACTTACTTCTTTCCTCGCAGGAGTGGATTAAGTTAAACTGAAATATGCTATACAAGACGTAATAAGCTGGCGAGCATGATAAGCTCCTTACATAAAAAAAAATTAACTTTTTGTTATTACGACAGCAAATTAAAAGCACTTTTAACTTAAATGAAATCTTGTCATTTCTTATACGCTCTTATACGCGACAAGAAGCTTGCTCGGCTCGCTGTCCGGCCAACGTAATTAATTAACAAAAAAGTAATATAAATTCTTTTGCATTCATTTTCCAAATATCGATAAAGATTTTAAATTTAACAAAAAGGGCAAAAAAATGCAAAGTTGCAAAGTTGCAAAGTTTCAACATTTTAATTAAAGAATTTTTTTTATGTATTCGTCTTTCGTCGTCTGCTGCCGCGCACAATCGTATCACTTGTATAACGCATGCTTCTATATCAATGAAAGCGCCTGCAATTTAACCACCCGTTCATTGGCCATCCCTGTGCAGCATACATCACTTAAGTGTCGAGCGAAATGCTGCACATTTAATTTTATACGCAGATTCTTTCAATCATTTGGCACTACAAGCAGTGTCTGCAGATTCATTCCAAAATTCTATATTAGAAAAAACAAAAACGAGATATTGCAAGCAAGTTGAAAAATTATATATCAGCAATAAAAAATATTATTACTAATTTTAGCATTAATATCCGTTTTCATCAACACAACGTTAGTGTTAGAAGAAAAATTGTTTTTTTAGTTTCAGTTGGTGGGAAGGTGCGTAGTGCGTATAATTAAAATTATAAAACTCGACATTAAAGTGGCTAGAAAAATTGTACTCAAGCAACCATGAAAACCACTCTAAGATATGCCTTGCGAAAGTATATTTTTATATATTTGGGATATATGCGATGTTGGGTATTTCTGATATGTATTCGAAAAAGTATACAATAATTATTCTAGACTAAAAATGATACATAAATGCATTACGACTATCATTGCCTACATCACGAATATTAAAATTTTAGTGTGGGTGTTATTAAAATTAGTAAAACGAACACGTTATTCACCACTCACACTGGCATTTCATAAAAGAAATCTTAGTCAATAGTTAAAATTGCAACAGGATATAAAAGTTCCAGTTTTCTGTAAATCATCCCTATATTTAATAACTTAACTTGTTATTTGTTTGTTTTCAAAAATTTAAACAATAGATTTTATCTGAAAAGCCACACTGCAGGAGAATTAAAAACTTCGCAATATTTCTCAACTCTTTTCCCAGACAGAGAAAAAGCAAAGCACTCAATTATTGAAGTAATCAATTATTATTCTAGTCAAACTAGAAGGCTTTTGGTAGTCACTCATGCATAAAATTCTTAATAAATGAATTATTTTTTTAGTATTGAGAAAATATAAACCGAATGTCATTAGGAAAAAACAGCATATTTATTAACAGCATATTTTCCTTGATTCTATTAAAATTCTTTCTTATAAAATTAAAAATTTATTTCATTCATTTACTTAATTTGCTTAGTGCAAGTAAATCATTTTATTTAATTTTGAATTTCTATGTTATGCTATGTTTCCGTGACAAAATTTTATTTTACGAGATTTTCTAAAGACAGAATTTTTTAGTCTATTGTTTTGCATGCTTTCAAAAGCATATATACATATATATTTTTGAGTTATATTATGCCTTTGTTGTCATACGGAAATATATCACTTTGAGGCTTTGTTTCTAGTTTGAGACCTCCTGATTTCTAAAAAAAAGTTTGTAATAAATGATTATAAAGTGGTAAATAACAGGAAAAAAAAGCTATAAAAAATACCGAAAAAGAGCAACTTAAAAAAATTTATTTGCATTAACATTTTCGAGAATTTTGTTAGAGTTAATAAATTTTCAAAGTACAAATATAAGTTATTTCATACATATATATTTTTTGTTAGTTTTGTGCGATTGTAAGCGCTTGCGGTAAACTTTTATGTTTTAGCTCATGTTAGATATAGAATGATATATAAAGAAACTTATTAATCAGCTTTATTTATTCGAAATCAAGATGAAACTTGTTGATTTTTTCAATGTATGCTCGCTTTAACAAGCACCTTAAAACGGTCTTGCTTTCTAACACAACCATACCTTTTGTTGCTGCTGTTATCATATAAATAAATAATTAAGTTATATCGAATATTTAAAAACGAAAAACTTCATCAAGCAAAACAACAATAGTAAAATCACCTAAGTCGACTGGGGTGGATGGAATTGTATGGAAATTGTACAAGCAATGAATGCATTACATGTAAAACTTAGGTGTTTGATGAATAACTTGGGAGGCTGAAAACTAAAAAAGCCACTTATAGATTATGCCATGTTTTTTTAAATCTTACATCTGCTTTTTTCTCGGTGTAGTTTAATTTGTTCTGCGATGAATATCTCTAAAAAAATTCATAATAAATAAAATTAATTTTTCCAACTGACTCCAATATAAAAGAAGAAGCCCTTTGAAAATATTAAGAGGTAATTCAAGAATGATTTCTAGAAATGAGATCGTAACAAAATGTAGTCAACTCGCACCTCATGAAATATTCCAAACATCCGTACTCATAACAAAAGTAAACAAAATAATTCTGAAAGAAAACAATTGTTTTAGAAAAATTTGTTTTCTTTTTTTAAAGTTTTGTCTTATGTATATTTTTGGAAATTAACCCTCCTATTATGGATTTCCATACGGTACACGGCAGACGCTTGCAAGCGTATCGTAAAAATCAAGTTTTCGTATTATCGTTTTCATATGCCCGATAGATAGACTATTGTGAATGACAGTGATTTTTGTTAACGTTTTACTGTGAATTCAATAAAAAACAATTGAATTTTTCAAAGTGAAGTCACTTCAATATTTTGAAAGTTCAAAACTAAAATATATAATTTCGTTTCCGACGACATCCATGGCGTTCAAGATTAGTGGAGAAAGCGACGAGGCACTTATAGATGCTGTGGAAAGAAGGAAGTTGAGAGATGCTTCCAATCTTGCCAAGAACAGTCATTGATATCGTGTTAAGGAAGGTGACAAAGTCGAAAAGGGACAGCCGCACGTGGTTTTGTCTGCCATGAAGATGGAAATGGTCGTGCAGGCGCCAAAACCAGGCATCGTCAAAAAACTCGAAATAACCAACGGCATGAATTTGAAGGTGACGATTTGCTCGTGACGCGTCACGACGGTGGAATAAGTTTGTTGAGGTTTTTTAATTTCAACATTTCTATTTAACTATGTCGTTATCAATAAATCGGTAAATGTATAATCTGCGTTTTCTTCTATTAAAGTGGCAAGACATCCCAGTTGAGTTTTTGAGCTCGCAACTCTTGGCCTGAAAAATCGATTAATTTTGTTTAAATCCTTTTAAAAACTCATTTTTATCTTTTTAGTATTTAAATATTTTGAAAAAATATGAAAATTTTATATACAATTTCAACTATCGGACAAGAATATTCAGCCGTTTGCAAGCGTATGAAATTCAACAGCTGATCTGATGCGTATCGTTTCGTAATACCATTTTTTTATATAAACGATAAACGCTAACTGTCGGATTTAATACGACAGATGTAAGTTCGTAATACCGCATAACAGAATGCAAGCGTTTATCGTTTATTGTATGAATTCGTAATAGGGGGTAAATCTTCAAAATTATGTCCAACCCATAATCAAGAAGATTGAATGATAACTATCAAATCAAATCATTTTGTTTTCTTTTATTTTCCCTTATTTTATTTTCATAGTTAGTGTCTGATAGTCAGGCCAATTTTATAGACCTGAAATTTGTTCAAGCAATTGGCAAAATAGTTCTAAGCTGCTGCAGATCTGAAAATGAGATGCAGAGCAGAACTTTTAATGACATGTAGCTAGATTACTCTCAAATAAGCTGTCCTTAAAACGAATTAACAATATTTTTGATGGTCAACAAAAAGTTCACGCTATACGGGGCATCAGGTAAAGTCAATACTTATCTTAAAATGCTCAAAGAAACTTATAACCCTTAGGTGTCAAATCAATACTACGATAGGTGTACAACCTTTACACTGCTTTTTGGAAACTACTAGAAACATTCTCGATACTGAATTTTTTTGAAACTGCAAAAAAGAAGACAATGAGAAAGAATTGTTCTTCAGATTCTTTACACGTGAACTAGACGCCCGGTATTAAAAATTTATTAGTAATGATATTGTAAGCTGTAAGTGATGCAAGCTCTTTGTGTTGTTAAGGGTAGAAAGTCTATTTTCATTGTCAACGCAATAGTTGGACTTCATTTGTCTTAAAATCTAAATGGTGTTTTCTATCTGAAAATTCTGTATTTGACTGTATTTGTTAAAATTATTTATTACTGTTTGTGCTTATACCTAAATAATGATTAAATGTGTTATAAAATTTAATAATTAAGAGTTTGTCTAACGTAAGCTTTCAAATAGCTATTAAGAGAAAATACGTTCATAAAATCAAAAAACGGATTTGCTACAGAAATTGTTAGTTACGTTATTAGCCCATTAATCACTGAGTCGGTCTCTCAAAAACTTTGCCATACTAAATGCTCAGGTTTGCGAATAACCAAAACTGGGTTAAAATAGAGAAGGAAAAGATTTAGCCGTAGTATCACAGTGGTCCTTATTGACGTAAGTATATAATGCAGAATATCTTGCAGAAAATCTTGAAATAAATGTATTCAACGGTATTCTGCTGATACAATATAGATTGGATCTAAAATAAAAATTTTTAAAATTGAGAAAATTGTAAATTTTTAGAAAAATTGTGAAGATAGCTACTTAATTTTTTTTAATAGCCATTAAGTTCAAAATTAATTTTCCCAATATATCTCTCAAGAATCAAGAAAACCATTGATTCATTACAATAAATATTTAAAAACTGTTTCAAAAATCTCAACAGTGTGCAATTTGTAAATACTATAAACTCATTTAAATATATATTCTTTTAAATTTTTCGCACTTGATGACTATATGTGTATATAACTAAATCAGCAAAAACAACCAATCTCAAAACAAAATAGAATAAAACGGAAATAAATCACTTAGCAAGAAACCGAATTAAAAAAGAAATTTAAATATATTTTCAGCAAAACATAAATTATTTTGACCCACATAAATTTTCGACATTCATTTGGAATTCTATGCGCGCAGAAGATTAATTCCCGGCGGCGCAAAAAAACATAAAAAAAAATAAATGCGCTCACCTCAACAAATAAAGAAAATAAGAAACACCAAATTATAAAACAAAACGCCAGAAACAACCTTGAAACTATTTAAATTAAAATAAAAAGATGGATAAGTAACCAACAACAAGACATGTACAAGTATAGTATGTACAAGAAAGAGATTGTGTAGTATCAGCCCCATTAATTTTGAGTATAAAATGTGTATTAGACTAAACATTATTTTGATTAAATATACTAATAGTAAAAATACATTTGTATTAAGGAATGAACTCTAGTGCACTATTGTGAATAGATCACAAATAGCTATAATTGTGGCATATTTTTATTTGTGATGGGTACAACACCAAGTTATGTGGTATGAATTTTAATGGGTGTACACCATAATAAGCAACTAAAATAATAAACAAAAATTTAATTATTAAATTATTTTTCTGAAAACAAGCATGACAGAAATCGAGAAATAATACGAATACTTATTGCAAAGAGCATTGGCGCAGCGAGGGTAGGGCAGGGCGATGGGCGTGGGAGTTGACCCCCTAAACTTAAGAAAAATAATGCTTTAGTATTAAAATAAGAAATTCAAAATAGTTCTTCTTATAATTAAAAAAGTAGTTTTAAAAAAGTTTATAATTAAAAGCAGAATCAGCTCACGCATTCATGACCGACCTGCTTGTTGATGCCTGGTCATGAAAACAAAATCGAAAGGTTTCGGTTATAGAATTTTGTAGATAACGACTTGCCGGTTCGTGGAAAGATCAATCCTCCAATCATCCAGTTGAATAAATACATCTTCGCGCAAATATTAAAATCAGCTTACTAATCATCTAGCAACATTACCTTTTGAATATGGGATGGTGTCGCTGTTCATACCAAATCTCGATTCTTGAGGTGGGTAACTGAGTGCTGTGTTATGGCACTGTGCTGATTCTCTGCAGTGTGCCATGTATACTAGCATACTACGTTGACTCACATAGTGGCATAATAGCACGCAAGGAGCAGAGCTTAGACGAACTTTTGCGCGTAAAGTGACTTTTATGTGCAGTGTTAGGATGTATAGCAGAGTGATGTGCTAAGCTTCCCCACTGACACTCATTGATTATCGCTACTGTGCACTGATTACTTACATTTTGTTTTTTGGCTTAGTAAAGATATATTTTGTTTAACAACACACCAAAAATAGTGCTATTACCCACCTCTACTTGATTCATTAAATCATCCTTGTAACAGCGTTTTTATGCCATTAGAGCGTGCACAAAAATTTGGTGGTGAAACCGCAATGCTGAAGATTCGTGCCGAAGAATACAGACGTCGGGTTTTTTAAAATAGCGTGTAATTCAATATTTTTTGAATTTAATTTTAAATTTTTTTCTTAATAAAGCCAATATTTAAAAAATTAATTTTATTCATCAGCTACATGAAACAATAATTGGCTGGTTCCCCTTTGAACAAAATCATGGCTACGCCCATGGCAAAGAGGCAATGTAGGTGGTCTATAAATGCTTAAAAACTGTGTTTTCAGTGGAATTTTACTGAAATAAAACACTCTTACCGCTTTTGCTTTTTAGGCCTCTTCTACATATTAACTTTCTTTGTATGGTGCATCCTTTTATCTCTTTAATAGACAATTAATGCCTGATTAATATAAATGTTATTTTGATAATAGATTTTTAGTCCGAAAAAATGCTATTTATCGATAGAAAATTTTCGTTTTAAAAATACTTAAAAAAATTTACGAAAATTAGAAATAGAAAAATATAATATTTCTGGGTGAATTGAAAAAGCTTTTAAAATCAAAAGAAACATATTTTTGACTTATTTTTAAGCAATTTCTGATCACGATCTCAATTAAAAATCGTTATATTTTAAAATCTATCAGTATTGAGCTGAAATTTATCTGAAAACATCTTCTCCCTAAGGAACAATAACTTTTTTATGATAAGCTTTGAATAAAATAAATAAATTCATAAAATTTAAATAGTCTTCCAATTCAATGACATACACTTGTAAACTTTTTTAATATATTTTTTTCTGTTTATCGTTACTTTGTGTTGTCAACCTCAGCCCGAGGCACTGCAGTCAAAAATTCTTCTCAATCAACAACAAAAGGCAGACATTTAAGTTTATATGCTGTCCATTACTTTAATTACTTTTCACGTTTTTGGTCTGACTGTCTGTCTATACGTCTGTCTGTCCACATCATAATTTATGGCCATGTTGCGTGCTTTTTTGTTGTCAGACATACACTAGGAGTAAAAAAAAAACAGAAACGAACAAAGACCATTGGTAGAGGTCTTGTCGAAAATAGACGCACATGTTTAGAAAATTCAAATCTAAACCGAATTTATTTTAGTGTAAATGGTGGGAATTATGGTTAATGAAATAATTCGAACAAATGAGTCAATTGATTGTTTTTAAAATAGATTATTTTGAACTTTAATATAATCGCATCGAGTAGCATTTTGATTTTAAGTTGAGTTTGAATTTGAGTTGCAATCAAGTACGAAAATAGTTTGTCGAGTTTGTTTATTTTTAGAGTTCTAAAATGATATCAAAATACGAATGGGTTCAATGAAT
The DNA here is from genome assembly GCA_963920525.1 of Dichetophora obliterata. Classification (NCBI taxonomy): domain Eukaryota; kingdom Metazoa; phylum Arthropoda; class Insecta; order Diptera; family Sciomyzidae; genus Dichetophora; species Dichetophora obliterata. The sequence goes on along the minus strand of OY986435.1, from coordinate 147,560,709 downwards.
ACAAACTGTCAGGGGCGTACCGAGGCCATTTTGATTGGGGGGAGGGGTATCAATGTATTTCGGCCGACTGGATGCCCTTAATTCCCGACTTTTTTATATACAACATAGTTGAATTATATAATTAATTACATAGTTAATTATATAAGATTACGTATAATCAGCCAACTAAACCTCATACCTGTTTTTGGCGTCATTTTCAAAACAAAATTTGAAAAATTGTCCTATTTTTTTACATTTCTAACGCTCTAAAAATTCGAGTTTTATGTTTTAATAGATGATTGTAGGTAATAATCTAAGAGATTTTACAATAATAAATATAATGCAAAACAGTTTCAGCTCAAACGGACTTTTTCGTTAATCTTTGGTACCGTTTTAAGAAATCCTGAAATTTTTAACCCACATATAGTAACACTTTTCAATCTTTCGATCTTTTTCAAGTGGAGAAGATCCCTTAAAGGCAGATTTCATATCGTTCCCTCTATCAAAGAAAATAAAATAAAAGTATTTCAACATTATCAAATCAGCATTTAAAAATTTATTTTCGTTTCTGTTTTAAAAATTCATAATTTATATGTGTTAAAAAATAAACAGGGCTGTAAATTTCTTTAACAGTTTTTCTTTTAATTTTTTAAATTAATTGAAAAAAAATAGTTTTTTAAATAAAAATTACAAACTTAATTTTTAAGTATAACATTTAATTATGAATTTTTCCTTTTTTAAGGTAGCCCATTGCTGCGCAGTATTATCTAAGCTAATGAGATCAACTATGTCCTTTTCCGATGAAAGTATTAATAAGTCATTAAGGCGTGAGTCAGTTTGCGTGGTTCTTAAATAATTTTCAACTAATTTTAATTTGCTGAACATTCTCTCATATCCTGAAACAGTAACAGACACTGTGCACAGCAAACGCGACATTTTGTTAATTGCAGGAAGAGATTTTTCATTGCATTCTGAAAAGCCCGATAGAGTTTCTACGCCTTCGCAACAAACAATTTTTTGGTAACAATTTTATTGATTCAAGAATTCGCTTTTGGATAATGTTAGTAGAAGATAGAATTGGATTAAAGAGTTCATACAGAGGCTTTATTGTTTCTAAGCAGCTGCTTAATTTATCAGTGAGGTTATCATATCCAATACAAGTTTAAATTCTCTTCTATAAAAACAGTTCATCGAAAAATAAGCCCATTGGCATCGCTATCATCCAAACGTTTCGGCGTAAGACCACGGCGATGGCGAATTATTCCTTTTCAGCATCAACATTAAAAAATTTTAACAATGCAACAGTACTACTAATTAGGTGCTCTTCTGACCTTCAGAGTCCGAATTTATTTTTTCTAATGATTTAAGGGTACAAGAAATAAATTTCATAGCATCCAAAATATTCAGTTCAACGGCTTCAAGAGATTCAGTTAGGAGTTTCATATTTACTTGCACATTTTTCATAAAAACAAGACTTATAATAAAGTCCACAGAAATGAGTTGGTTTGATAGCGAATATGCATCATTTCGAGTCCACTTGCCAATTTTCTTAGAGCTTTGGGAAATTTCGTTTAGAACATCAACAATGACATAAAGCGATGCTTTTATAATAAATGAATTTTGAATGAAGATTTAAAAATGGTGTTCTTTTTGCCATTATCTCGAGTTTAAAAGTTAAAACGGACCTTTTTTCAATAGTTTGGCTAAATTCTTTAAATTCATTATTTATTTATTTATTATAATTGTATTTAAATTAAAATGTTAAGTCTATGAAATTAAAGATTTTATATCAGAGTTCTATAGCTAAGAAAATTGATCTAAATATGTTGGCCAATTTCGTTCATTAAATTATTTATTACAAATGTTTGGTATTTTTGGATAAAAATTTCAATCTCAGAAAGTTCTAAAAAAATGTATTAACCGTAGTCCTACGTTGAGAAAAACTTTTAAATTCCACATTGAGGTGTAGATGAGGAATTGAAGTTTTTAAATATTTTGAAAAAATTTATAATTGAGATACTACAAGGAACATGATTTTGGTCTTCACTTAGCATAAAATAAAAATCATGTGAGCTTGCTTTTATCCCAAAACAAAAAAATTTTGGAAATATATACAAATTAAAAAATATGTAGTTTTTTATACTAACGTAGGACTACGGTTAATTTGGTTTAAAAAAAGGGAATATGTGTGGCGACTGCATAAGCCTTTGCTCGTTTGGTCTTGTTTTATTTCACTTATTTTTTCAACTTTTTGACAAGGTTTTTGTATCAGGGACTGTTATCATAAAGCTATATCTAAAACCTTAAGCATAAATCATTATTTTATGATTTTCAAGTTTTTGCTCAGATATGAAAATAGTAATGTAATTTTATCTTTTAAATCTTAAATAAAAATCATTCATATTTTTTTTGGTCAAATAAAAATATCATTTTCGGTTTTTATTTTTGGTCAAGGACACAGTTGCAAAATTGGACTAAAAATGGTCAATTTTTTCCATTTAATCCGCTGCTATCTTCTACATTACTATTTCCGTACTTTTTTAACAAAATTTATACTACTTTTCTGAACTTTTTCTGCATTTTGTCACAAACGAACACTGGGTTCGCTTACAACAATTCAACGCGCGATACGCTTGATACGCTACATAAAGCTTTTATGTAGATTCAATATAACATCCATCTTTAAGACCTGAGCATTTAATGAAAACAATCCTTAATACTAAATTTTGCTTAATATTAAATTCCTTATTATTATGTTGTGGCGGCCATTGCCTACTAGGTAGAGTGCGTGGCCCGTAACCTCCCCTTAAGGTTTTTAATTAAATTTTAATTTAAACCCAAATTCTCGACCGTGTAAAGTACACACAAAAAAATTTGGTCGGTAAATTCAAACGATATTTGCGGTTACTTTCCCGTCAATACAATTATTGTTGCACACACGGTCGAAAATTTGGGATTAAATTTAAAACCCCTATGGGTTTCAATATTTATCCAAACCCAAAAAGGTTTTAAATTTAAACCCAAATTTTCGACCGTGTAAGGAGCGCTAGCCCGTGTTAAATTCCGAGCTGAGGTAGAATGTATTTTCAATTGAATTAATATTTCTGTACGGCGCCACCTCTCTGCAGACAATGGCAAACCTCAGAGAGAACAAACTGTCATGTAAAGGTTCTTGAGAACATAAGCCGTTAGAAGTTGGCTTAAAACTCGTAGGTCCCTGTTCTCGATCAAACATGTCCCTGTTTAAACAGTTTTTAACACGCATAACACACCTTATCTATAAAAGTTCGATCAAAGTCTTTTCTAGGGCAGAAATGGCCAATTTATTTTATTCTTATTATGCTATGCTTGAAATACTATGAAAATATTAAAAAAAAAAACAATTTGTAATATTATAAGTTGTATATTTGGTTTGAGCAATATATAAGTGAAGGTGACGGGACAAAGCCCCATTTGCGGCAATTGAGAATTAGGGATTACTACCACTTATTAAGCATTCATTACACCAAATTTTGGATATGAAAGATTGAAATTATGTCCGCTTTTAAAAGGTTATAACGTCAAACGGTTTTAATTAATACTTATGTAATAAAATACAGGAAGAAACTCTTAAATAAAATAACTCCTACTTGACAAATTAAATAACTCCAAATCCTAAATAATTCTAATGAAACAACTCCTAATGCAAAAAATGCAATGACTCCGAAATTGTAGGAGTTATTGTTGGTTAAAGGTTATATCATATGTGGTTATAATATATAACTCCTATTCAAGAATGAAATCACTTTATTTTCACCATTTCGTACAAGTGAAAATAAATTTTGTATGGTATTTTTTACGATAAAATTGTTTGTTCTTGTACGGAATGTTGTCATCATTCCCAAAATTATTTTGTATAATGTCCTCTTTTTTATGACTTATGACCTTTTCGAAACTGGCCAAATTTTTAGGATTATGTTCTCAAGAAAAGGGGTACCAGTTAGAAAATATTAGGAAATTGGGTTTTGTATTAATACGTTTATTTTTTTTAAACTTTTGATATTCCTATCAAATGCCTTGCTAAGTTCTAAGCAAAATAAATATTCATATTTTCAGTAGAGTTTTCACAGTTCATAAAAGTAACTTTTCAGTAATATTATAGTTTTTTGATGTAAAATGTTGATTTGAGGATGTATATTAGAGTGCATTTGAAATGAAATTTCGCAGTTCTATGTTTTGACATCCAAATAATTGACTGATAAGCTCGATTTTAATTTTAAATCAACCATTAGTAGTGGGTCTCAAGTACAAAAATTGCTTAAAATGCTCAAAAATGCAATTCGGAGATGCCAAAATTGGTTCAGACCAAAAAAAGTATACCAATCGAGAGGATTTTGTATATACTATTTAATTTTGATACTGGAATTTGGGGTCAGATTTTTCCCATACAAGTCAATACACTCAGTGTATATTAAAGTTCAAATACGGAATCATATAAGTCATTTAGGTTCCCAAAGTCTTGTTAGTTTATGCAAATAGTCTTTTGTTTAAAATAGCATGATGACTGTACATTTTAAAATTTTCGAATACAAATGCAAGTCTGAACTTATCAAAAAGTATTTATACGTAACTCTATTATGCACTCTAACTCACTAACACTAACTCTATTTAGTGAAAGTCAGCCATGTTTGGTCCATTTTCATGTAAGGGTCCCTATTTCGTAATTTTTTATTAAGTGTTGTGGTAGAAAGTCACTGATTTTTTTTCTACAATACTATAGATATCTAAATACTAAATACTATAGTCTTTCTTATCAATAAGACTATAATCTCATGATAACACTGTTTATTATTTCAAATTTTTAAAACAAAATTACTATTTTGTCACAATGGAAAAAGCAAATCTTTAAAATGGTACAAAACAGAGATGATTTGAGCAAACCAAAATGGGAACTATGAATTCTCCATCGTCTACATATCTGCAGAATTATTTTTAGATTATTTGTAATAGTTACCGTCCATCACTTGATTTAAAAATGACGTTTTAAAAAGTGCAATTAAATTGTTTGCATAAATTGTTTGAATACAAAAATTTTTTGCTTGAGCAACGCATTTATAAATATGCTGAGAAAGGTACAATTGTACCTAAACAAACCATCACTGCTACCAAATAAAGCAATTAAATAACTTATAACTTCATTTTGTGATTGTATTTAAATCTGATTTAATATTAGAAAAAATCTCTTTTAGGAATTCCGTAGATTAAATAAATGATCCATCATCGGTATAAAACAGTGGAATTTTCTTTAACTTTAAATTAGAAATTTTGTTTATTTATAAGAAAAACAAGGAAGTAGCCAATGAGAATCAATGGAGAAGTTATGCTTTAATTGTTTTAAGAAGCTTTTGATTTTATTAATTTTTAGACATTGCTTCTTATTTAACAAGAGACTTTCAAAGAGCTTGATTGCATTTCATATATAAAAAAAATTTAAAGACGACCGAAATTCCATTGATCAATTCCGAATCTTAATTAGTTAATATTCATTATGTTGTTATTTGTCATAGTAATAGGTCTATAATTTGAACAGAATTTATTGCTACCGCCTCTATTAATGAGGAAATTCAATCCCGGGATCCCAGATTTTGGTATACCGGGATCCCGGACGATTTAAGCCCTTTTAAATCTCTTGATTTTCTGTCCAGGATCCCGGGAACTTTAAATAAAAAAATTGATATAACAAATATTCATGTAAATGCAACCATTCCAATTTAAATTTATATGAATATAGATTTAGAAAAATATTTTATTGGCTGAAAAAGATTGTAAGGACGATGAGTGTGAATTACTGGAGCAAAGACTTTACAAAGTCTTAGAAGAATCAGAAAGTCAGCTATGTATTTAAAAATTGTCAGATGTTCTGACATAGGAAATAATTCTGTTTTGTGGTGAAGGCAATTGTGATCGAAACTTAGAAATTGCTTACGACTATCGTACAACTATTTATCAAACTACCATAGAATCAGAACGGTGATGCTTCTCATCAGCGGGTTAAATTGTAATAATATCCGAACAAAACTCTCTAATGAAAAAAAAGACGCGTTGATCAGCTTAATGTATAACTTTAAAAATAATTTAAAAAGAAAATTAGTTTTGAAAAATTTTTTTAACCTTATTTTGCCTTAATCACAAAAGAACATGAAGACAGTGTCTAAAAAAAATATGTTTAACATTTATATAAAACATTTAACATTTATATACTTTTACTGTTTAGTATATTATTTTATATATTTTTTGTTCTTTAAATGAATATAATAGGCTAGTCATTAATATTATATAAGCTTTTTGTTTTATAACGATAAGGGTATTCACAATTGTGTGGTATGTTGGTATTTTTTGCCATAGTTGAAAACCACGAATATGAGCACCCTTTAAAATAGAATGTGTGGTTGGGAACCTCCCACTATAGCTTTTTGTTACTATGCAAATAAATTAACTGTCCAATTTTATATATATTGGGGGTTGGAATTAATTTTAAAGGTTTTTTTTCGGTTTTTGAGCATTTATTTAGAAACAACGGTACAATGTATATTATTCAAAGTATTGTCCATCGTTAGCTACAACATTTTCCCATCTTTCTGGCAGCATATGGATTCCGCGCCGGAAGAACGATTCGTCTTTTGAGGCAATCCACGAATCGACCCATTTTTTGGTATCCTCGTAAGAAGTGAAGCGCTGCTCAGCCAAGCCATGCGTCATCGATCTGAATAGGTGGTAGTCGGAAGGGGCTATGTCTGGGCTATAAGGCGGGTGGGGTAGCACATCCCAATTCAGCGCCTCCAACGTTTCCTTGACGGTTCTTGCAACATGTGGCCGTGCGTTGTCATGTTGAAAAACCACTTTGTCGTGTCTTTTGGCATATTCCGGCCGTTTAACCTTTTATGCTCGGCTCAATTGCATCAATTGTTGTTGGTAGCGTTTCGTTAGGTTTTAGCAGTGATGGTTTCGTTAGGTTTTAGCAGCTCATAGTACACGACACCCTTCTGATCCCACCAAATACACAGCATAAGCTTGGCGCCATGAATATTCGGCTTGGCCCTCGATGTTGATGCATGGCCGGGTGGTCCCCACGATTTTTTTCGCTTAGGATTATCGTAATGGATCCACTTTTCATCGCCAGTGACAATACGATGCAAAAAACTCTTCCTTTTATGCCGTTGAAGCAGTTGTTCGCACATGCAAAATCGCCGTTCAACGTCTCTCGGCTTCAACTGGTACGGCACCCAATTTCCTTGCTTTTGAATCATTCCCATGGCCTTCAAGCGTTTGCCGACCGTTGATAAGTCGACTCCCAATGATTCTGACAATTCTTGAAGGGTTTGACACGGGTCTTCATCGAGCAAAGCCTCCAATTCCTCATCTTCAAACTTTTTCGGCTGGCCCGGACGCTCTTTGTCTTCCGTATCAAAATCACCACTTTTAAACCGACGGAACCAGTACTCACAAGTAGAAATCGATGGAGCATAGTCCCCGTAAGCCTCAGTAAGCGTGCGTTGTGCTTCAACCGCTTTTTTCTTCAAATGGAAGCACAAAAGTAAACCTTCCCGCAAATTGCGTTTTGTTGGAACGAAAGTCGACATGTTCACAGAGAAAAAAATATATGTTGTTTACACTTCAGTGGAATGACACATACTGAAAAATGAAGCTTAGACAATGTGCTTTGAAATGAATATAGTCACAGGTGTGCCCGATGCGATCTATTGATAGTTACGCCATCTCTTAGAAAACCTTTAAAACTAATTCCAACCCCCAATATTATTAATATATGGCATAAAAAAGTTTTTTTGCACTTTGAGCTTCTTCCATATTTGCAATTAGAAAATAACTGGTAACCGATAACTTGTTTATGGAACATAAAAACCACGCTCGTTAAACATATCATAGAGCTACATAAATTACCACATTTTTGGTTTTTATAGATTTCATGTAAAACAACAAAAAATATAAAAACCGCTTGGTAAAGTGTGACATCAATATCACGGGGATTGTTAACTACACTGAAAACAACGCAATTGTGAATACCTGTAATGTGTTTTGTTTTGTTTTTGTTGCTTTATAAATGAATTAATTCACATTTTTTAGTTTCAAGTAATACTTGTAAATTATAAAAAAAATTATTAAAAAAGTTGTGATTAATTTACTTCTTAAAGTTTTCAATCCCGATAATCCCGGGATCTAGAAAAGCTTCCGGGATTGGTCTCCCTAGTCAGTGCTTCTTTAAATTTGTGTATGAAACGTGCTAAGACATTAACAGGTCTATTTGCCGATTTTGCTTTTTCAATTTCAATTTAATCACAATTATTTAAAATAAAAGAATTAATAAAGTGGTATTAGTTCGCAAAACTATTATTTTAAGAATTTTTTGTGATATCTATTATTATACCCAGCAAGATCAGATTATAGTAGATTTGCCTAATTAAAAATCCTAATTTGTGCATTTATTCGTTGAATAAAATCACTTATTTTTTATAACACACTTTAATGGTATCATTACTAATTAAAATGTGAAATATTTCTGTTTTTCCTATAAACATCAAATAACGTAGCACAGTTTCTTGTTAAGGGTTTATTATTGAAATGTTTTAAGACTTCTCAATTTCTTGCCAACGATGGTTGAAGTTGATCGCTTAAATTTTTGGAACGAAGTTCCTTTACGCAGCTTCCGGGTAATGCGAATTGATAGAAAAAAATCACGTAACCATGTGATTGCTGTGTGTATATGTACAAGTACCGAGCAGACTACAACTAGCAGACGAATGATATTCAGAGCTGTAAAAGAATGCATTCAATTTGATTGAAAAATAGTTAATCAGTGAATAACGAAATAAGAATGGATTCAATGAATGCAAAATTGATTTATAAATAATATTTTTAATTCACATTCATTTAACAAAATGATTAAATAGATATTTATATCAATTATTAATTTTCGTTATTCAGAATAATGAATTAATTTTTTTATTCAATTGAATGCTATTCAGAAAGAATTAAAGAATTTCCAATTATTCCTTTTATATACATTATTCATTTTTTATTCGTTATAAATTTTTTATTCATTATTCATTTGTTATTCATTATTCAATTTTCATTCATTATTCATTTTTAATTCATTATTTTTTGTTATTCATTATTCATTTTTTATTTATTATTTATATGTTATTCATTATTTATTTTTTATTCATTTTAGTCCTAAGCCATAAATAAAAAATGAATAACAAATGAGTAATAAATACAAAATGAATAATTAATAACAAAACAATAATGAATTAAGAATGAATAATGAATAAAAAATTAATAATGAAAAAAAAACTAATAATGAATAAAAACGAATAATGAATAACAAGTGAATGAATAAAAAATTACTAAAAAAATTAATAGTGAATAACAAATTAATAATGAATAAAAATTAATAATGAATTACAAATGAATAATGAATAAAAAATTAATAACGAAAAAAAAAATGTATAATGAATAAAAAAGAATAATTAAAAATTCTGAAATTCTTTGTGAATGGCATTCTTTGTGAATATCATTCAAATGAATAAAAAAATTATTCATTATTTTGAATAACGAAAATACTTAAATAGAATGAATAATTAATCAATTTTTTAAATATTAATGTGAGCTAAAAGTTTTATTTTTAAATCAATTTTGCATTCATTGAATGCATTTTTATGATTTTATTCAGTTGTACTTAAAATTTTGAATATGAATGCCAATTTTACAGCTCTGATAATATTGTATCTCGAATAATATTGACAATAAGGTACTGAAATTGGTACAGAGGTAGGTACAAATATTACAAATTACGGTCAAGAAAGTGGGATTTATTCGACAAAGGGGCGTGGCAACATTAGAAAACCCCTCTATTACGAATAATATTGACACTATTGTACTGAAAATTAGTACTGTTGTAGGCAGAATTATAACAAATTACGGTAAAGTAAGTGGGTGTTATTGGACAAAGGCACGTAGCAATACTAGAAATAATATTGACCCAAGGATAATAAAATTCATTACAAGAATGTATAGAAATATTACAAAATATGATGAAAAAATATTTTTTTAAGTCTATTTATTGGAGTTCTGAGTAAAAAAAGTATTTTAAATTAAATATATTGTAAAACAGCGGAGATATTTGCATGGAGATTCAAAAATTTTATTCTCAATTCGCTTTATCTCATTCTTCGGCTACGATGTTTTATGAAAAAGTTTTCACTTCTACCGTGCCGAGCAGCCAAACAAACTTTTTATATTTGTGTCTTTGACTTTAACCATACCCAGTGGTTAAAATAGGCCAGAAACAATACATTCTCTCAAGCCTGAGCGGTAATGGTAAGGCCTGAGTATTCAACACACCACTTGATTTCCTTTTTTCATACTTACGTAACACCTGCAACGGTATAGCGTACACTCAGGCCTGAATATCTCCAAGAAAATTCCTCCGAAAATTCAGGCTTAGCGAACGCTAAAAAATCAGGCCTTCCATCAGGTATTAAATACTCTGGAGTTAATATTAAAATAAAAAAGCAGGTAATATATATATAATATAACATAATGCAATATAACATAACACATTCTTGTGTATATATATATAATATAATTTAATATAATATATACATGTACAATATTTTTTCCATATAAAAATTGTTCTTTATAAAATTGTATGTATATAGTTTTTCTAACTTTCTCCTTTTTTTATTTTCAGAATCAAAAATTACGCGTCGACTACTTCGCATTGTTAAATTTTTATTCAATTTCCAAAAATTATTTGTTGGCATTACGACTTCGCTTCTAATATCAACCATCGCTCAGGTGCGAATACGAAGCAAATTCAGTCTCGGGATAACTGAAAGCACTCATAAACGTTTGACAGTATTACACCTTCGCTTCTAACCTCAGGGGCATCTTCCGTTCTGAGATTGAAAGAAAACAAAATTTTCACAGATTGGACAATTTCAGGGAAATTTTCAGAAAGCTTGAATGGAAATGCTTATTCTAAAATCAGTAAAGATATCATTCCTGAATTTTGAAAGCAAAATAGATCTCATTTCACATAAGATTTCATCAGGCATTGCAATTGCTGACCGCTGGGTATGTGAGAATCTTTATTGCAATTAAGTTTTAAGAAATGGATACTGCAGAAAATGTGTGTAATGCAGTGAAATCTGATTTTAGAACTTCAAAAAGTTTTTTGACCGTGAAAATATGTTTTTTTGTTTTATACTGTTTGTATATGTGCTGGCAGTATTAGCGACCCGCTGATTTCGAATCTCATGTAAAAATTTCAAAAAGTTTGTTGACACCAAGGTGGACCCTAAAAATGTGTTTTGGTTTTATACTCTTTGTAGATGCGCTGGACGCTGTTTTCGAATATGATGTTAGAATTTCAAAAAGTTTTTCGACACTAGGGTGAACTCTGGTAATAACAAGTGATTAAAAATCTGATAAAGAGCTTATTTGGAAAAATGGCGATCTTATTAAAAATAGAAAATCTTGGGAGTTGAAGAAAATTATATTAGTGTACAATATTATTTTAAACAAAACTGATCATTCGTTTGATACTTATATTAATAATTAAGAATTTCAATAAATTTTAGTTGATTTTAAGGAATGTTAAAAGTTTTTGAACTCTTTTTAAATAATAAGCATTTCTTATATTAATAATTTTTTAAGCCCGTTGTAGTTTTTCGAAGTACTACATTCTCGTTTCCGATAAATTCAAAAGCGTAACGGAATTCGCAGAATGTAGCGAATATCACTTTATTATTTCTTTAATAAATTTTTTTTAATAATTCATTTTATTTATCCCACATTAACAATTATATAACTTTATAAGCAGAATAGTTAATCTACTTGTGATAACGGCATTAATGTCAATGTCCTTTAAAGGATCTCAATACATACTATATATTTGTATTATTAGTTTCGGATCTGTCAATAATTGTTGTATATTTTTTGTTTTTGTACTATATTTGATTCATCTTTAAAAGAAAAAGTGTACCAAAACAATTAATTATGTAACAAAAAAATTTTTAGATATATATAAAAATGTAACAAACTAATACTATTTTCAACTAAGATTATTCAAAAATAAGGAAATCATTCTGCTCCCAGAATGAACACAAGCACCCGCAGTGAAAAAAAGCGCAAATAATTAATTTAATTAAAAATAAATATTGTCGCCCACGTCCCACAGCCGGCCAAGCAGGACACCAAGGGAAACAGAAATATGTCCTTTTTGAAGGGAACATTAGGGTTGGTTGATGCTTCAGTTAAGTCATCAGTATTTGCAGTTGTTCAATCGTTCGTCGTTAACTTTATCATGCTCAGGTATGTCACTACAATATCTCCATTTAATTTATTTGTACTTCTAATCATCTCAAACACTTATCAAATTTTATATACTTATTAAGTTTATTTTTAACACATTCATACTTAAACGAATAATAAAAAAGAGCCTTGCAAGAGCTCTTATTTGGGTTTGACAAGGACTCTTTTAAAAGCTGACAGCTACTTCTACTCTTAATATGAACCAAAAATAGTGTTTTTAAACTCAAGAAAGTAGCCTTATATATTCTCTGCAAGAGCTTTAGTAGCGCTACGATGGCTAAAATTGATACTTGGGATAACAGTGCATAAATGTTAATTTTTAATGTTTAATATTCGATTTAAATTAAATTAACTTTTAGTTTGAAAAAAACAAGTTAATATGTATAATTACATTTAATTTTTTTATTTTTTGCATTTTTACGCTACAGATACATCGTTTGAACGGTATAACAATCACCTTTGTAATTCCTGTTTAAGATAATAGATCTTTTTGATATTTTAACACCAATTTTGGCACTTGAAATATACCACGAAAAATTTTAATTCAACTCTTTACTATCATCATTTAGAACATTGTTTAAATTAATTGAATTGGGTCCAAAATAATATTCCACGGTGGTTTTTTAATTAACTTTAGCGATAAAAAATGCTCTTCCGAAGAAAGCGTTTCATGCTTTTTATAAAATAATACTTTTTTTACCTTTTGAAACATTTTCCAACTCTAAATAAAATTTTTCAAAACCAAGTAACAGAATGTGTTGAAATGCAACTGCCAATAAACTACTCAACTATAATTAAAAACCTTTGTCTTACGAATTGAAAAAGACCTTAACAGCCCATTTTTTTACATTTGTTTTTATTTTTCATTGTTTTTATTATTTTTTAAGTTGGCCTCTAATAACATCGGTTGCAAAAATTAATCTATTTTATTTTTTATATACTTTTTGATACGTTCATGAATGTAATTTTTACAGGTTTCCGGCTTTATACAGGTTTTTTTAGTTTCTGTGACCAAATGTCTGCTTGGCCTTAAAATTATGTAGAATAAAAAAAAATAAATTAGTCATTCACTTTTTAGTTTCTCCATGACGACTCTTGATCATCGGAAACATAATATTTGGCAATATGTTGAATATTTTGAGTGTAACATTTATGCATAATTATTATAATTGTTTATGAAATTGTATAAATGAATTAATAGGTTTAGGTAACGTGCTAAAGCATATACTGTACTACAAATTTAAAAATCATTTACGTACCTTTATGATATCATATTTGTATAGTTTAATACTTAATTGAAAGATGTCATATGTTTTCATCACATTTAAAAGAAAAACATACTTTAAACTTACTTACTTGAAGTCAGATTTTAACTGAATTAATGAATATAAAATTAAATGAAAATACAATTTATCTCAATTGTCTTTGCAACATACAACAAATGATACAATTACGATTAACTATAAATTGCGAATCTTATATTTTGATAGTTTTTCTGACGACAAACAAAAACATTTTTCGTTAAATTTTTTCATCACATGGAGTTTATTGAAACTCTCTATTGAAACATCACATGTAAGTCAACACGAACACGTGAAAAGAAAACGATTAAGCAATTCGTGGCATCTGGGATGATTTCTTAAAAAAAAATGTAATATACTCAATGTTAAAATTTCGAAATTATCCTAAAAAGTGCTGTAGCACAAATATGATGTTATAAAACTATTTTCCTAAAATCGGCAAAATCATTTTGGATTAAAATAGTAAATGTAAATGTACATTTTATTTTTATATAATAGCTTATATTTAGATAGATAGATAACTAGAAAGATCTGACAAATAGACAGAATCTCCAGTGATCTTCTGACAGGCTCGTTTCATATGTTTTTAAACTCGCATTGTCTCATTGTCAAGTAATAATTCGTGTCATAATTTATTGATCGTATTTTCTATATTTATAAGAAATTAAGCTTTCTTTGGTGAGAGTTTTTGAGATTATTCTAAACTTTTAAGTGGTGATGATGACAACAGTCCCAACCACAGATGTGATATCCGTAAAACCCCAACTACGGATGACAGAATTGAGGTTACGCTGGAAGACACCAAAGTTGAAAAAGCCGTTTTGAAATGCATAAGCCAGCTTCTATTTAAAATATTGTAAAAAAAATACTTTCTTTAATTTGTGTGCTATACATAATATCCAACAAAATGCACAAACTATCGTGTGATAAGCCTTCCTTTAATCGCATATAAATTCCTATCGAACATATTATGTGGAAAATGTATATCATCGTAGTCCAACTAAGTGGACCCTATTATTTTGTCTGCTTCTTAAAATTATTCATACCTTTTTGACGTAAAATTACGTCTTACAGCGCGGTTTGTATGGGGGTCATTTCACAAATTTTTTAAAAGTGATATTTGACACTTTGGGGTATACCTACAGCTTTTAATATTCATCGTACAAAGAAAAAAAAAATGCCAAAATATCAGTTTTAGTGGGAAAAAAACGAATATCTAATAAAATAGCAAAATCTAAGAAGATGAAAAATTCTTATATTCGTATCCGAAATGCACAAGCTGCTTAGCTGCAGTAGCTGCTTATGCTGTTTCATATAAGCGTACCATTTATTAAGTTGTGTATTAATGTTGATTTTCTATGATTTAAATACAAATTCTAAATGTTTGATAGTTCAAATCATTCTTGATTTTAAATACAAATTCTAGTTGTTTGATACTTTAAAATCGTTTATTAAGCTTTAGGTCAGGTTAAAACAATTAATTGTTCTAACGAATTTTTTTCAAAGAAACAACAGCAACAACATTTTCAATATGAAAAGAAAAAAACATCACTAGCTGATTAATTAGTTAGCTGATTGTCTAACTAGTAAGAGCAAGGCCATATAGAAAACTTTAAGTTGTAACTATATTAATATTATTTGTTGTTAAACAATTGTAACCATTTCTTGAAATGGTTTTTATTAAGTTGCAACAATAAACTAAACAATAAATGGCAACTCAACTGCATAACCTTGATTTCAATACAAGATTCAATGCATATTAGTTATTTGGCGAACGGGTGAAAAAGAGATTGAAAAAAGACAAGAACAAACGACACATCAAGCAAATATGACATAAATTTCAATTCGATTCTTGATAAATATAAAAAAGGACTTTACAATTATGTAGAGAACGGTTTAAAGGTACAGAAACCTGTCGTTTTCATATCAGCAAATCAGACGCTGCCGTTTTAAGTACCGTTTAGCTGGCACAGTAACATTCACGGCTTCTTGGGTTGTAATGCAATAGAGAATACAGATGCATGTAGCTAGAGAGCCAGTATGTAGCAACAAAAAAATGTACTACTACTAGCCAAGGTTGCAAGTTAAAATTTAAAACAATTCCGATAAAAAGTTACTTTTTTTCACAATAACATACATTAAATACAAAAAAAATTACCAATGTAAAGAGAAACAAAAATGTTTCTACCGCTTTCCTTTTTATTTAGTAATAGAGAAAAATTCTGTTTTTTTCATTTATATTTTTTTAAAACTATTTAAAAACATTTCATTTTCTAAATAAAAATTGTTCAAAAACAAATTTGTTGTTTTTGTTGCCTTCTTTAAACTTACTTGATCTAAAAAGCTCACAATTAAATTCATGTAAAAATTTGTTTTGTTTTATAAAAAGATTTCGTTTGATATTTTTAGTGATGAATTTGTTGTTAATTTTTTATGTTTGTTACAACTAAATGTTATTCAAAGTTACGTTTAATAAATGGAAATAAATATCGCAAAAAATTTGAATTATATATTTTTCCTGTAGTAAACAGCATATATATATATATATCAATCGAAATATATATATAATATATATATATATATAATATATATATATCAAACGAAAAGTTTTTATAAAACAAAACAAATTTTAACATGAATTTAATTGTGAGCTTTTTAGATCAAGTAAGTTTGAAGAAGGCAACAACAACAACAAATTCGTTTATGAATAATTTTATTTAGAAGATGAAATGTTTTAAAATAGTTTTGAAAAATATAAAAGAAAAACAGAATTTTTCTCTATTACTGCATAAAAAGGAATTCTGCGTCTGTACTTACGATATTATCGAAACTGTGTCTTTTATTTTAACAATTCTTTATTGAAAAATTAAACAAATTTACAAAAACTCACCTGTTAACGTCATCCACGGATATCGCGGTAAGTCAGCAATACTTTGTCCTGCGCCACCAGTAGGTACAACTCCTGAAGAGGGCTGCGTGCAGGCATTGCCCAATGAGTCAACTCCCATGGCACTGGCAGATGCCGCTGAAACTGCTGAAGCGGCTGCAGCATGTTGATAAAACTGTGCAAAGCTAGCGGAAGCCGAAGCAGGTACGCTCATTGACTGATAGCTGTTCATAACGCTGTCGGTGTACCTGCTGTAAGGATCGTAAAACAAAGTAATAATTAGTCAAGCTAGCATACAAATAAAAAAAAATATTCACAACAAAACAAAAACCGAAGAGAAGTAACGAAAATCAAAGACTGTTTATTTTATGAGATGTAAAGAGGTCTGTCTTTTCTAATTGCAAGTCATAAACATGAACTACCAATGACCCAAGAAACTCACTCCTTTGGTCAATCAATTGGACGCTCAAATTTGTAAGCTGCTAATATTCTATTAATACCAAACATAGGCGTCACATTTACCTCAGCGGGGCTGCCTACCATTGCGGCTAGCTAAGCTTATTAGGCACACTTACTTAAACTCCTGTTTATATGCAAATGTGTCAAGGACATTCTGCGTGCGAATCTTTTTATTTTCTAAGGAAAATTTAAGTAATTGCTGACACAAATCCAGTACAGAAGTCCGCCTTGTTAGTTCTGCTCAATTTGTAGGTGTTTCAGTTCATTTTGTCGATAGTCGAATGCTAATCCCCTTGCGCAGTATGTTGTATGCTCTAATTTTATGTTATGTTCATAATGGCAATTTGTTGTGTTCTTGTGCTTTCTTTTCAGCATATATTTGACCTCTTGTGGCCATTTAGTGGCCATTGATAGTTGGTGTTAATGTGCGGCTATTGATAATGAAGTTATGTACTGTTTATTCATATTGATGACAATTGTAAAGCAATAATGAAAGGGATCGAAAACATTTGGTGATTATTTGTAAGAACTAAAATTTTTTAGAATCTGAATTATTTATAAAGTTTTTTACATAATATTCAAACTGACAAAATCTCTATAACAAGCTAACAATGAATAATATTTGATCAATAAATAGAGCAGACAGGTTTTTTCTTCGATTTCTTTTATGACGTACTAATTAAAATAAGGAAATAAATAAATAATTCTATGTGCTCAAAATACGTATAAAAAGGATGATTTTTTAAGCGTTTGTTTTTGAAAATTGAAAAAAAAAACAGAAAATTTGCAAAAGTGAATGAAATACTTATTTGGAGCGATACATCAATGCCTTTCATTTATTTTTTAAAGATTATTTCATGAAAATATATTGCCCGCGGCTACGCCTGAGGTGGTCCATCCATAAGCTTAAATTTTGGCATACTTTTTTTCAGCACTTCACCCGGTATCTCATCAATTGCAGCTGTAATGTTGTCTTTCAGGGCTGCAATTGTGGCTGAATTCTCCTTATACAGGTTTGCCAATATTCGAAGCGCCCCTTTTATTTTTAAATAAATCAAAGAAACCACAATTTTTTGTCTGTTCGTCATAAATATCATTTAATTGGGTTCAAGTAGATTTGCTTACATTATTTCTTGAATATGATATCTCGTAAATGGTCGCCATTGGCCTCTACGACATATTGTGCCCGTTTTGCAGCATTTTCCATGGTTTTCTTCAACATTTCGATGGGAATGGCGGTTATTTCTTGACGGATGTTGGTTTTCAGCTCTTCTAGGGTCTTTGGCTTGTTGACGTAAACCTTTGATTTCAAATAACCCCACAAAAAGAAGTCTGGAGGCGTTAAATCTGGTGATCTTGGCGGCCAATCGAAATCACCATTTTTTGACATCAAACGGCCAGGGAACAATTGCTTCAAAAAATCGATTAAAGTGCGGCTTGTGTGTGGTGGCGCCGTCTTGTTGAAACCAGTAGTGCCTGATACGCTTTCGACGAACGATTGGCATGAAAAAATTGTTTATCATATCGCTATAACGCTCCTGAGTGACAGTAACTCTGTGGCCATTATCATCTTCGAAAAAAAACGGCCCAATGAGCATTTTAGCACAAACGCCGCACCAAACAGTGACTTTTGCATCGTGAAGAGGTACCTCTTGAATCTCTTGTGGATTTTCAGTGGCATAAATACGGCAATTTTGTTTGTTTACCATTCCGTTCAACTGAAAATGAGCTTCATCGCTCATGATAATTTTATGCCAAAATTGCTCGTCTTCTTCAGCCATTTCGATGACTCTTTGGGCCCATTCCAATAGACGTGGCTTATCGGTAGGCAACAATTTGTTTACCAATTGAATTTTGTACGGAAACAAATTCAAATCAACACGTAAAATGCGTTGTAAAGTGGATCGGGGAATGCCGAGCTGCTGAGAACGGCGATTTTGGGATGTTGTTGGTGACTGCTCAATACTGGCTCGTACGGCTGCAATATTTTCATCCGATCGCCTTGGTCGCTTTTTATTTGGCCTCTTTGGGTTACCAAGAGTATTACCAGTTGTAAATCTTTCATACAAACGATAAATTGTTTTCTTGGAAGGCGCACTTTTCACTTTATTTATTTTTTTGAAAGCACGTTGAGTTTTCACTATTGACTTGTTTTGTTGAATGTAAATTTCAACAATTTTAGAGCGTTCGCGTGGCGTGTACTGTTCCATTGTAAACATTTGCTTGGAATGACGCTTCAAACGCGGTATGTCATTAGTCGATTTGGCATCACTGCGGAAAGTTACAGTGTTGCCAGATGGGCGCTTCGAATATTGGCAACCCTGTACACGAGAAACTTTACGTAGCCTCACAAAAATAATAGTCTAGTGGGTTCAAATCGCATGATCTTGGCAGTCAATGGCAGCTCTTGAACTGCCTCTGGCTGCTCTGCATACCAAATTCGGCAATTCTGTTTGTTAACATTCCCATTGATCTAAAAAAGAGCTTCGTCACTGAAGACAATTTTTCGATAAAAAAGTGAATCTTCTTCCAACTTTTCTAATGCCCATTCACCAAACAAACGACGTTATGCTAGGTCACTCGGCTTCAGTTCTTGCACCAGCTGTATTTTGTATAGTTTCATACCAAGGTTCTTACGTAAAACCTTCCAGGCGGTCGAATAACACAAGCCCAATTGATGACAACGACGACGAATTGACATATCGCGATCTTTATTAACAATGGCTGATACAGCAGCAATATTCTCCTCGGTACGCAATCTCCGCATACGGGCTGGTGAGTTAATGTCCAATAAAGTCAAACTGATGGGGAATTCGGTGGGTCGATTATGACGACCATAAAATGGACGTAATTTGAGAAACCCATTTCTTACAGAGCACGAAATTTGATTATAAAATTCAATGATTTGCAAGCGCTGTTCGTTTGTTAGTCTATTTTTGGTAAAATGGCAAACTTTAATGAGCATTTTTGGCTTTGCCACATGTTACGAATCACGCGTGAGGTGTCAATAAATTTACACTGAAATACCAAATAGCAAAAAAAGTACCTAATTTATTTTAGAATGAGTTTAGCGAAATTTAGTGAACATAGAAAATGGTTTGACACAGATTTACTAATTTTTCGTTGTTTCGGAACTAGCTTAAAAGAAAAAAAAAATATCTTCTCAGCAACATTTTTTCGAATTTTTTAATGGTCCGAAAGATGTTAAACATATTAAGGAAAGTGTTTTAGGCACTAAGAAAACTAGTACAACACTTCTTTTATGATATCTACATAAATACAAAAACTCAGACCTGGTTGAGGGAAAGTGGGCCTGAACCAGCAATTTTATCTTTTAAAAATGAAGATTTTTGTATCCCATATACAGGGTGTCCCGCGATAGAGTGCAACTATTTAAAGAGGTGAAGATAATGTCAAGCAAATTTTAGCAAAAAATCGTATGGGAGGGGGGTCCATTTTCACACCCTTTACATTATTTTTTATACCGGAAAACTAACTCACGGAAAACTTATTAGGGGTATTCACGGGTGGTTGCGAATTGCAAGAGTGTGAAAATGCAAGATAATTTGCGCACTAACTCGTGAACATCAAAATTGCAACTTAATTATGCAATAAAATTAAATGTCGAATGAACAGTAAATATATTGCCACCTTATTTCAAAATCATAAGAAGTTATTAAAATGTACGTACAAACTTAACCTTTTTAAAGTTTTACCCAGGTGGCAACTACGTTCAAAAACAACCAAAAAATGAATCATCTGTTTAGCATCACTGCTTGTGCGTTCTCGCAATTGGTTTGAGCAGTGCGTAATTCCAGAAGAGTTGCAAAATTGCTTCCAATGTGTTTGTTGTTGGAATGATGCGAAAGTTCGCAATCATGCAAATTCGCATCATCGCAACTGCGTTTCGCATCAACCCATGAATACCCCTATTATAATAACACTTTCAAAAGACACTGTATTGAGGTTCTTAGCGGTGTATTAACGAACTTACCAGATCTATTCATTACAGAGCTATGCTCGTGTGAAGATGAAATCAATGGCATAAATATGACTTTAAAAATAAAAACAAAAAGCAGATGCGTCGCTGGACACACGAGAGAAGCGAAGCATTTTCGCGTTTTCATACGTTTGATAATGTTTTAATAAAAAATTTTAAATTGAAAAATTTTAAATACATAAAAAATGTTAAATAAAAAAAATAATTTTCCCACCAGTAAATTTTATTTCCTTACATTATTATTTTGCATTAATTTTTAATTATTTTTGTAAGTTTTAATGAAATTATTGTGTTTTAATATCTAAAATATCAAACGTATTTTATATAGATGTTATGTCATCGATATTTCTAGCAGATATTACATCAATAGTTGCCCTAATCGTGGTGTGCAAATATTTGGATCGCTTATCATTCCCAATTTATATTTATCAAGACGACATTGTTTAATTCCTAAAATTTTTATAAAATTGGTTTTTTTTATATTTCAAAAGTATAGTCTTTCTGATGTTATTTTCACTTCTACAGCCGTTTTAGTAGGTGTCGAGCCACAGTGTGTAGTCTAGATTCATTATCTTTATACTCATTTATCTCGAAACTACTTTTTTCGGCATGGAAAACAAAAACTATTCAGCCAAATCATCTGAAATTTAAATATGCTATTCATAACATCAGTGGCTATCGCTGGACTAGAATCAAAGCTTTTTTTTAAAAAACATCGTATATTTTACACTTAATAACTGGTAACAAACAAGGTGTTTTAAGAACTTAATTTTCAAAAGCGTGTCATTCTGTCAATTTTTCATATCTTTTTTCGAGTGCACTATAGTAGAAAGAAAATAAAATTTTTTTAATATTTTCATTTGCAATTCCATTAGAAATAAGGAAACAGTTAAGATTTTTTTGTTAAGTTAACAGTTAAGAATTTTCCAAAAATTTTTCAGTTTAATAAGGGTATCACCTCAAATTATCTAATAACTCAGGGGGACAAAATTTTAATTTTTGGATTTTCCCAGCAATATTTGTATTATTTTCGACTAATCTTGGTGCGCTGATTTCATCATCATCATGAAATTTATCATCAATTGCAACAGTTTAGCCCTTGGAGAGATCTTTTTTAAATAAGCTCCACTCTATAATGCTTAATAATATTTTTGGTTTTTATTTTTCAGATAAATAGAAAAGTCAAAATCTACAACACCTCCCATGCCCCTTTTCCTTGAGAGCGTCTCATTGAGCACCATTTTGAACTAGATCAACAATTTTTTAAATTAAAAAAATTTTTTTTATGATGAATGAGTGCTACAATATAGCTTAAAAGTTTAAATATCGTTGTTCAATATT
The DNA here is from genome assembly GCA_963920525.1 of Dichetophora obliterata. Lineage (NCBI taxonomy): Eukaryota > Metazoa > Arthropoda > Insecta > Diptera > Sciomyzidae > Dichetophora > Dichetophora obliterata. The sequence continues at coordinate 147,538,370 of OY986435.1, read as the reverse complement.
TTAACTTTTTAAAAAAATTCTAAAAATACCTTAAATTTTCGAGCGCGAGACCACCGGTCTTGCCTTAAGTGCATATGAACATTCACCTTAAACCATTGGCATCTTGTGATAATTTTCAACCCGTTCAATGGAACTAATGCACAATGCTTTAAGTTGACACAATGGCGTTTCTAGCTGGATAGTGTTTCCATGCGCAACTTTCGAGCTGAATTGTTTGTATCATAATGCGCTCAAACAACATGCTCCCCAAGCGATCGCCATCTTAGGTATCAAAAACTTGTATGCTACTTTGGTTGAGCTGCTTATGCTCTTTTCATTTTGACAGTTAAAATACATGACTGTAAATTGTTAATTATTGCTGAAGTTGTGCTGTGAAGTGAAAATAGATAATTATTAATTATTAGAAGATTATTCTATTATTCTTCAATAAAGGTGTTAACTAATGATTTCTTGTGTGAAAAAAAATGCACAATAGCCATCTAAACAAATTTTAGATGTTAAAGAAAACACTTCGCTACCTGAGCACTTTTTCGGCAGGAATGCGGTCATTGAATCAAATTGGACTTCGGCCATTCTATTCGCCATTTTTTCTTAGTATAATTGTGTGCGTTCAGAATGTATAAAATTTACTAAACATGTTGAGTCTTTAATCAGTATTAGTTTCCGCTACTTTGTGTGACTGCTGAATGGTTTGTTACATTTTATGTCAGCGCAGTGACAGAAATAAAATAAAATAACAAATAATCAATAAAACCTCGTCCAACAGTTGAGCAACTGTTTCATATTCTGAACGAATCGAATCTAACTCAGTTAATTCTAAGAAGTTTCGTGGAGTTTTGTGGATTTAACGAAATTCAACTCAACTCGCGTTTCCATGGTAAGTTAATCCCGAGTCGTCATAGAAACATAGTATTTGATCGATAATTGTGATCTGCTGCATTTTAGCTTCACGCATTCACAATAGAATATGTAGGATAGCTAATGCACAATCTTTTTAATAAATTCCTGTCATCTACTGCAACATAGCTTCAGTCAATACTTAATATTGATGAATCACATGATTACTAATATGAAGGGTGCTGGTGTAGTGGTAAGTGTGTAGAACTCTCAATCGAGAGGGTGCGAATTCGATTGCAGTTACTTGAAAAAAAATATTTTTAATTTTATATACTCTTGTTGTAATAGACGCAAGTAAAAAACAACAACAATTCTAAGAAAAAGATGTATGGAAAAAATGTCGTTTTTTAGATTTCACTCAAGCATATCAAAAAACGAGGCGTAAAAATTTTCGCTTCAAAAAGTTGTTTGTACCTTAAAAATTTAACTTAGTTGAAAATATAATAATTGTACTGTTTTCCTATGAATTAGAAAAAAAAATTATAAATAATTTTTTAAGAGTCCTCTATTATCTTGAGTGCAATACAATGCATTGTTAAATGTTATAAAAGTGAAGCAGCTGTTTTTATTTGTTCGATCAACTCCCTCGATAAAAGTTCTTCTGCATAATAGTGGTTTTTCATCCTTCCACAAAAAAACAATATAGTGGAGTCAAATCGGGTAGTTTCAGAGACCACCTAATTAGATCATTTCTTCTAATCCAGCTAGCTGGATAATTTATGTCCATCTACTCCTTAACGCTTCCGCTGTAAAGAGGTTGTTAAATTAAAGCACGTCTGTTCTGTAAGGGCACATTTTCCAATAGCTCCGGCATAGTATCGTTAAGTAATGAATGTAGATTTCACCGTTAAATTGAAAAAAATTGTCCAATCATATAGCTGTCCAAAATCCCAGCCTTCAGATTCACATACATTTTATCGCACTTATTTTACTTCATCCATTGACAAAATGCAGTCTTTGGGAATAAAAACTTCGTAACATTTATTGTACATTCAATGAGGATAAGAACCATGTATTACATGCAAAATAATGAACACTTCAAACATCTCTTATTATTTCTTCTCTCTAATTCATAAAAAACATACATACATAGTACAATTGAAGGGCTTATTGCAATAACGTGATAAGCTACATGATCTAAAAAATTAATTTTTTAGGCTCTATACATAACTCATTGGATTGCTAATAACCACTAAAGAGTTTTAGGCTATTTCTTATTAAATTTCAGAGCTTTTTGAAAAATTTTCCTTGCTCAATTCCATTTATTCATAAAAAATACTTTTTTCCCAAAGTTTAAAATCGTTTATTTCAAAATAGTTTTTATGTGGCTTATCATGTTTTTGCAATAAGCCCTTCAATTGTTTTATTTTCAATTTATTTGAATTTTTTAAGTACAAACCACTTTTTATTTTTAGAGATATGTTTAGGTTTTTAGTGTCATTGAAAAGACATTTGAATAAATTACAAAAATGATTATAAACCAAATTTAGTTTATCATAATAAATTCTGAGAAAATTGCATTCAAACTCGAAATTTAGTAGTTTCAACGGATTGATTTTATTTTTAAAACGAGCACAGCTCGGTAATAGATAAATCGGGTAAGTTCGTTAATACACCGCATAAAACCTCACTTCAGTGTCTTTTGAATGAGTTCTTATAATAAGTTTTCTGTATAATAAGTATTTCCAAAAAAATTTTTCGATTTGTTTAAAAATAATTTTGCAAACCCATGGCAGAGTTTTAGACCCGACTAAATAAAGTCACTCAAATATTTTCTCACTCTTCAAATATTACATTTAAATTTACAAAAAATTCAAAATGCCTCAAAATATTGTGACAAATTTTTATGATTTAAAAATAAAAGTGTTGGCTAAGGCCTACTCAGGCAGGTCTGAGATTTTGCTTAAAGATGTCAAAAGATTCATAAAAGAAGTATTGCACAAGTTTCCATAGTGCCTCAAACACGTACCCTTAAATGTCTAACAGCTCTCCTACTAAAACATAGGCGGCACCTCAGCCTACCATTGCTATAAATGTATTTTTTTTAGAGTTCAGCTACTACGGTTTTTTTAACTTCCTCCGCATTCGATCATCTTTAGAACCAATCCAAATATAATTGAAGTAAATAAACAATATCGGTAAGAGTAGTCCAAAACAATCTTATGTGAGAAAAATTTACCCACCATAATATGGGTTGGGCTCAATGACAACACAAGACCTAACAACTAACCGTGCGCTTACATAGATCTTATCATACATTAGTTTTTAATCTACTTTTGAGTTGAACTTTCGACAAGCTAACTTCAAACACGCTACAGTTGTTAACAAAGGTACCTATGCTATTGAAAGGAGCTGTGGCCATATAATTTATTTTACTAAAAGACAAGTAAATTAAATTGTTAGCGTTTCTACTTCTTCTTAGAATTTATAAGAGTAAGGAGTTCTGGAGAATTGAACACACCAGTTATGAGTTGAGGTGTCAATAGACGATATCAGCAGATCTCCTTCGCTCACTTAAAGATTGCATTTTTAATAGTTTTAAACGATCCTTATAAGGAGGAAGGTTTAAAGTGTCTGTTCCACTTAAGCTCCTTAGAACAAACCGAACAAAACTAGGTGAGGTCGCACAATTGCATAGAACAGTGTTTTAGTTGTAATCATAATATTAAATTCTTTGGCCCGGCCTTTTATAAGCCCGAGCATAGACTAATGTACAAATGTAATCAATATGAGCGTTAAACTTCATAGCTTAGAATCCATGCATATACCAAGATCTTTGACATCATATACACGACTGAAAGCAGTATCTTTTATCTTATAATCAAAAATTAAATTATTCCTTTTTCGCGAAAAGGTAGTAGTTTTGCATTTATCTGGATTAAGAAATGTATAATTTTTAGAACACCAAGGAATTACTTAAAAGGATTTCAAATTAGACTGGAGTAGATCTGAATTGTCTTTACCATTTAATGTGTTGTATGTTTCAATATCATATGCATAGATATGCAGATGAAAGTGTTCAATGATGTGTGTAACATCTTTAATGGCTAAAATAAACAGAAGAAGACCAATGTGTCTATTTTCAGTAGCACCTGATTCAACAATAAATTAAGCAGACAATACGCCTCGAAATCGTGTTTGATAAGATGGCTCAGTCAGATACGATTAAATCCAACTTACAAAAAATTCCGGAATATCCATTGACTTTAGTTTGGTTACCTAAATAAAATTAATTTAAGCAAAACGTTGTAAAATCGAGGAGATTAGACACAGTGGATCTGCCAGTAACAAATCCATGCTGACGAGTTGTTATGACCTTTCCGCAATGAATTTTCACACGATCGTACATAAGACGCTCGAAAAGTTTTGAAATTGACGAAAATTTAGCGATATAGTTGCTGATATCGTTCTTAGAATTTTTTTTATAAATAGGACTTCTGCGGCAGAAATTCCGTTAGGTCCAGCATTCAAATTATCATCGATCGATCAAATTTAAAATACTTATTTTTTATTACAATAATTTATTTGTTTGTTTATCCATAGTATAATTAGAACTCAGTTCTTTTAATGTATAGTTTCACAATAGGTACAAAAATGTGTGCCTATCGATAATTAAAAAGAAAAAATATTTTAATTAAAAAATATATATTATTTTTAATTTGATTTTAATAAATTCAATTCAACTAAAAGTTTCCTTAATTACAAAGTAGAGACAGATTGACTTAAAATAGAGTTCAGTAGAAAAAATTTAAGTAAGTAGACGAGTAGAAAACTGGCTAAAAAATATTAAATGAGTAGAATAATATTTAAATAATGCCTCAACTTTGTCGTGCTCCTTATTTAATTTTATTGCTTAAGATTCAAAGGATAATATACGAAGAATGATACTAAGATGAGTTAAAAAAAGGTTAGGAATTAAAAAAAAGGAAGTTAAGAAAACCAGATTAAAGTGTATAATTTGAATAAGAAAATTATTACAAAAAAGGTTAGAAGTAAGCTTAGATGTTTGAGAAAAATGACATAACGGAGAATTTAAATTTATTCGTGTTGGCAGTAGATTTTATAAATTGAGATAATGATGATGGCGTTAGTGAAAACCAATCGTTTAGTGTGGAGGCAAGTGAACTTAGGGATAATTAAATTACTGGTTCTTAAAGAAATGCTTAATTTAAGTTTTTAATATAAATAGTAAGGTGTCTTATTATTTATCAACTAATGTAGGAAGAGACAATTTCTAACCTTGAAATAATTAATTATGGTACATCCTTAAAGTTCGCTCAAAGCGCCTCATGTTGCAAACATATCTTGTTGTATCGTTAAAAGCAACCCGTAATTTATGAGCAGAATGTGAATCAAAAGAACTGTATAAATTATATACTGTATACGTGGTGTTAACTTATACAAGCTCAAAATAAGTTATGAGCGGAAGTATTAGCTAAACAACGAGCCTCTCAAAAGGAGTACACTTTACAGATATTTTAAGGCATCACAATGTGCAATAAATTTTTCTAAGAACGCATCAGTGTTCTAGGCATGTATTTTCACATTCTATCAAACGCTAAAAATGTCATTTATAAATAAACTAAAGAGTAAGGGCCCAAGAATTGACCCTTGAGGAACACCTGAAGGATAGTCCTTATAGTTAGAAAATAAAGTAAAATAAATATCCTCTGAAGCAGGCGCGTATGCTGGGGGTATTTCGGGGGTAAGAACTCCCCCCGAAATGAAAACATTTTAACGAGCTTCGAGAGAAACACTCAGCACAACATGGAAAAAAAATAAAAAGACTCAATTTAAAACATTTATTGTGAAAAAACTTTAATATATAGACACAAAAATTTTTTAAAATACACTCATGGAATATGTGTTCAAATTTAATGGAACTGTGTTCATATTAAATGAATTTATTTTTCAAATAGAGCTTCTAAAAGATTCATTTAACTTAAACTCAAATGTTTGTACAGTTCAATTAAAAAGAAATTTTTTTTTTCAAAACAATGTTTTTAAATATAATTTTATTGTAAACAGTTACAGCTTAAAAACATGAGTTTGAAAAAAATTTTAAAACAAAAAACTTTTTAAGTACATTTAAGGAATATGTGTTCAAATTTAATGGAACTGTGTTCATATTAAATTAATTTTTTTTAAATAGAGTTTCAAAAAGATTAATTTAACTTAAACTTAAATGTTTTTACAGTTCAATTAAAAAGAAATTTTTTTCAAAACAATGTTTTTAAATATATTTTTATAGTAAACATTTACAGTTTGAAAATATAAGTTTAAAAAAAATTTTAAAACAAAAAAGCATTTTAAGTACACTCAAGGAATATGTGTTCAAATTTAATGGAACTGTGTTCATATTAAATAAATTTGTTTTAAAATAGAGCTTCAAAAAGATTCTTTTAACTTAAACTTAAATGTTTGTACAGTTCAATTCAAAATAAATTTTTTTTTCAAAACAATGTTTTTAAATATACTTTTATAGTAAAAATTTACAGTTTAAAAATATTAGTTTAAAAAAAAATTTAAAACAAAAACTTTAGCATTAAAAACAAATATTTTAAAAAGTAATTTTGAAATATCGTTCTTAAATTAAAAACAATTAAATTAAACCGCCATTTTTTCGATTCCATTTTTAAATTTTTTCGAGTTTTCGACGTTATATTTGTAATTAGTGACCCCCGGAACCCCTCGAATACCATAATTAAAGACCATTCGATGAAGTATTATATATGTATAAGAAGTATATATAATTATTTTAAACATTAAAGTAATAAATAAGTTTTTATTTTATCTAATGTTAATTATTTGTAAAAACAATTTTAAAAAATAGTTTCATATAATCAAATGTAAAATCGAAATTTTTCTCAGCTTGGTCTCAATTATAAGGCATTTTTTTCAAAGATTCTACTTAACAAAATTTTTCAATTCAAACTCAGGTAGCGACGTATAGTTGAAAATTTAATACGCTTATTTTAAATTTTGTTTTGTAGAATCGCAAAAACGTTAAATTAATATTTTAAAATTTTTTGTTTAATTTTAAAGAATTTTTTTTATTCTCAGTGTAAAAACATTAAAATAATATTTTAAAATTTTTTGCTTAATTTAAAGAATGTTTTTATTCTAAATAATATAAAAAAATATTCCAAAATGAATTTGTTTGTTTTTAATTGCATCTTCTTCTCGATAGATGGCATAAAAAGTAGTCTTTTTCAGCCGGCGTAAAGATATTTTGGTACCGATTTATAGAAAAAATAACCAAAGAGCATTTTAATAAGGATACTTGTAGCTAGTATTTCAAAGTAATTTTCAACGCTTCTGATCTCCGTAGCGGGGGAAAATTGTTACCAAACCTTATAATACTAGTTAAGGCTGTCGTAATCTTATTAATATAATGCACTTTGATTATTTTTCCGATAAATTGGGACCAAAATATCTTGACACCAGCTGCATAGGACTATTTGTACTTTGAAAAAAATTTATTTTGAAAAAAAAAATTTTTTTTATTTGCGTAAATTTTTTTTTTATTTCTTTGTATTGTAGTCTTTTTACAATAAATATCAAATATCTAGCTGAGTTCGTTGAAAATTTTCTTTGACCATAACTTCTAACCCTTAAAGAACATGCTTTCATTTCATATCTTTAGAAAGGTAATGGAATGTAAAAAAAAATGAAAATGAAAAAAAAAAATTATAGCGCCTGTTGCTTGCATAGTATTAAACTTTGAAATTAATATTGGAGATGGTCAGTGCAACTTCAATGTGAAATGGGCGACATATTAAAAGCAATTTGTTCCTAATTTGACGAAATATGTTTAAAAACATGAAATTTATTTTAATATATTGTTAAAAATTGGTTAAAAAATAGCTTGAAAGATTTTTTAAAATTTTGTATGAAAAATCATTCATTGACATTAAAGGCATTGTGTTGAATTTAAAAACGTGATGATTTTTTCAGTGTATAAATTGATTTTGATCAATATTTTGTACCCTATATTTGTAGGCACTGCTTGAAACAGACAAATCGACCTGTAACACTTATATATCCATAAGTTGTATATCCATCACAAGCCGATTCCTGATGATTGATGCAACGTTGCCGGTTTCAATCGCTTCAAGCAAACCCTCGTTTTCGTCGCTTCGAAAAGCCAAAACATGCATGAGAAGTAAAACTGGAGAAGAAAGGCTCAACGGGTTAGCTCTTCTAAATGTTCACAGGGATGTGGAAGTGACCACGAAAGAAATTTTAAATGCATTAGCCCAAAAAAAATATATACTTTTATTATATATTAAAAAAAATGGAATAAGTCTAAACAAAAAAAAAATTAAAAATCTCCCGAATTTTTTTCTGGGTACGCGCCTGCTCTGAAATAAAGGATATAGGATCCAACGAAACCCTGGGTGTAAAATTGAAATTTTCAAAGTAGTTTTCATCAGGATAAATAGAGTCTGAACCAAATTACTCTTTAAAGAGATTAACAAATGTACCACAAATTATGACGGGATCGCCAGTAAATCCGTCCGAAGTTTTAAATGATGAAGGGAGTCCATCAGATTTTTTTTTTTTGTGTTTATGAAACTCCAAAATTTCTTTGGATCAGACAATAATCTTAGCTTAATACCGTCTACATATTTGTGATAAAAAGTAGCTGAGCAATTTTCAAAATCCACAAAAAAACGCTTGTAGGTTTTTATGTCACTAAAGTCTCAGCTACAGACATATTTTTTCTATGCCCCATTTGTGCTCTTTAATTCTTTGTGTACCAGGGTAAGCACAATTTTTCGAAAATTTCATACTATACGGCACGGAAAGAGAAAACATGGCAAAAATTTCCATATTAAAAAAAAATTAATGGAATCATCAAGAGTGCTATTATTGAGAAATTCGAAAATAACATGAAGTTCGCTTTGAAGAAAATGATTCAACTTCAAAAAGACAGCTTTTTTAAAATTGAATTCATTATCTCTGTCTGACTTGCACCACAAGCTCAATGGTGGATGGTATTCATCAACAGTAGTGAAAGCATGAGAGACCCTCTTAACAATCACATTGTTACTGTCTGTAGTTTAGACCAGGTCAAGAAGTCTTTCGCGACTATTATAAACACAACTCACTTGTTGAATTTTTGTAAGTCAGAACATATATTTTCAACAAATGTATGCTCTTGGCGTGTCTTTGAATTAAATGCACAAAAATATGTATCATCGTCAGAAGATTCCCATTTCAAGTCAAGCAGATTAAAATCAACATACAATAAAATGTCGTCATTAATGTCAATAAGGCTTATAACGTTTTTTATGAAAACCGCAAGGCTTTCATGAACTTCTACACTGCTCTTAGGAGGAATGTATGCATTAATAACATATACATTAGCATTGCAATGCACAACCTTAACGCTTATAAGTTCGATTTTAGCCGAGCAGGGAATATCAATAATGGAACTAACGAAGGAGTTCCTTACAGCTAACAAGACACCTCCACCCACAAGAGAAGTAGCGTGTCTGTCATTTCTACAAACTTCAAAACTGCTATCAAACAATTCTATCTCAGTAATGCTTCTGTTTAATCAAGTTTCAGTCAATGAGATAATATCCTCAGATAGATTCTGAGACATTAAAAATATGTCTCGTGTCTTAGAGCGTAATCGTCTTACATTTTGGTAGTAAAGGGACAACCTATTCAGTTTTTTTGAGATTGAGTCGGCGGCTTGAGTCGTCCTTCTAGACTTATTCTTAAGCTAAAACTCTGTTACGAGTAAATTTTCGGTCCACAAATTAGAGTTTAGGACAGTTGCAAACCCTTCAGCTGGAACTGTGAGAATAAATGAAGCTTGGGAAGGTTTATTCCCTGCTTTTTTGCATGAACAAAATTCATTTTGACTCAGCAAGTTATTATGTTTAATAAAAGTCAATACATTTTCAACAATTGTGTCAGTCTGCAGACGTGAAATAAACAAATTTTTTCTTCACGACACTGCCCTTAAATTTGACTGGTTTATAAGTTCAGAAGAAGTTAATACTGGAATATTAGTCAATGGAGGAATATTAGAAGGTGACGAAGAATAAACCAGAGTATTTTTGTTAAAAAGCATGGCTAAACGAGGGTTGGCCAGAGAAGTGGATACAAATGCTTTACGACGCTTATTTTTGTTTGTGTTTTTAAAAAATAAATTTGTGTTAAATAAATTTTTTAACAAAATAAAACCACTATTTAATGAAGGTATAATTTTTTAATAATTTAATTATATATGCCAATATAGAGGCGTGGCATGTATAAAAAGTGTATATTTGTATAACCTAAAAAAATGTTGTTTCTATAAATTTCATCTATATAATATTACATTAATGCCATTTGCATTTTCACAAAAATTAATTGCACGTAAAAATGCCTTTCTTTTTGAATTAAAAGCATCGAAATCTGTTAAGAATATGCTAAAATGTCTGTAAAGTGTGGATGTGCTTGTTTTTTTATGGTTTTGGCACACTGTGTTAGGTTAGGTTAGGTCAAAGTGGCTGCCTCAATTGAGACAAACTTAGGCCAATGAGCCCCATTGTGGTATCACAGAGTTGATTCCCATTCTCTACCAGCTTGAGCTGTTCACAAAATTTAGGATTCGATATACCGATATTTCCGAGAGTTCTTCGAGGTCTTTGAAAAACCAGTTGTTTAAGTGAAGAAAACGTTTTTGAGCCAGTGCTGGGCAAGTGTAGAGAAAGTGTTCTGTAGATTTCTCCTCCTCAGCAGTCACCATCCATACCATGGTGCTAATGTGGTCTCTACTGAGAGAAATGAGTTCTTTTGAACGCTTAAGATTGAGTTTAGGCCAAATTTGCCGTGTTATATTACACATGTTACCTGCTGACCATCTATTGTTGGTTTTGATGCAGGATAACTCATGCGTAAAGAGTTTACATGTGGTGAGAGGAATACCAAGGTTTCTCCTGTATAAAGACAGCTGCTTGGTAGTACCTGTACGAGCAAGTACATCTGCTTTACAGTTGCCTAGAAAATCCTTATGTCCAGGAATCCAGCACAGAAGGATTTTGAGCTGCTCTGTCATCTCGTTTAGAGATCTGCGGCAGTTTAGAACTGTTTAAGATGTTATTTCAACAGTTCCTAGGGCTTTCAAAGCGGCTTGACTGCCATACACTTTACTTGAGTCTTTATGCTTATGTTATTATATATAAAGACTAAAGTAATGCAAAAATACAACAACAAAAGTAAAAATATGATATGGGAGAAAAACTGAGAAATTGGCACTTCAAATCTCATCGCCTCTGTGGTGCATTGCGCTAGTGCGCGCTTGCACGGGTATCACAAAGATTTCTGATGAAGCCTTTAGCAGGGCCGAAATTGCAATAAAATCAGGTGGTTTTTTCGTTTTCATATTGAAAAAACGTTGTTGTTGTTGTTGTTTCTTTGGAAAGATTCGTTAGAACAATTAATTGTTCCACTTTGACCTAAAGCTCAATAAACGATTTTAAACTATCAAATAAGTTGGAATTTGTATTTAAAATCAAGTATGATTTAAACTATCAAATATTTAGAATTTGTATTTAAATCATATAAAATCGACATTATCTATATAAGCATCATGCTCTGGGATGCTTTTTTGAGGAAATACAACCATACCGACTTAGGTTCTATGAGGGGTGGGCGTATTAGTTGGCCGATTTGGTTAATTTTCACACAAACTAATTTTTGTTATAATAGAACAAGGTGTATCAAATTGTAATTATCTGGGATAGTGTTTTGGGCAAATTTGCCACCTTATTGATTTGAGTTATATGAGGGGTAGGAATATTATTCGGCCGATTTGGTTTGTTTTCACACAAACTAGTTGCTGCTATGAAACAATTCGGAGCGCAAAATTTTATTGTACTGGATTACTTTTTTGGAGAAATGTACCATCTTACCGACTAAGGTTACATGAAAGATCGTATTAATTGGCCAATTAGGGTAATTTTCGCATTAACTAATTGTTGTTAGAAAACAACTAGGTGCATAAAATTTTATTTCTCTGGGATACTTTTTGCGGAAATATACCACCTTACAGTTTCGGTTGTATGTTATGTAGGCGTGGGATCGCAGTTTTGTGAGAATATTTCTCTTATCAAAAAACGAAGTTGCAGAAAACTTTGTGATTGTACGGCAACTTATTCTAGGTATAGCCGCTCTCAATATGGGATCGTTTCAGCTACACTAGGTGTAAAAAGTCTGCGCTCTGGAAAGGTTCAGTTTATACAAATTTTAAAAAAACAACAAAAATCCATGTTAATTTAATATACGTTAATTAATTTAAATATATTACTTCAGCCTCTTTAAAATAGGAGATTATTTTCGAAACACATTATCATAGTTTTTATAAAAACTACAAAAATAACTTAAAATTTTAAAAACTAGTACTTCAAAAATCTACGCTTTTAAGAAAAATAATAAATAAAATAGTTATAAACAAAAAATTAAGCACAAAGTTAGTATCCGGTTGGATATAGCCTCGACGTTTGAGAACCTCTCTGAGCTTTTTTTGCATGGAATTAACCAGATAAATGGTCTCTGCAGACGATATCTTTTTCCATGATATCAAAGACGATATCTTTTCTTTGAGCACGTCCTTTAGCATTTTATTACGAGTTATGGTTCGCTGATGGATTTTTCTTTCTAGTAATGCCCATAAGTGCTCTATTGGGTTTACATCTGGCGATTGTTGCGGAGTATGCAGCATTTTTCAGACATTGTACAGGATCCAAAGCTTAACAACTTCTACAGTGTGCTTTGGGTCGTTGTCATGTTGGAAATAAAAATCAGTGGACAAGCCTAACTTTTCAGCACTCTGTTTTTTGTTCCTCTTCAGAATATCCAAATAGCCAAATCTATCCATTGTTGAACCTATAAATTCCAGATTGCCTACTCCTCCAGCTGCCATACATCCCTATATCATGACTCCTCCTTCACCATGCTTGATTGCTGGCAGCAAATTTTCTTTATTAAGAACGGTATTTTTCTTCCTCCATACAATTTGTCTTCCTTTAATTCCAAATATACAAAATTTGCTTTCGACTGAAAAAATTACTTTTTTTCAAAAGTTAGGCGGCATATTTACATATTTATTGGCAAAATCAATGCGTTTTTTCTGTTTACCAAGGAGATGAAAGGTTTCTTTCGGGCGAAATGACCATGGTTGCCGGCTTTTCTTAAAATTCTTCTGGCTGTGGATTCACTTATTGTTTTTTTAAACTTTTGGTTGACATCAGCCGTTATTTGGAGCGCTATTGTTTTTGGATTCTTCTTTATAAGGAACACTATATTTGAAGACTCCCTATCTGTTAATTTGCGTTTACGGCCAGATCATGGAGTGGAAGATATTATTCCGGTTTTTCAAAGTTATGAATTACTGTTCACACTGATATACATGCTCTTGCAATAGTTCTTCCTATTTGCCGATAATTTTCACTATCTTTCCAAAGTTTTAAAATTATTTTTCTTTTATCAACCTTTATTTCTTTTCTCTTCTCATTCATTGTATAAAACTTTTGAAAAACAAAAAACTTTATCCGTATGAATTTTTTTTCAAATTTTTAAATATGTATTTTACTTTAGTGAAGATGAAATGGTGGTCACTTAGCACAGAACTAGCACAAAACAAAAGATTTAAAGGAATGAGCGGACACTTTTAAAATTTTGTAGCTAAAGAAAAGTTTTTGTTTAATGGGAGCGTAGATTTATGAAAGAGCGTGTAGATAAATTCGCCAATCCGACGCTAACTTAGCAAAGACTCAAACCAAAATTTTTGTTCCGCAAAAAGTTAAATTCGTACTTTTTGCTAAGTACGCATTTAATTTTGGGAGGAAATTTCTTCCCAAAATTAAAATCGTTCTTTTTGGAAAGTACGAATTTAACTTCTGGGAGGAAATTAAATTCGTTCTATTTGCAAAGTACGAGTTTTACTTTTGATTCGAAGAACTAATAATACTAATTTTCAAATCAAAAATTCTCAAAATCTGTGCGTTACGAGTTTTTGTTAAGCATATCAAATGAAAGGTGATTAAACCACCTTTATAACGATATATAGCTTATAGGGGCACAATTAAGACTTTTGTTATAAACATTTTTTAAAAGTAGTGAAATTGGCGCTCATGGTACTAATAATACTAATTTTCAAATCAAAAATTCTCAAAATCTGTGCGTTACGATTTTTTGTTAAGCATATCAAATGAAAGGTGATTAAACCACCTTTGTAAATACATATAGCTTATAGGGGCACAATAAAGACTTTTGTCGTAAACATTTTTTAAAAATCGTAACGCACAGATTTTGAGAATTTTTGATTTGAAAATTAGTATCATGAGCGCCAATTTCACTACTTTTAAAAAATGTTTATGACAAAAGTCTTTATTGTGCCCCTATAAGCTATATGTCGTTACAAAGGTGGTTTGATCATTTTTCATTTGATATGCTTAACAAAAAATCGTAACGCACAGATTTTGAGAATTTTTGATTTGAAAATTAGTATTATTAGTACCATGAGCGCCAATTTCACTACTTTTAAAAAATGTTTATGACAAAAGTCTTAATTGTACCCCTATAAGCTATATATCGTTAGAAAGGTGCTTTAATCACCTTTTATTTAATATGCTTAACAAAAAATCTTAACGCACAGATTTTGATAAGTTTTGATTTGAAAATTAGTATTATTAGTACCATGAGCGCCAATTTCACTACTTTTAAAAAATGTTTATAACAAAAGTCTTAATTGTGCCCCTATATGCTATATATTGTTACAAATGTGGTTTAATCACCTTTCATTTAATATGCTTAACAAAAAATCGTAACGCACAGATTTTGAGAATTTTTGATTTGAAAATTAGTATTATTAGTACCATGAGCGCCAATTTCACTACTTTTAAAAAATGTTTATGACAAAAGTCTTAATTGTGCCCTATATGCTATATATTGTTACAAAGGTGGTTTAATCACCTTTCATTTAATATGCTTAACAAAAAATCGTAACGCACAGATTTTGAGAATTTTTGATTTGAAAATTAGTATTATTAGTACCATGAGCGCCAATTTCACTACTTTTAAAAAATGTTTATAACAAAAGTCTTAATTGTGCCCCTTTATGCTATATATTGTTACAAAGGTGGTTTAATCACCTTTCATTTGATATGCTTAACAAAAACTCGTAACGCACAGATTTTGAGAATTTTTGATTTGAAAATTAGTATTATTAGTTCTTCGAATCAAAAGTAAAACTCGTACTTTGTAAATAGAACGAATTTAATTTCCTCCCAAAAGTTAAATTCGTACTTTCCAAAAAGAACGATTTTAATTTTGGGAAGAAATTTCCTCCCAAAATTAAATGCGTACTTAGCAAAAAGTACGAATTTAACTTTTTGCGGAACAAAAATTTTGGTTTGAGTCTTTGCTAAGTTAGCGTCGGATTGGCGAATTTATCTTCACGCTCTTGATTTATGACACCTAGTGTAGACTGATCAGCTCAGTGATGCTGATCAATATTATTTATTCTTGATTTTTTTTATTAAGGCTATTTGTTGCAGATGAAATAAATAAGAAAATACATTCCATACTTTCAAGACGCTTCGGTTGTGTCTTTCGGTTTTATTCAGGGGGTTTAATTTATTGATATTTTAAATGTAAGTACAACTGTTTAATCATAAAATTATATTTTCTATTTCGTTTGACTTACAAATATTCCATATTTTTTCATAATTTTTACAATATTGCAGCAGCCCGACTTCACAAACATTCAAATTTATATTTAGTTAAATTCAATTGCATTGACGAAACAAATATTTATTCTAAAAAATAAATAAAAAATAATTAAACACTGAAAGTCTAACTTTATATATATTCTCTTTTTGATACCTGCACACCTCCTTCTTATTGCCGTAACAAACGTGATAAATTTTATATACCCCTAATATATAGTAAAACTGCAACTACAAAAATGGTTTTGTGTTTTTCAGTAACTTTTTAGGAGAGCTTACTCCTGAACTGATTTTTTCAGAGCATTTCTACTACTGCGAGCACATAACTGTTTTGATCACTTCTAAACCAAAAGAGAGCTAAAAAAATGGCAAATGCAGAAATATGGGTCATAGATAGTGCAAATAAAATATAAAAAAAATTGATAAATATCTAATGTTCATAGCGGCATGTAAAAGATTATATCTAATATGTCAACAACTTTTGTTAAATTAATATCGTAAATCACGTAACCATTTTTGTAAGCGGAGGTGATATGTAATATATATAGATATATATATACATATATATAACTTTTTTAACGTTTTTTCTTTAATGTAGGCTTTATATATTTAGGTTTGTGAAGAAACATTCACAAAAAAAAAACATTTTGTAAAGCACAATAACTACGTCAAATTTAAAAATTTTTTAACTAAAACACCACAGAGAATTCTACATGATAGCATTATAAAAATCCATTTATTTATTTTTCCAAACAACAAGCAACTGTTAGTCTTGATAAACTAAAAATGATCAATTAAATTTATTGTTGTTGCCTTCTTCAAACCTTACTTGATATAAAAACATCACAATTAAAAATCATGTGAAAGTTATCAAGTCTGATGAGCTAATAATTTTTTTCAGTAAACTTTAAACAAAAAATAAGTCTTGTCCGTTATTCTTTCACTGTTGAAAGTCACACAAATTTTATTTTTTTTAATCAAATTTTTGAACCTCGAACCAATGTCCAGTGTTTTGAAACTTTGGAATGCTAGTTCGAAATTTTTTTGAAAAATACCATATAAGCAGTGTACTGACTTGTACTGAAAATTTTAAAAATCATTTCCTTAAAAGTCTTAATTCTTAAATCTTTTGAATGTGAAAAAAAGATAAATTTTTTAACAATAATTTTATTACTAAATTATTCTTATAATTCTAAAAAAAGATATGTTAGAAGATTTAGGATTTAAGATTCAAGATTCAAGATTCAATATTTAAGATTTATGGGTAAAGCTTAAGATTTAAGATTTAAGATTTCAGATTTAAAAATTAAGATTTAAGATTTCAGATTTCAGATTTAAGATTAAAGACTTAAGATTTAAAATATTAGATTTATGATTTAAGATTGGTTTAAAATTGAAGATTTAAGATTTTTATTAATGTTGGAGATTGTATTTCTGAGTAAATAATTGTTTAACTAACGATATCGTTAATATACTCAAATGCCGAAAGAGATATTTCTAAAGAAGTTTCAGCTATAAAAATGCTACATATGTTATAGCAATTTTAAGTACTTGTGTTTGGAATATAAGGGCTCATTCACGAAATTGCATTATATATAAACGCAACTTTGTCGTTATTGTAAATTATTAAAAAATCGCACAAAAATATCTTGTGAGTTAGAATAGAGAAAGAAAATTCATTCGAAGACACAGTTGATTACACAGTGATACAAAAGTGAAAAAAAGAAATATGCAGGGGTTCTCATGCAGCAATTCTGTTTTGCTGGAGTCCATAGAGTACGAAAAAACTTATACTTTTTCTCAGTCACTTCGTTAAGTAAGTTTTTTTATAACAAATGTAGTGATATAACGATATTCCCAAAATTACAAGTTCAAAAAATCATAAGTTTACTCTGCATTAACCGATTTTCAAAATTTTGCTTTTATTTTACAGATCTGATTTGTACCTTTTAATAAAAAAAAACATTTTGGCAATCAGCTCAAAAATGGCTCAGTTACGGTCGAAAAAAAAAAATTAAAAAATGTTCATTTTCATCTCGCTCTAAATTGACCGTTAGGCAGAAAATTCTGCTTTTTTAAAATTTATTGACAATCATATTAAAGTAGGTTTCTAAAACAGGTAAGGTCATAAAAATCGGTTACAAAATGAATCAGTTTTGTGATAACATGTAATTTGCTTTTTTTGTGTTTTCATAGAAATGTAAATATTTTTCAGGTAATAAAACAAGAAAACGCCTAATATACAAAATCATAGTTGGATGATTGTTACACTGTTTGTCTCAGCCAACGCTTGTTTACATTTCGCACTAATTGGAGTCATTATCCACATGTTTACATGCGTTTCTCCCCTTTCACGTCTTTTGCGTGGGTGACATTTTGCATCACAACAAACACGATTTTTGTTTTTTCCTTTCCTACTCACAACCGCACTAGTGCTGAATTATTGAAAGTACAGGGTCCGCCATATAACGTTTTTTTTCAACTTGTGCTTATTTCGTGAATGGTAACACTTAGCACATGTCTGATTTCACAGATAATTAGTTTTATCCTTCCGCTGAACGAATATGGTTGTGTGTACGCTTGAACAACGCTGGGAAATATTGCGACATTACTTTGATGCAGAAGATGCCGATTTTGCCAAAAAAATCATCAGAAATCATCAACAGGATGGCGCTACGTGCCACACAGCCGAAGCTACACTCGATGTTTTGCGCCATGTTTTTGAAGATCGCATTATCAGCCGCAGAGCTGATGTCGTTTGGCTACCTCGGAGCTGCAATTTGACACCGTTGGACTATTATTTGTGGGTTGCCCTCAAAGATTAGTGTTACGCCGACAAGCCAGAGACAATTGACGCTTTAAAGGACAATATTCGTGAAGCCATTGGTGAAATACAGCTGCACACAATCGATAATGTGCTTAAAAATTGGACCGATCGTGTAGGCTACTGCATGGCCAGCCGAGGCAGCCATTTGAATGAAATTATTTTCCATTATTAACCGGAAGGATTGGACTTTCAATAAAAAAAAGAAATTTGAAAAAATATCTAGTAGTTTTTTTTTATAGAATTTTCATAGAAACACAAGAAGTGTAAATTATGAGGAAATAGTACACGAAATGCTGTCTGCCTACCATTGCATGCAATGGGCTGCAAAATGTCTATCAAATTGCACCATCTCCATGCTCATTTGAATATGTTCCCATCAAACTTAGGGCAGATGAGTGATGAACCAGGACATTTCAAAAATTGAACAGCGGTATGTTGGAAAAAGTAAAGTCAGTATGCTGTCTAACTACTGCTGGTCTATAAAGCGAGAAACTAGCAGCGATCTTTATAAAAAACAAATGAAACGCAAGCATTTCTAATATTTGAAATAACCTGAAAAATATTTACATTTCTAAGAAAACACAAAAAAAAGCAAAAAACATGTCATCACAAAACTTGGCGTAACTGATTCATTTTGTAACCGATTTTTATGATCTTTCCTGTTTTAGAAACCAACTTTAATATGATTGTCAATAAATTTTAAAAAAGCAGAATTTTCTGCCTAACGGTCAATTTAGAGCGAGATGAAAATGAACATTTTTTAATTTTTTTTTTTTTTTTTACTTTATCGACCATAACTGAGCCATTTTTGAGCTGATTGCCAAATCAGATCTGTAAAATAAAAGCAAAATTTTGAAAATCGGTTAATGCAGAGTAAACTTATGATTTTTTGAACTTGTAATTTTGGGAATATCGTTATATCACTACATTTGTTATAAAAAAACTTACTTAACGAAGTGACTGAGAAAAAGTATAAGTTTTTTCGTACTCTATGGACTCCAGCAAAACAGAATTGCTGCATGAGAACCCCTGCATATTTTGTGTGTAGCACTGTGTTATTTATCTAAATATTTAATAAAATTGAAATTATTATTTTGATTTTGTTTCTGAGTATATCATGAAGCAGGATAAGTGTTTGGATTGATCTTTAAACTTTACAGCACTTTTTTAATACGTTTTTAATCTTCGAATAATTTCTATGAGACTATCTACTAAATTTAAGAGCCATAACTTAGTTCATTTTTAAGATAAGCCAATTCAAAATATTCTTGATCTTAAAAATTTAATGAAAATGTGTGCTTTAAATTTCAATATCAAAATTTTTAAAGACAAATGAAAAATTAGATAAAAAGACGTACCGTCACGTTTTTTGAGTTTTGAAGTACAAGATCTATAAAGGTCAGAGATCTAATAAGTTTTAAGTGTCTAAAGTAAGAAACGGCTGACTTTGTAAACGCATTTATGCAATGTATCAGTGTGTTTTATTTTGAATTTGTCTGAAGATTATTAACCAAAACTGCTCAACTATACTATTTTTAAGAATATCACCAGAGTTGCGCAGTTTTGGTGAATAATCTTCGGACCAATTCAAAATAAAACACACTGATGCATTGCATAAATGCGTTTACGAAGTCAGCCGTTTCTTACTTAAGACACTTCAAACTTATTAGATCTCTGACCTTTATAGATCTTGTTCTTCAAAACTCAAAAAACGTGACGGTACATCTTTTTATCTAATTTTTCATTTGTCTTTAAAAATTTTGACATTGAAATTTAAAGCACACATTTTCATTTAATTTTTAAGATCAAGAATATTTTGAATTATTCATAATTATCATAAATACGTTTACGAAGTCAACCAACTTTTGATGTGAGCAAGATATATAACTTGAAGAGGAAAAAATAAAGGTAGTCATATAGAAAAAATTTGACAAATCTTTTTCCTCAGTTCGATTACTGCATTTGAATGCAAATACATAATTCTTTTTAACACTTCATCAAATTTAGTAAGATTCCTAGTTATTTTTTTTTGTCTTTGATTTTCATCACTTAAATTAAACATAATAGAAAAAGTTTTCAATCTCTTGACTCACCTGCACGACTTGTCCTCCAGTCCAGAAAAACCTGGCATGCCCGAGAGGCCGCCATGTGAGGAGGGATGATTTGAAACGTACGGATACATTTTACTGGTGGGTATGGCAAACGAGGATGATGCAGCGGCAGCGGCTGCTGCGGCGGCTGCAGCAGCGGCAACGGAATTTGCCGAAGCTGAGTTAGGAGAGCTGTCGTTGAGACTGCGATGGAGCGACGATGATGTTGCCGACGGCGATGGTGAGCAGCTGCTATCACCGGTTTGTGAATTTGCTGATGGAGGTGTCAACAACAGTTGATGCTGCTGGTGGTGGTGATGATTGCTGCTACTGCTGATATTCGTTTGTGAACTGACTGCTGCTGCGGCAGCGGCAGCAGCTAATTTACTTTGCAACTGTTGTTGTTGCTGTTGTAGCTGAAGAGCGGCTGACAACGAGTATTGATGATGTTGCTGCTGCTGTTGCTGTTGATGGTGATGATGTTGCAACTGCTGTTGTTGCAATTGTTGTTGATGATGATGATGCTGTTGTGAGATGCTACCAAAAGCACTAGTGGACGACGGTGACGATGAGGAAACCGGAGAGTTTGACGATTGATTTAGATTGCTGCTGCTGATGTGCAACGATGATGTTGCAGTCGAACTGGGAGACAGTGATGATGATTGTATGGCCGCCGATGAGTTAATTATGCTGCTAGCTGATGAAGCGGCTGCGGCTGCTAGAGCTGCGGCAACGGCTGCTGATGATGAATTTTGTGTTGTTGTAGTTAAATGTGAACTTATGAATGGTTGGAACTGTGGATACTTCGGTAGCATACTATCGAAAACAAATTTTGACATTGCACATATTTTGTTGTTGGCTGCCTTGCTTGGATTAGTACAGAGTTGGAGTTAGTAAAGAGTGTGTGTAGTATGCAGTGGTTGCTCGAAAGGGGGTTAATAGGTGAGTTATGAACAAGGCGCTCTAGTGCAGAAAAGAGTTTCTATTTTGATATATCAAAGTCGTTTGGAAAGTATCACTTAATTTTTATAAAATTTTGAATTCAAGTTCAATTCACACATTATCAAGTCAAAAATTCTGAAGATTAAAGAATTTACATATTTTATTGCCATGTAAAAGCTTAAATTAAACAAATTTTGTTGAACATGTTCATGATTTTAAAAAAGAGTAAACTTTGAATAAGTTTTGAGTAAAAAAAGTATTTAGTAAAAACATTTCGTGCTTGTTGGTGTAACTCAAAGTTGTCGCATTTATTTAATAACTAAAAAAATTATATATCAAAATACGGTGTCTGTATTTTTTAAACAACAAATATTTAAATTCCAGTAGTCTTTCTAATATTAATATTAATAAAATGTTCTTCTTAATAAATTTAAAAGATTTCTGCTGTGTATTCAGTTCGCTCGATAAACGCTACCGGCTTCTGCTTAGCACCGGTAGTGACGTACTGGTGAAGTGCATACTTCACATGCCAAAGAAATGCTAGCATAGGGCTGCCATAAGTCTACAGCACTTGACCGGGACAACTTTGCACATTTGTTTTTTATATTCCACAAAAAACAAATACGCAATTTTAATATTATAAATTGTCGTTTATTAAAAAAATATAATTCAAAATAACTCACAGGTAAACAGGTAATAAAAACATAATTTATAAATTATTTATAAAGTCAGCTAAGTCAACTAACTCTATACAAAGTTGTTGTTGGTGGTGTTGTTCCTTCTTAAAAACTTACTTGATCTAAGCTTGCAATTTAATTCATGTAATAATTTATAAATCATATAACAAAATAAAGAAAGATCAATTCAGTCAATGAGGTAAAAAAAAATATTGTTCGGACTTATTAAAAATAAACGTTTGGTCGCCCAACCATATTTTGCAGACTTTTTTGATTCACTAAAAACATGCTTTTACTTTTTTATATTTTTATAAAATACTTTGCACGTCATAGAATAAAGAAAATTGCATTGCAAATGCTTTTCAAGGTGATTATGTCGAGATAGTTCATTTCCTTTCTAAATTGCGAGAAGACCAGTAAAAATACTGGCTGCATTTCAATTGTGCCCTGGAATAGCGAAAAAATTGTTCTATTTTTAACAAGTTTATTTTCGCTCTTGGAATTCAGAATTTTGTAAATAAGTAATTCCATTTTCATTAATTTGCACGCATTTGCAAAAAAATTTTTCAGTTTTCTGATATACCTTAAATATTTTCTTAAATTTTTTTAACCGGGACATTTTTTAATGTACACCGGGACACAGGGACATCGATCTTAAAACTGGGCAGCCTAATGCTAACAGATCAGATTCCAATCCTATCTGATAAAAAACATTTTTCGAAGAAGAATTAATATATCTGATCTGCCGTTGCATCTCTTCCCCACTGACATACGAATTTTATTAAAAATATGTCAATTCGAAGTCAACATATATTTTGAAGTTCTAGTTATTTGTGTGCAAGCATGAATAAACACTAACAAAACAATTAATCATAAGAACCTCGGTCAAAGTCTTTTTAGAACACTAAAATAAAAGTTTTTTAGCTCAATAAATTTTAGGTAATTTTGACTGATTTTATTAAAAAGTTCAGCCATTTAGGAAACGTTAGTTTAAAAATTCTTAGATAATTCCAACTAAATAAGTGTTTTAAAACTAAATTATAGCCTATGTTTTATGCGTTCTTAGCTCGTAATAGAAATAAAATTTCCTAAATGACTAAATCTTCTATGGGTCGCGCACGTAACGTTCGTACGAATTTTTTGTTGTTTAATTTTTTCTATTATGGAGATTTAAATTTTTCAGTAACACTTAATTTTTCAGTCGCGGTAGAACTTTTTTTTAAAAAAATGTCCATATCGGAGATGCAGTGTTGCTAAAATGTTTAAACAATCATATATATTTGTATTTTAATTTTTACAGTTGCTTTTTTTACAAAGTTTCAGTATACCTCTCTTCAAAATATGGTTTTTAGTGACATTAATGCATTGATATTTAAATAAAATTTTTCATAAAAAATATTTGAGTTTATGTTATATCTTATTTCGATCATAGCTGTTAAATTACTATTACGATTAGTAATCAATTATATTATATTTTAAAATGAATTTTATTCATTATATAATCTTTGAGGGAGAAGTTTATGATTAGTAATCTATATATATAAAATAGGATGTGTGTATGTATGTAACGTATGGACTCCAAAACGGCTGGGCCGATTTTGATGAAATTTTCAGGTAATGTTCATCTTGGTACGGTGGGTAATTTGAAAATTTGAATTTATGGACCAATTCAACTGAAATTCAGAATGTATGTTTGTTTGATCATAAGAAAATAATTTGTGTATAAATGGACACGGTAGGTGGTGCTGGGGTGGACTTATTTCGAAAATTCGATGGCGTGAAAAATATATAAATACTTTTAATTTTATTTTATAACGAGGGGAGTAGCGAAGCACACCGGGTTCAGCTATTAATCGATAAAAAGCGATTACAAATAATCAAAAAATAATTACGATTACTTGAAATTAAGAAAATAATCAAAACGAGTCAAAAACTATCAAGCAAAATAATCCGACTAATTTTAGAAATTATTTAAATAATTAAATAATTTAAGATCTATTAAATTATTACATGAATTTAATTGCGAGCTATAGATCAAGCAAATTTTTAAGAAGGCAACAACAGCAACAACAACTCTAGTAAGTGACCAATTCGAACGTTCAATTTGTTCTACATAGTTCAGATGAATGGGTTCCAAAATGTGTGAAGTCATATACTACTTTAACAGTGAGTTAGTTGATCACAGCTTAATCACTCAAAGACTACTGAAGAGGAAATGTAGCGATTTCCGAAACAGACTGTCTAGTCAACTAAGTGATTGACTCTATACAGAGTTATTGTTGTTGCTGTTGCCTTCTTAAAAACTTACCAGATCTATAGCTCGCAATTAAAATCATTATTTAAATAATCAAAAGGAATCAAAAATAATCGGATTATTTTTTCTTAATTACTTTTAATTATTTTTGATTATTTTCGTAATCTGTAGTAAGCTTAATTATTTTTTAATTATTTGTAATCGTAATTATTAGATTATGATTACAAACAGAAAAGAATCGTACTTAATCAATTATTTCACCCTTTTGAAAAAATAATCGAAATACGATTAGTAATCATTATTTAACAGCTATGATGCCGATAAGATAACAGTAAACATTAGCAAAATAATCTGCAATGTATTTATTACAATAACATGATAAGCAAATTGATTTAAAAAATTGGTTTGTGTTCGTTTTATTACGTAATGCAGTCCTTAAAAATTTTTTTTAAGAAACATAATATTTTCAAACCAATAAATTTAAAAATTTTTTTTTTTAAGTGTGGCATATTATGTTATTGCAATACCTTCATTTGCAAAAAAAAAATAATCTGAATCTAAATAAAAAACTTTTAATCTGTGAACTTCAAGTTTAGGTTCAAGTTTGGTCCGACGGATAAATGAAGATTTATTTCAGCATTTTGTAATTTAAAAATGCTAAGTAATGTTACAAAGACCACTTTATTTAGTTCTTTGGGCATAAATTTTTTTTGTCCCGTGTATGACAAATATATGGTTATGGAGATTTTTAATACAGGGCTTAGAAAAAACACAGTTATTTTGGTAAAGAAATTGTTGATTTACTTAATTTTTAGATTTTTCATCAGAAAAAAAATCGCCTGCATCAGATGCAGATTAATCACTAGGGCATTCACTTTTATTATAAAAGATCTAAAATATAAGGGCTTAGCGGCTATCATCAAGGACTGAATTTGGCCAAGACTGAGTTTTATTGTAATCCGTTTAGTAAATGCAACAAACTATATAAGAGGATCAGAGGTATAAATTTATTATTTAAAAATAAGTTGCCAATAAAAAAACATATTTTTTATTTTAGTATACATCTTCAACCCATAAACGTCCTATATTTCCAAACGAACAAACCTAATTAAAAAAGTTTTTCTCTGAAATAAAAACTTAGCATCTACCAATAGTAAATTATTAAATTTTTTTGATCTGTACATATCTTAGCATTGAAATATTATTTTTTGCTGATTTTTATTTGTAAATTGCTTTCTGCATAGTTAAGTTATTTAGAAAATAAGTTATTTTTTTGAACATTTTCTTTTATAAAAGATAAATTGTCAATGTCCTAAATTTAAAAATATTGAAAATTCAAAATTAACATTTTCAGTTCCGAAGTAATTGGCTGCAGGAATCCTACAGGTTTTTTAAATACCTACTTATGCTTTAAACGTGAATGGACAAGGTTAGTTTTTTATATTTGAAAACTTTAAATTGAGAAGAGAAGTATTCCAAATGAAAATATAATTTAATTAAAAAGAATAGTTAATAGGTGTTCAACTGCTTTTTTTATTTGCTTCATAGATTTATCCGTTGATCTGTTATCTGTGAATAGTCACTATCATTGTAATCTGAATTTTGATGATAAAGTTATTATCTTCCAACATCATCGTTACCATTGCCTAAAGCTCAATGGAATGATATTGGCTATTTTTCGGAAAGGAAGTAAACAATTAAAGACGATACGAAAAATTTGGCGCTCTCCAGAAAACGACAAAATTTTTTTCTTGGAAACGCGAATACAAGAAGTAGCCTTTCAGAAGAACTGATCAAGGCTAGCATATTCAGAAGTTATATTTGACTATTCTGCCGTGCTAAGGCAGACTACCATATTTGAAAAAAAATAAATTGAGTTAAGTATGCCAATCTACCAATGCAATAGTCCCCTATGTTTCTGCATTAAAAATTGGCCACATATTCCAATTTAAGCACCATCTTTTCATCATTAGAATAACCGTATCAGAAAAAAATCAGCTCGGTTTTGTACTTCATTGGCACTTTTGTATGTTTTCGCATTCAAAATTGGCCACATATTTCAATTTAAGCACCATCTTTTCATCATTAGAATAAACGTAGCTGAAAAAAATCAGCTCGGTTTTGTACTTCATTGGCACTTTTGTATGTTTTGTGATAATTGAACTTTTATGTTCTTATGAGTTCATCAGACAAAGCCAAAGGATCGCATGTGTTTCCAAGTTCTACCTTTAAGATTTGCTTAGGTTTTGGGTGCGTCATTTGAATTTTTATTTATATATTTGCTACTTTATATAAAGAGAATAAACATAAATTTATGAAGTCTTACCAGAATAAAATATTACGGAATGAAAAAAAAAACATTTTCTCATCTCCTTATCCCAGACAAAATTTTTATCAGGAAACAGGCAAAAAAAGTCAGGAAAGTAGTCTGAAAACAGTCTTGAAAATTTCGTTTTGTAGGCATTTTTAGGCCATCAGAGGGTGGGATTTGTGTCAATCTACGCCAGAGGTGGCATTTGCTTGTGTACATGATTAATCCCATTTAAAGAGCATTGCCATATAAACCTTCTAAATAATAGTTGGGCAGTAGAAAGTTGACTAGGATCTTAAACAACTTAAAAAGATCCAATGCCGCACTGCCATTGAAGTAGTTTCGTCAATGATTTTTTTATTTACCAAGGAACTCATTTAACCAATAAAAAATCCAATGACGCACCCAGGACCTCAAGATATGCTTCAGGTAGAGAGTGGAAATACAAGCTATCCTTTTATTTTGTTTGATGAACTCATAAAGCCATAAAAGTTCAATTAACACACTTAAAACCTACAAAAGTGCTAATGAAATACGAAGCCACAGAGTCACAGAGGAATCTTTGGGACCAAGATCACTTCTTCCATCAGTGGAAACAACCTTCACCTGCATATATTTTAATAAGGCTTCATTGCAATATTTTTTGAAATTTTTGAGTCATTTATGTGATTTTAGGGACCATACAATAGCATGTATCTCGCAATGATACAGTAGTTTGCTTAGTATTTTCATGTTTTTCGATTGTTTTCTCCTTAGCTTATTTACTGTAGGCAGCACAAATCCATAAAAGGAGCTATATTCTTGAATTTTTTGATGCAGAATCATAGTGTTGATGATGTTATAGGCCCAAAGGGTGTACAAAATTCCCCAAAAGTCTACTTGAGTAGTGGGGCTTCAATATTTTGTTATTTTTTCTCAATAACTTGATTTAAATTTTTTTTTCAAATATGGTAGTTTGCCTTAGCACGGCAGTATTAGTTGGTTGAAAGAAGAGATGACCAAATATTGGGTTGATAAGGAACAAAAACATTTATTAATTGAAAATGTTTGCAATCAGAATTGGACTTTGCAAAATAACATTATCTTTAATTGAGGAAATCGGTTAAGAAGTTCGGAAAATTTAAATCTCAGGGTTTAAAAGGCCTATCTTACAAAAAAAGCCTATTTATTTTTTTTTTGCTTTAGAAAATCCTCCCCTTCAATTATAGGTACCTAAACACGACGATGCTGTCAACAATTTTAATTACATTATGTTTTTTTTTTTCAAAAACAAGGGTTAAGCTTAAGGTTGCATTCTCCAAAAGTGTCTAATACTTTAACAAATTTCAAGAAAGAATATAATTTCTTATTTTAAGATTTATTAATAAACAAATTAAAGAATGAAAAAACAGGATCTATTAAAAGTGAATAAATAAAAATATTATAACCGTAAGTTACAACCGCTAAAAGTATATATGAATATATGCAAGCTAAAGATTTTCAAATCAATAAAACTGGCATTGTAACCATAATTGTAATAAGGTAATATGTGACTTATAAAAGAAATGTTTCTTCTCTTTTGGCTTAAAAGAGCTTAATAGCATATTTCTACAAAATCCATCTAAATAATAAAATATTTTTTTGAGTTATTTATTTTAAAGTTGATGTTATTTTAAGGCTGAGGTTTAAAATGTTGATGTTAAAATATAAATTTAATTTTATGTCATTAAAAAGTATTGGCTCTATTCATCATATAATGGAGTTTGATTTTTAAAAGAGTTACTTTTATTTAAAAAGAGGCGTAGGTTAGAAGGACTATTGTGCTCTCTTTCTCGTATCCAGAGTTACCAAAATCAATGCAAATAATTCTGATCTTTTTTACTTTCTCAAAGCTTTCATATATTTGTATTAGCTGTTTACTTCATTTTGACAGTTCCGGGCATCGGATATCAGCTCCGTACCTTCTTATTCTACCATGAAAAAACATTTCGATTCGCATTCAACAAGACATTTACTTAAAGGAAAATAGAATAAAATGGATTTAATCGGTTACATACTTTTTTAACAATATTTTTACCGGCAATGCATTTTATATTCGGCTATACTCGTATGTAAATATGTATAATATTTCTCATCTAATTATTAAAGGAATTAAAAAAATGTTATTTTTTCTTTTCTAAAAAAAGTTAAAATCAATTCCTTACATCTAAAGCTTTAGATAGATGACTAATATAAACACTTCTTCATAATTGCTGAACTCAATCCAAAGTTTTGGGTCTTTTTAATCTAAATAAAAAAATTGTTTTAAAAAGATATAAGATTTTATAAGATATTTGAAGTGATAAGAAAAAGAAATTCTCCATAACAGCGCTAAAAAAGACTTTGACTGAGCTTCTTATGATCAATTACGTTGTGCCGTGTTATTAAATGTTTGTGCATAAATAATCGAGAACCGAACCAACGTGGTTAATGCTCAATGTTCTTTGAGCGCTACCGAAACCTTTGTTCTTGTTTTTCTTTTCGTTCTCTTTGTTACAGCCAACTTCAGTACCGAACGCTTTGTCAAAATTGAAAATTCGATCGATTTTCGCTAGTGCGTTGCGTATTTTGGTAGGCTTTATACAAAATGGATATGCATGCACCAATTTTGATAAAAAAATGACGCTGGCGCACCAATTTAGGTTAGATTGTTAGTAGGATTTTTTCCTTGAAAGATATAATGCGCTTGCTAAGTTATTTCTTCTTTATTTAAAAAATAACAAACTGCGAAATTGTGTTCAGTTTTCTCGTTTAATAAAGGAGATTAAAATAAAACAAGAGCGTTACGATTTTCTATTTATAATCTTGAAATACATTTTAATTGAAAACCTTTTATAAGACTCAATTAAATTTTCTTAAAACAACATTTTGTTGAATTCCTATTACATAACTGAAGCAAAACTTGAAACAGGAAATTATATAAAAAAAGAAGGTTTTGTTAACATTTTATTTATTTATAAATTTCTAATTTTACCACGTATGATACATATTTCGGGACACACCAAAATAATGATTTCTCCTTAAAATGTGTACATTAAATTTTCATAATAATAAGAGCTTGTACAAAATACATCAGAATACATTTATTTCTTTAAGGTTATGTTAAGTTCTTTAACGATCAATATGTTCTCAAAAAAAGCAACTTGCAAAAAGCTTTGTAAACATATTTCTTTTTTTTTCTGTCTACGAATTATTTATTATATAAAGCGCTTGTTAAAAAAAAAGCAAATTAATTCAATAAATCCCAAATATAGAAAGGAAAGGCAAGACACTATATGAAAAGTATTGTTTTCGAAAAAGTACGGACTCATGTTGACTCTTTTCTAGATTTGGGTTTTAGTGATATTTTTTTTTTTCAAAATTAAGCATTTCTTTATGTCAGTTGATATGATTTTGTTGGCAACACTGCTTAAGAGAAAAGAGAAGGTATTATTTTTTTATATTTTTGTTAACATAAAAACACAATTATACTCGATATAAATAAACCCAAGTATTTTTTATTCGAATTCGTAAAGGTATTGACATTTAATGAAAATTTATTTGTATTGAAAAATTCATTCATGGTGTGTAGTATAAAGTTATTTCATAATTTTTTGTTTGTTGTTCTTCAGGCTCTAGGTCTTAAAATTTATAAAAAACTTTTTGTTTTGTTTTTTTATAAATTGTTTTTTTATTTTTTCAATATTTCAGACATCATTGGTGTCCGTCTTCAGGAAAAATGAATAATAATATTGTCTGTCCACTTGTTGTGAATGTCAAGTTATTACGTATTAAGTATTAAGTATCAAGTTAAGTAAGTAATAACTTGACACTTACAAATACAGATGTCAGTGTTTTCGAAAGGATTTCATACTTATGTTATTTATCCTTTGTTCGGATACTGCCTTAGAACTACAACTACAGTAAGCCACAATAAAAAATCACCTCAATTCATATTTATGCGACAACTTTTATTCAACAATCAATTTTTCACAACATTAATAATTGTTTTGTTTTAAAGGCATTAAGAAAATTCGTAGTTTGCTCAAGTACCGAAGCGGTACCTTAAATATAGTGTCAAGTCAAATTTATTCTGACGCATAATATTTTACATCGAGTAAACCACAATCCAAAACATTAGACAAGAGAAAATTAATATTGAAACTTACAAATACGAAAATGTTAGTAAGAGGAATCAATAATAAGTAAAAGTGTCCAAATAGTTAGTATACTACTATATGTAAGTTAATTATTTGAAAATGATTCTTGAAGCAAAATAGAAAGAGAGAATATACTTAGCAAAAACAAAAACTGATTACCTGCTCTTTGCTAACTTGGCAAAATTTTATTAAAATGCAACATCAATTTTCAACAAAATCTGGCATTTAAACGTTCTTTACATGCATGCGTGTGTGGCGGTGGGTGTGTGTATGTGTGATATATGTCATCAACTGAGTATGAGTGCGTGTTTGTGCGTAAATGTGCTCAAAGTAGTATAACGTAACGTTACGTTACGTCGTATTATTTTGTTGAAAAAGTAATAAAATGTGTTTTATTGCATACAAACAACACAAACACACGCACCGAAATTTGTCACAAAAAGCCGACGGAATGATTTACAAGTGTTGCTCGCAGTCGTATCTTTTCGATGTATCTATGTTAGACGACAAAAGGTTTTCTGGTATTTTTTTTTAGCCAAAGGAATACACTTTTTAATATATTTATAATTTTTTTATCTTTAACACTTTTACGGCGTTTTGTGGGTGCTGCTTTTTTACGATTTTGTGTTGTGATGCTTGTTGGCTGTATTTTTTTTATTGTTGAAGGTTTTAACACGTGTTGCCATTAAAAAAAAACAACTATTTTTTATGGCTATTTAAAAAGTAGTAAAATGCAATTTAAGCGTTTTAATTTTGAGAAGCGTAAAAGTAAACAAGTTTTTTTTTGTTTTTGGGAAAACTCCTTTATTAACGGGAACGCACTTATTCAAATGTCACATTCGCGCTCAAAATGTCTAGATGGAAAATTCTCAAGTTTTATGATGCTGACCGACGTGTTTTATGACTGACTCGCATGTTTTCATTGCCAAAGGAACATTTTTTTTTCATTACTATTGCTTTTAGCTTATTTGATTATTATTTAAATCGTTACTTTTAATTTTCGCAGAGTTTTGTAGGTACTTATTTATTATGGTTTTACGTATTGTGAAGTTTCACATTTTTGGTTAAAATTTGTTTAAGAAATGTTCGAGTTGTTATTCGAAGCCGCTTTTTCGTTTTTTTTTAATACGCTATGTTAGAGTAGATAAAACAAAATTTATTTTATTTTTAATGTTTTTATAACGCGTGCTTTGTTTTTATTATACTATTACTATCACCGCTTTTTGTACAATACAATAATAAGAACAACAACATCAAATGCTGAATGAATAGCACAATATAATAATCAGGGCTAAACACTTTTTGGGGCACTAACAACCAAAGCAAACGTCTTCGACGACGTCTCGATTAAATATTATAATAAAAATTGAAAATTTTTTTCCACGGAGTATAAAAATTTTGTTGATGTAATTGGCGCTGCTCTTGTTGTTGCGTTTTAGTATTTGTTGCCGTTGCTGTTGTTGTTGCTGTTCTTTTTGTAGCTACTCTTGTTACGTTTGAGTGAGGAGAGTGTCTGTCGTTTGGTTCGGTCTGTCGGTCGGCGTGATCGTATAAGTCCGAAGCTGTTTGCGTTATGAGAAGTAGTTCGTTTATGGCACTATACAAAAGCCATGCAAGTTTATGGGCGACGCAATTTGGCGCTGGCGAGAAGACCAGAGCAGCGATGTAGCAGGCAGCGTCAGCAGCAGCACCAAAAGAAATTAGGAAAATAAAGCACAGAAGCTCTAGAGCAAAAGAGCAGCATTTGAGAGCAATCGAAAGTCAGAGTTGGAGTCGGAGTCACCGAAATGACAGTCTAGCTGGCATTTGCTGTTATTTTTATTCTTATTGTTGTATTAACATAACGTCAATGACAATTTCAGCTTAAAATGATGCCATATTCAGAATCAAATAAACACACACTCACAATCAGCTGCAGGAAAAAAGATTGGGAAACGCACTGTAAAGCACAGTGTTTCCATTCATGCAGCCTCATTCATTCTCGCTCTAAAGCAGCGCAGCAGCCACAGTTCACATAACAACAACAAAAGCAATTCACCCTCAGCACCACATACAAACACTCACACTCATGCTCGCCCAAATGAGCCATTGCCGTGAACTTATTACAACAACAACAGTACAAGACGTGCTCATAACAATTCACTCGCCATCAACTGTTAATGCCGACTGCTCCATGGCAATAAGAAAGCAACAACAACAACAACATAAAACATAAAAAACTCACAATTGGGAGAGCCTTACAGCAACATAGACTAGCTGTATTTGTCACTCCTTAGCACTCCCAAGGAATTGGATTTATTTTGCTTTCTCACGCATTTACACTCATTGTTGTTGTTTTTGTTATTGATGCACTTGTGTGCGTTTGCATGATGGCCGCCGCTAGTGTTTCGTATAATTTACACTCAAATATATACTTGAGCTGATTTATCTTAAAACTGAAAATTGCTCTCCTATGCTTATAGTTTTTTTTTGCTACGTTCTTTTAATTCTCTCTTTTAAAGTCTCTTTTAATATTCGCTTTAGCTTCTATATTTAAGTTTAAATGGCGTGCAAAAGCTCTCATTTTGCATAGACAAGAGCACAAACTGTTGTTGACAGACAACGATTGAGTGAAAAATCATTGAGCTTGTTTTTGAATACTAGTTGGTTGTTTTCCCTCTTCTTTGTAGTGTGAAAGATTTTATGGTTTATTTGCAGTTATTATAATTGTTATTGTAAGTGTTACTTTTATTAAAATGAGATCTCTTATTGTTATGACGTTGGATGATTTGTGTTAATGTGACATTTATAATCATAAATTGGCTGTTGTTTTTTTCAATATTTTGTAGTTTTATATGCACATGTAGTAAGGTGTATTATAAAGTCTTATAAAGTGTGTTTTCTACGAATAAATGAAAGATGATGCCTCGAAACGGCGGCAAACTATTTTTTTATTTTATTTAACCTTAAGATGGGCAAAACTCTGGGAACCGGTAACATAACCTATTGGTACTTAATAGACTCATGTAAAGAAGGCAGAGGATGTAGCCTATTCTATCATATTTTTGCATAGGCAAGTATGATGTTGGGAGGTATCCAAAATTAGCCTTTATTTAATTAGTGATCATCAGATCACATCTAGTGTACTCATCATGTTTCTTACCATTTTCTCCACACAATAAACAAAAAAAAAAAAATCAAATTCTATACAGAACTTGCGCACTGAAAGCACTGAGATCACTTACAATGATAATAAAGACATATAGAAAATATATAACAATGGCCGCATTCCAGCCGAAAAAGTGCTCAGGTAGCGAAGTAGCTTAAAGTGATACTTTCTGCTGAATGGGTTTTTTGCGAAACGTCAAACGGCAAACAGCTGTTCGCCATTCGTTGTTTTTTTAACATCTAAAATTTGTTTATACTTTCGTGCTTTCGTTTCACACAAGAAATTATTAATTAACAGCTTTATTGAAGAATAATCTTCTAATAATTTATAATTATCTATTTTCACTTTACAGCACAACTTCTGCAACAATTAACAATTTTCAGCCATGTTTTTTTTAGCTGTCAAAATGAAAAGAGCACAAACAGCTCAACCAAAGAAGCATGCAATTTTTTCGATACCTAAGATGGCTACCGATCGGGGAACATGTTGTTTGAGCACATTATGGTACACACACCTCAGCCCGAAAGTTGTGGAGCAGCTACGTAGCAAATCTCTTGACGATCTCTTGCACGCGCGAAAACTCTATGGGTCTCGGGGGCGGGGGAGGGTCTGGGCTTTGTTAGGCCCAGTAGGTAATTTTCGATGTTAAGATAAAAAAAAAGAATAATTTCTTCAACAAACTTAATCCGATCGACACAATTTTTGGTTTTTGTGCTCATGAAACATCACCGCAAGATGGCAAGAAGTTTTAGATCGATGCGTCAAAAATATTAAAGAAATAGAGGAACTTTTGGTATTGTGGCAGTAGCGTAGCTTTGGGGAATAGAAGGGAATAGGGACCTTTACTATAAAATTAAACTTTTTTTTAATATTGAAAAAATGCAATTAACCTTTATGTGCTTGGGACTGTAATCATACGTAGACGGTCGAAATTCTACATTTATAGCAAGTATGTATTTATATGGGAAACCTTGTTAACATACAGTGATGTGCAAAGAAGTAGGGACACCTGTATTTTTATATTTAAAGCTGCATGAATTATATGAGGTACCCCAGATATAGCATTCAGTTCTCGGTTGGTGATTCCCCGTGATTATTTGAGTAAGAAAATGCAAGGATGATGGCCACCCCTACCCCTTTTGGTAGCTAGACAGGAAAAACTGGAAGAGTGTGTCATTACATTTTACTCCATATTTAATGTATCTTTTATCCGATTTCAAAAGTTTGTAACTTGTTGAGAAATAAATCAAATTAGCATTAAGTTGTTTATAAAACATTTTGAATAAAGTCATATTTAAGAAATGGGAGCGGGTCAGTTTTTTGCTTGTCAAAAGTCTGCATTGTCAAAATGCTGAAATTTTTAAATTTAGGACACAAAATGGTGTTATTTATAATTAAATTATTTGCGCTTTTACGGAATGTTGTTATTTCAAGCTGTAATTTTTTTTATTAATAAATTTTTCTATTCAGTTGGTTTTTGATCTTGCCATAGTACTTGAGTACTCAGTGTAAACACTACTTTTTCATTTTAAATAACCAAACGTACAACAGTGATCAATAATGACACATATTTTCAAGTTTTCACTTTCTAGCAGCGTAATAGGGGAGGGGTGAGCCTCATCCATAAAGTTCTATACTCGTCTAATCAAGGAGAATCACTACCCGAGGGAATTAATGATATATCTGAGACACCTTGTATATAATTCATGCAGCTTTATATATAAAAATACAGGTGTCCCTATTTCTTTGCACATCACTGTATGAAAAAAACTTTTATGTACATTAAGCCGGATTGAATTGTATGGAGAAAAATATTTGCCGGACACATATTTAAAAGTTAAAGGGACTTTTAAAAACTATTTCGGCATCATTCTGTATTGGATCGAAACAATCCCCATGGAGCGGCTTTGGTTTTGCTGAACCAGTTTTTTGCCAAAAACATCATGTTTTTTGCATGTAACTTTTTTTTCAGAATGCATATCTGATATAAGTAAAATAATAAAGATTTTGATCGTTCACAAATTTTGGCTAAAAAAACTTGGAAATTTTTGTTTGTTACATAATCTTTTGAGATCCAAAAAATCTGTATTTCGTCATTTTCGGAAATTTTTTTTAGATGTCCATAAAAAATGTATTTTTCACGGTATTCACATTACTTTTAAATTATTGGAAAGGTATTGAGCTCTTCTTTCCACTGGTATATCACTATATGTGGTTTTAATTTTTTCGATTCTATTTCCGAGGCAATATTTTGTGTGTTGCTCATGCCTTAGAACAAGAGTTTTCGTAAATCCTGAATTTTGTACTGAAGCACCCTCTGGTGGACATTTTACTGAAAAACATTTGCCAAATTTGATTTTGAAAACTTAAAACTTCATATATACCAAGACTTGTTAAAATCGATCAGTAATTGTGGCAATTAACTATTGATTAAGCTGAAAAAAGCCCTTTGAATATCGTTTTTTCATGTTTTATACATTTGTGGCACTCAGTATATACCAAACCATGAAACCAGTACAAAATTTTTTTTAGCTTACATTTGTGTACGATCAATATCTTAGTTGTTTTGCCTATCTTAGGAATGCATTCTGAAAAAAGAAAAAAGTTAAATGCAAAAAACATAATTTTTGTCCAAAAAGGGTTTAAAAGAACTAAAACGGCTCCATGGGGATTTCTCAGATCCAAAAAATGATGCCGTAATAGTTTGTAAGAGTCTCTCTTACTTTTGAGTCGGTGTCCTGCGAAATCTAAATTTCGATCCAGCTTAATGTACATTTTAACATACAGTAAAATCTAAGTATAACGAACCCCCGAAATAGTGAACGTTTTAGTAACTGACATTTCAAAGAATCGGAAGCAAAAAAGTAAAAAAAAAGTTTCAGAATCAAGCAAATACATCTATTTTTTAAAAAAAAAATTCAGTCTCGAAAATGCGAACAGTCTGGATGCAATGAACAGTAGGGCTTATCGAAAAATTTATATCGTATTTTAAGAGGTCTCAAGACTTGCATAGGGTGGTAAAGATATAAAAAAAAATTAGGAAAAAATAAGGATGTCTTCCTCTCCCTCAAGGACAAAGTGTTTTTAAAGAAAAACAGAAAAAAATCACGATCTCAAAATGCTTTGATTTTTGTAAAAAAAACTACATATGTCTTAAAGTAAAAGTAAATAAAGATTTTAACTAACAATATCCTGCCAAACACGATGCAGCTCTCGAGTTTTACCCACAAAGTCCTGTGTGAAGTTGGCGGCCGTGCGTCTAATGGTTGCAGGTGTCATCTGAAATCAAAAATTAAATTTTTACTTAAAGTATGTACCAATACCTTTAAGCAGCTTTTTAAGTAAAAAAAGTAAAAATTCGACACTTTTTTTGGTTATTTTATTTAAAAAATCCTGGCTGATAGTAACACGAAGATAACTATATTGCTTGAATCAAGCATATGTTTTGCTTAAAAATAAATCAGCAAAACTTTTCTCAATCACGATGTGATTTTAGAAAAAGATTGATAAATTGAAATAACTCCTCATGTATTTAGTAAAAAGCAAAATTTTGATTAAATTCAACTAAAATTTTGCTAAGTCATTATAAACTTCAAAAGCAAATTTTTACTTAATTCAAAAAAATATTTGCTAAGTTATATAAATTCAAATAGCAAATTTTTACTAAATTCAAGCAAATTTCTTCTAAACACACGAGCATACGTTTATTCTTTCGAATGGATAAGCCCTTATATGCACTTACACTCACGAGGCGGTTCAAATCTCCAGATGGTGATAATTTTTCAATTTAATTTAATGTTAATGATTATATCACTTCAAAAATATGCTAGATTTCAGCAAAAACTAATTAAAATTTGATTTCAAAAATATAATTTTGAATTACTTAACAAATATTTGCTTGAATTAAGTAGTAATTTGCTTTTCCAGTTATTAATAACTTTTTACAATAACAATAGCATTTTGCCTGAATTTAATCAAAATTTTGCTCAGTTATTATAAACTGAAATAGCAAACTTAGATAAGTTTTGGCTTAATTTTTAAGTGTCTGAGATTCAAGCGCAAGTTTTGATTAACCACAATACAAACTTAGCAAACAGTGTTCTCCTTGAACCGCTACAGTGCTCTTAAATCCTAAGACGGTGGTTAGCAGAGGTGGTTCTTCCTACTGTATTCTAACCTTCAATAGTCTATAGTCTTCAATTGGCCTGGCAAGAATCCTTCCCATCGGTAGGGGTGTGGGCTGAATCAAGGTGTAATGCGACCCGTGTTGATGATTTGTTAGGCTGTAGGCCAATTTAATAAAGTCTAGTCTTTAACGGAGCTTTTATGATACCTGGCCGCCTCAGAGAGTATCCGTGGCCTTACCGCGACATTGGGGTTTAACTCTCTTCATCTTGGTGGGAGGGGGAGTGTTGTGGTTACTAAGCCTGGCAACAGTAGAAGTAGCTAAAAGGGTCCGGCTAAAGAGACGCCACCAACCAAAAAGACGGGCAATGTTTCTCTAAGAAACAGCTCTAAGAGATATAGCCTGAACACATTGACGACGACGGGGGCAACTAGAAGTCTCTGACCTTCTTATCATCAAAAGGTTTCGTGGTAGACTATGGCTTTTCATCCAAAGAACTGAAGGTCTATAAAAATATGAGGCATTATTGGAGGAAGAGCAGGCTTCCAAACAAATAAAAAATGCACCATCTCCTCAAACCTGCCCCCATGCACCAGAACCGGAGGGTATAACCTCCGTGATAGAATTGAAGCGCACATTTTAGTTATCCTCCTTGGAGGATAACCTCCTTGAGTCAGATGAGAAGTGTGTCGTAATTGTAGTGGAGGTTTATTTAGCTACTAACAGCTTACATGCTGAGAGTAGTTCAAATTAACCTTCGCCATTCGAGGGCTGCGTCCGCCAGCCGGATTCTCTGCCTCAGCAAGGATGGAGAAGACATCGTCTTTCTCCAGGAGCCGTGGGTAGTCTGCGGCCTGGTATGCGGACCCAAGACTCCAACATCACGCCTGAGTGCATTTAATCTCTCTAATTTCAGTAAAAAGACACCGTGGCCATATGTGTCGAGATGGGCCAGAATAGCTTTTGGCTCATCTCAGCATACCTCGTTCACGACCACGAAGTTCTTCCAGATGACAATCTTCTGAATTTATTCTCTCCAGCAGCATCAAAAGCAAGAGGCCTGATTATCGGGTGTGATGCAAACGCTCATCATGTGATCTGGGGTAGCTCAGACACCAACAAACGGGTTGAGACTTTATTCGATTTTATCCTTAAAACTAATTTTAATATAAGTAATGTGGGTGAACTTTCCTTCAATATTAGTAAAAGGCAGGAAGTCCTAGATCTTACCCTTGCCTCTGACCATATATCTGATAGAGTAAAAAACTGCAGAGTTTCTAAGGAACACTCCTTCTCAGACCATAGATATATTCTTTTTGATGTTGATGACTTTGGGATCTTTATATAAACACATTAAAAATAGATCTCTCAAATGGACAACCTAATAGTTCTTCCAACAAACAAACTTTAGACAACTTAGTTGATAGTCTCACTAAATCGCTTAATAAAGCTCTAGATAGCGCTTATCCGGTAAAAACATCAAGGGGGCAGCAAAAGCCTTCTTGGTGGAATAAGGGACTAAAAGATCTCCGGAAAGAGATAAGTAAACTTTTTAATAGGGTTAACGCCACAAGATCTATAAATACGTGGTTAGAAATAGAAACCCCAAAATAAAAACCCACTATCCGGGATGTTTAGAGAAACTTAACGCTACAATTCAGGAATATCAGTTACCACCTTTTAACAGATCTCTAAAAATACTCTCACAAACAAAGCTCGACTGGGAAATTGGTAGCTTCAAACCATTTAAGTCACCAGAACCAGATGATATAGCTCACATTGAAATTCAAAAGTGGCTTTTGTTGATCTACCAAAGGTATCTTGACCTAAACCACATTCCTAAGCGTTGGCGTAATGTGAAGGTTATATTTATACCTAAGGCAGGCAAAAGCTCTCACGTAAACCCATAAGACCTTTGACCAATTAGTCTCTCATCTTTTCTTCTAAAAATTCTCGAATCTGGATTAATTGATATTTACTTGAAAATTATGATAGAAATTAAGCCGTTATCAATAGCACAATATGCTTACACTAAAGGCAAATCCGTGGAAACAGTTATTTATAGTTTTCATCATTGAAAAATCCCTCCATCAGAAGGAATATGGTCCGACAGACGTATTAGACATTATGCTTCACCTACAACCACTCGATGTACTTAACAGATGGCAGCTAATACAGCCATCCACCTTGATGCCACCTCCCAGTGGAAAGAAGGAACGCTAGGTCACTCTTGCATTAGGAAATTTCTTGACTATATCACACCAAAACTATCTGATATCATAGGAAGAGTGGGAACTTGGAAACCGTAAACATAACATTGCCATCGATATCTTCACCGATGGATCAAAATTAGATGGTAAAGTAGGTGGAGGAATCTACTCTGAAACAATAAACATCAATATAGCCTTCAGGCTAACTGACCATTGCAGTATATTCCAAGCTGAAGTCGCTGCTATATAGGAAGCGGTAACTTGACTCCAGATAAAAAAGATATCTTCTATGGATATCTGCATACTATCTGACAGTTAAGCCGCTTTGAAAGCCATAGAAACTGTTGAAATAACATCTGAAACAGTTCTCAACTGCCAAAAATCTCTAAATGAGATAGCAAAGCATCTTTCTATGCTTTCAAAGCTGGTTCTTTCTATGCTGGATTCCCGGACATAAAGATTTTCTAGGCAACTGCAAAGCAGATGAACTCGCTCTCACAGGTACTACCAAACAACCTTATCTTATCTACAGATAAGGATACACTTATTATTCTTCTTACCACATGCAAACTCCGTACTCATGAGTTATCCCTGTTATAAAACCAACAAGAGAAGGTTAACGGGAAACAATTGTAACATAACGCGGTAAATATGGCCAAAACTTACCATTAAGCGTTTCAAATAACTCATTTCACTTAGTAGAGACCACATTAGAACCATGGTAGAGACCACATCTTTACAGGGCACGGTCTGATCGGCAGACATGCTCATAGGTTGGGCATCCCCCACAAGGACTTCTGCAGAAGCTGTAAAGATGAGGTGGAAGAAGAATCAGAAACAGTACATTTCCTCTGCACTTGCCCAGCGCTGGCTCAAAAACGTCTTCTTCAGGTAAATAACTTGTTTTTCAAGGACCTTGAAGAACTCTCGGAATTATTGGTATACCGAAACCTATGCTTTGTGAACAGCTCAAGCTGGTTTAAATAGAGAATGAAAATCAACACTGCGGTGTTTAAGGCAGCCACTTTAACATAACATAACCTAACCTTATTTAAAAAAACGAAGAACTTTTACAATTTTTTCACTACGCTTAACGGAAATGACTGGTTTCATCTACGTCCAGTAAAAATTTCGGTTGAATATTAAGCTGTCAGCAAGAAAAATTTCGTATTGAGAAAAACGGTTTCGAAAGTAAAAGTGACATTCAACGGGCGGCGTGCACTGAGCTACAAAAAGCGTCTTTCTTTTACCTAACCAAATTTCGTTATAACATTTTAACACATCATTCACAGTGCTTAAACCGATTATGAAATCTTAATAAATACTAATAGTTTACTACAAAACTTTATAAAATAAATTCAAATTCAAAACTATACCTGTTGAGTTCCTTAAGTAGGTCTTATTCGGCTATATTTAAAAGAATTATTGGAAAATATACAATGCTCTGGCTTAGCAGTTTTAACAAAAATATTATTCATAAGTTTCATATTTTTGTCTACTGTCTTGACAACTGTTTGAACGCTTCTTGACAGATACAAAATTTACGTGTTTTACACTGCTTTAACACTACTGTCTCGTATAAACCCTCCGAAATTATAGCAATTTTGCGATATTGAGAAAATAGATAGTTGAACCAGTTTCGTTCTTGTAACCAATATACAACATATTATTTTTTAAGTTTCGCTTTTTTTATAGCTTTCCTAATTGTATTGAGAATTCAAAAAGGTAATTCTCAATTAAGTATCTACCCAGCGAACGAAAACTACTGTTTTAGTTCTATTATTTTAATTGATTGTGACTGAATTGAAATCAATAAAGCAATTTAAGATTTGAATTTAAAATCTGCTAATGGACCTGATAATGTCTCATCACGTTTTTTACAAAAATATAAAGCAGCATTCAATACTTCTCTTATAATTTGTAGAGATCTACAAATTATCCTGAAGAATTAAAAATCAGGTCAGTACTCTCCATTTATAAAAGCGGTAGCAAAGAGTTTTATTCAAATTCTGGACGTATTACCTAGCTTAGTATAATGGATAAAATATTTGAACAGGCTAAATAAATTTACGGCAAATAATAACATAATTAATGTAAACCAATTCGGGCTTATAGAAAATTCAAATACTCTACCTGCTTGTCTAAATTGCACTAAATTTATCTACAAAAATTTAGATAGAAAAAACATGTGCATTTCTTGCGATTGATTTATTAAAAACTTCAAAGATGTATCAAAAAACTGAGTTAATTTGCAAATTATTACTAGAAAACTAGTAAACTTTGTTTAAAACTAAATATAATCAAACTCTTTGGGAAAAAATATGTGTATTTCTTGCGATTGATTTATTAAAAACTTCAAAGATGTATCAAAAAATGAGTTAATTTGCCAATTATTACTAGAAAACTAGTAAACTTTGTTTAAAACTAAATATAATCAAACTCTTTGAGAGTTTCTAGTTAAATAGGAAACAGTATATAGAAAACAATTAAATAAAAAGCTCTTTAAAAATAATTCAAGAAGGGATACCCAGGGACCTAAACTTGTTGCTTCTTTGTTTTTGTTATATTGAAATGGTATTTTTATTTTAAAATTAAAAGCTATCCTAATTTATATACTGATGATGAAAATTGTGTGTATTCTACGGACTAAAAACTTCTGGGCATTTCCACAGAAAAGTCTACCGTGACCAAAAAATTAAAACTTAATAAAAATTCAATTTCTGATATTATCTAAGAGAAACATTTTCATTTTCCTAATGTAAGCAATTTATACATAAATTCATTTTCCATGCTGATCAAATCGTCTGCATTATGTCACACATCGTCGTTACAAAAGTGAACTTGCGAATCTGAAAAATTACATTTTTCGTATCTAATGATTATTCTATGGAAAAGTAAAAATGAAAATTTTCAATTCGTTAGTTTACTTTTGCAATGACGATATGTAGTTTTTATTTTTCGTAAATGTTTAGTAAATGTTTCGTAAACTTTTTTGTTTTAGTTAAAATGGAAGGCATTGACTAGAGATAATGAAAAAATTGTTGAGGCAAGGAAAGGACAGTATATAAAATTTGTTTTTTATTTACTAAATTACATAATTACTTAACTACCTAATTACTTAATTACCCAATTTATATACAACAATGTCAGCCTGTCACACACGTGACATGATTTGTCTCCACGTAACGATATGTAAATAAAATACTTAAAAATAAACTGTGGGCTTTATTGAAAATGTTTTTACACAGAAAGCATGTTTATGTGTAAAAAAAAATTTGGCTTTCCAATACCTCTATCCAATGTTAGTTACTTTCACTGTGTAATCGAAAACAAGGATTTGCAACGTTGGTTGACTGAAACTGTTTGACACGTGACAATAGATGTATTATTTTTTCTCTTGCATTTAGTAAAAGTTATAGAATGTTTGAACGTACAATCCATAAACAAGATGTAATTGATTTAATTAGACAAACATATTTCACTTCCCATTGGTTAATTTAGAATTAGCTGTAAAATAACCTCAAAAAAATAGTTGAATTTGTCTGTACATGTTTCCACCACCTCGAAATCTTGAGATTTGAGATAAATAATTTCAAGGAGTTTCCACTAAGCAACGTGATTTTATTTGACGTTTAAGACAATATGTTTGAATTGTTAACAAAAATCGAAAAGTTTTTGGAAACATGATGTTGTCAATAATGATGAATTTTTTAAAGAAAACAATAAATAAAAACAAAAAAGTTTGTTTTTATTTATTAAAATAATAACCACCATAATAACAACCAAAATAGCAATACGAGCAAACATTTTCAGTTAATTGGTCGTTCATAAACTACGTTGAAAATTTAGGGGAGGGGAGTGGTTTTGAAATGCTCTACGATAAGTAAAAATAGGAGGGAAGAGGCTTTAGATATTATTACGTGACCAAAATTTTAAAAAATCTCGAAAAAATTCTTGCTGATATTACCCGGTGTTACTTTGGAATGTTAATATTTTGTTAATTTTTTTTTAAGAATTTTATTTAAATTTTCTTTAAAAATTTGGAAGATTTGCAAGA
Organism: Dichetophora obliterata; assembly: GCA_963920525.1. Classification (NCBI taxonomy): domain Eukaryota; kingdom Metazoa; phylum Arthropoda; class Insecta; order Diptera; family Sciomyzidae; genus Dichetophora; species Dichetophora obliterata. Next base: position 147,493,942 of record OY986435.1, on the reverse strand, counting down.
GTGTTTTATGAAATGAGAAAAATATGTCTTTTAAGAAAAATATATTTTTGTGACTGGAGTAGTTAAAATTTATAGTAGTTTCAATTTGCGTTTTTTAAAAATTATAAAAAGAACATGTTAAAAAATTCTAATCGCTACAAAAACCAAAGAGGATACCATTACATTTTCCTTAATAGAATAACCAATTTGGTGTATAAGAAGCGTTGTTTCGTGACCTCGCGACTGCATTTCGCCACAACTAAGTTATTTCTCTTTCTAGTACCGAATGCGTGAGTATGTTGATTTAGATGAGTAGTATTATAGCTTATACGTTTTATATCATTAAAAACTTTAGGTATCAGTTGGTATAGATAGAGACTATCTTGAGATAAGACATTTTCAAACTGCTTCACAAAAAGTTGATGGCAAGGATAAAGTGGTGGTATATATTATAGTCCCAGCATAAACATAACAAGAACTTGGTGTCAACAGTGAGCTTATTTCTTAATTTATAAAGTTGCTCTCATCCATACGATGTTTTCTTCCGTATGCTTTTTATATGAGATATCCATTCAATGCTGTTGCTTAGGGCAAGGCCCAGGAACTTAACTTTATCCTCCTTCACGACATTCACTGTTTTTATTTTCCATTTTTTTGTTCCGATCAGAAACGTAGGGAAACCACATGTCAAGTTTAAGGAAAATCCATCTAGAAGTTTTTACGTGATACGAGTACAGAGAGACAGATACCAATTTTCAAAAATTACATTTCTGGAACACACACCCTTCAAAATAATCAGCGCAGAAAAAAATGTCCAAATAACATTAAATGTTTTGATTTTTTTTTTTTACATTTTTTTTATATGTGTAGGCTTATGCATTTAGCAGCGCAGGTCCATTGATTAGAAGCATAAAAGAAAACAAAACAAGTTTAAACCGGCTTATTAACGCTGTAAAAGACTAGGTGAATTTTTTGCATTAGAATACACCTGAATGAGTCGACATAAAATCAAATGAAGAACTTGAAGAATCCTCAAAAAAGCTTCCAGCTTCTCAATCAAAGTGATTTTTTACATTATTACATTACATTATTTATTCGATTGCTAAGCCTTAACAGGTTTTATAGTAAATTTAAAATTATAAAATAAGTAATTTAATACAATTCAAAAATATAAAGTATGATTTTGATTGAAATCATTTATTATTAACAAACTAAAAAGTTTTAATAAAATGCTTAAAGTACATAATTTTATTAAAGTATAAAAATAAAAAATAAAATAAAAAAGTTCAGTCAAATCGATAACATCAGACAGCATAGCAGGGTTGCATTTCCGAGACAAACAAGGTCAAGTTAGCAACAATTTTTGTATCCGGACATTGGCGGAGTCGTGTGACAAACAAGGTCTTAAACCCAATAAAACACCACTCCAATAAGTATATATATAATAAATATCGTTCTGTCTTCCTGAAGCCGGTGGGATCCTGGCTTTACAGGGTGGTTACTCGACAAACTAGGTCATCTTCACCATACCAATTTTCATAAAACAAAGAAAACCAGTTGCGAACGCAGGCATCAAGACAAACTAGGTCTTATCGGCCCCTCATATTAATATATTACAAATCGATCTAACGTAGTGTTTCAAGAGGTAAAAACCAAGACACCACGATACTGTCGAAAAATGTAGTCACATTCATCATGAAAACATAAGGCAATTGAAGATCCCAGGTTTAGGTCCATTCATATTATTTAGATGTCCATCCTCCAAAATTATTCATTTTATGCTTAGATCCATTTATCCACTTAGATTGTCATATAAATGTGTTTACAAATATCACCAAATGTATCAGATATATGTTTGAGAGAACTTAATCATAATCAACGACGGTACTGCAGGTAATCTATAATTTTTTGTTTGATTGACTCCTTGGATTCACTTAAGGATATAACATCAGATAACATCAGATAAATTAAAATCACTGCAAGCGCTTCTAAGAGGTTCATTTTGCAAATAATTAGTTCTACAAAAGTTCGTGTGGAGTAACTCAAAAGATCTTCCAGGACGAAGAGGAATATTAAAATATATTTTAATCAATTAATATGGACTGTTGAAGGTACGTTACATGAACATACATGAAGGTATGTTATCAGGACCACTTTTATATGATGTTTTAATATTTTTTAAAAACGATAAGACGGTGTTTGTATTAATTATTGGGAAATAAATATCCTCAGATTGAATATTGAAAGGATAACTTAAATAATCATAGGACGATGATGAATAAGTTGTCTTGAAAATGTCAGCAAAAAAGATTGAAAATACTATTATCATTATCAGACTCAACAGAATTATACTTCATAAAAGAAGGATAGGAATCAATCTTACGTTTTGTGTTAACAAAGTTCCAGAAAGATTTAGCATTAGATTTGATGTTTAATTTTACTTTCGTTAAGTAGATATTATAGAATTGTTTGCATAACTGTTGGTAACTGTATTTAATCGAGGTATAGCATCCAAAATCGCATATGTTATGAGTTTTTTGATATTTTTTCTAGTATTTAGATTTCAAGTTCCTCATTTTTCTTAATTCATTTGTATACCATACCGGACCCGATGTCAAAGAGGCTTTCCTTTGCAGAACAGCTTTTAGAAAACAATCATTGAGCGTTCTATTAAACGCATATACCGCATCATCAAGACTCTGAGAAGATAAACTTTTTGTATTAATATTTAAAATAGAATTCCAGCTTATATTAGACAAGTTATTCTTCAAAATCAAGTAGTTTGTTTTTTTAAAGTTAAACTCAATAGGCGGTTGAGAATCATAGTACTGCACAAATGGTTTTGGAAAATTTAAAATAATTTCTAATGTTGGATGATGAGAATCTTCGGGTGTAACCAGAGGATCTGATTTAGACACAGAAGCAATATTTCTGTAATCAAAAAACACCAGATCAAGCAAACGATTATTTTTGTTAAAGATGCAGTTAAGTTGGAACACGCCTTGGATTGAGAGCTCGTTTAAAAAATAATTATCGGGTGAACTTTCAGACGAAGGTAAAAATATTCCAGGAATTTCAGAACAGCCGTTCCAAGAATCGTTTGGCAGGTTAAAATCTCCAGTTATTAAAATATAATCATTAGATTGCAGTTCGAGCAAACTTTACTAATAGAAGCTAAATGTTTGCTAAAAACTTCTAAGGTAGAAAGGGGAGGCATATATGAACATGTAATAAAAAAGCTCAAGGAACCAAACTTAACATGAACACAACAGAATTCAATGTCAATGGATTCTGGAATTAATAATTCTTCAGAGAAATGTGTCGCTTTGACTGCAATCAACACACCCCCGCCTTTAGAGCAAATACTAGGAATGGAGTTTCTATCTTTACGGTATATGTTAAATTTGTTGCACAGAATTTCAGTATTTAGAGTGTTAGGTTTCAGCCAAGTCTTACTTAAAGCAATTATATTAAAGTGAAGGTTGTGACTCATAATTAATAAATTATTTAGTTTTGTGTTAATGCCACGAACGTTTTGGTAAAGGATAAGGAACTGAAAGCAACAATCAAAAAATTGAATTTGTAAACAGAGATATTTTTATTTACAACATTCAGCTTAGATTTTATATAGAATAACACGTCTTCACCGGATGTATCAGCTGCAAAACGAGAAACAAATATAGATTTTGCAGGCTCAATAATCACAAGTTCTTTATGAACAGGGGCTTTGATACTGCTGTTCGGTATTTGTTTCGGTATCGCTCCTGTAGAAACCGAAGTAATTTCAGCGTAAGTTGTTTTTGTGCCAGAAACGCGAGGAGAATCAGCATTTTAATCTATGATTGATATTGCTTCAACAGAAGGAGAAATCTGATCAGCCGACGCAGCGACCTTAGTTGTTGCGATATTATCAGTCATTTGATCAGATTTCTCCACAGCTCCAATGGATTGATCTTCAAGCTGTATGTTCACATTAGGGAAAACAGTTACAGTAGAAGGTAGAACAGTATTATTATAACAGTTACAGTAGAAGGTAAAACAGTTGCACAGAATTTTAGTATTTAGAGTGTTAGGTTTCAGCCAAGTCTCACTAAAAGCATTTATATTAAAGTGAAGGTTGTGACTCAAAATTAATAAATTATTTAGTTTTGTGTTAATGCCACGAACGTTTTGGTAAAGGATAAGGAACTGAAAGCAACAATCATATCATATTTAAAATGGAATATCATCAAACATCTCGGAATTAAGTAAATTTACTTGTATTTCTTAAGATTGTTTCGTAAACAAGAATCCATAACTATTAGAAATTAATATCAAAAATTGCTATAATATCAGTTTTCTTTCCTTCATCGCCTTGGCCATTTCAGAATAGTTATGTCCGTTTTTTCGGCAACCTCGTAGTTCTATCTACTATCTTCTCACCTCAAATAGCCTCTAGAATCTGCTCCTTGGGTGAGCTCCATGTTTTCTGTTTGTATTTTTGCTTTATAGTTTCCTTGTTAATTTTTTCAGTCAAATATTTCAACTGAAATATGCAAGCTGATGTACTATACAAGCTGAATATACATTTCAGTGATGCCCAATCCCATTTATTAAGATTTTTTAAAATCACAAGATTTCAAAATCTTAAACTTGTATGGGAAATCAACTAGATTTTCATGTTGATTTCACGAAATGTCGCAAAATCACAAGATCTGGAGATGGTGGAAACGCAACATAATATTCAATCATATTTAAATACAATTTCAAAATGGTGGAACAAGAAATTTACTTGTTTTACTTGGTAGCAGTGATGTTTTTCTAGGTTCGATTGTACCTTTTTTTGGCAAATTTAGGTACAATTTGTTAAAAATAAATTACAAATGCGCAGTGCAAGCAAAATATTTTTATTCAAACCATTTATGCAAAAAATTTAATTGCACTTTTTCAGAATTAAAAAATAGCTTCATTAATTAGGCCAAGGGGGCTATATCCCCTTCCTCACCACCAGTAGTAACGCCACTGCAGATTTGTGTCAATCCACCAACCTTGCTTTACAAATGCTTTTTAGCTTCTGTTTGTAAAAAGAGTATTCTATTATGTTACTTCGCTTTGAGGATCAGTTAAAAAATTGCACTGCTGCATTCATGAGCGCCACAGCAATTCGAATAGGTTTAGTATTCGAACTTTTTCGAAATTGATAAATATACAGCATGGTTATTAAGGTGGGTGACCCCCTATGGAAAATGAAAAAGTTTGAAATGACCGCCCGTTATGATTTTAGTATCATAAATTTTTTTATAACGCCTAAAATGGTCTTTCCGTAAGAGGGCTATTTATCCAATAATATGTTACTGGCTAAGCGAATGCATTGATTTTGATGAATTTTTTTTATGAAAATTCTCCAAAGTAAGAAATAGCAGATATTTTGTTTCTAGCACTGAAAATATTTTGTTCGCTTTTGCATGAGGTTGTGTGCATTTTACTTTAGTTACTGCTTTATGCAATTTGTTTGGGTCCATTTTAAAGAAATTTAGTGTCAAGATTTTCCTAACCCAGGAATAGCAGATGGGCTATCACATATTTAAAAAACTTTCGGTAGAGGGCGCTTCAATCAATAAAATATATGTGGCTCAATAACGCTCAAACGACTGGACCGATTTTGAATAATATTTATATGAAAAAAGAAGGCAAACAAAGATGAACTAAAAACTAACGAACAAAACCGAAGATAAACAAAGTCATTTCGAAAGCAACGACTCCACACGAAGACGAACCAAAACCGGAGACAAACTTCACCGAAACGTTAATTCGCTGCATTTTTTCCCTTCAAATGAAATTAAAAACTTTCTTCACAAAAGTTTAATGATTTTAAATGAATTTTTTCTTAAAAAAATAATTAGGAAGTTTTGGGGGTACTGAGGAAATTAAGACGAAAAATTTAAATATCTAATCAAAGAAGGCATCATAGGTAAAAAAATTATAAGGTTACATTGTTGTCTTTATCGGTTAAAAAATGGCGAAGTTATAAAAAAAGACCATTTTGGGCATTTTTTGGGCCCACCAAAATAAAATTTTATGTTCAAAGTAGTAGTGCTAAAGTGCTTTTTCGTAGAATCCGAATGATAGACACAGGCTAAATTTGAAAAATTTATCATTCCTCTCTTAAAAGCGACGAAAAAAAGAAACCCATAGTCCCGATTTCAGCCCAAGGGAGGTGTTGCAGTTCAAGCCCACCGAAATAAACAACGATATTTAGTTTTAAAATTATCGTGTTTATTAATTGTTTTTCTTTTTTGGCCTGAACTGAGCCAAATTATTTTTCAGTAAAAATTAAATTTTTGAACATTGACATTAAAAAATAACATATTATTTTATCGAATCTAAAATAATTTAACAAGTTTTTAAGCTAGTAAGTTTAAACGAACAGAACGAGTATTTTTACGAAATATTAATTATTAACATCCCCACCCCCGTGAAATGACCACGGAGGGAAGACTCACCACCGCCACCACCGATCACAAACTATTTGACGTCGAGAATTGCAAGCTTACACACGGGCCTATTAAATGTTCCATCGTTTGTCTTAAGAATTGCAGATCTCGCTACACCATCCTTGCCATAAATTAACTCAATAACTCGACCACGCTTCCACTGTGAACGCGGACTTTTATCGTCACAGACCAAAACGAGACATCCCACTTGTAGTGGTTCCGTAGGTAAACACCACTTCGTTCTTCTGGTCAGTTCTGGAAGGTAGTCCTTAACCCATTGCCTCCAAAATCCATTTTTCATGTTTTGCAATATTCGCCACTGCTTACGTAGATATCCAGGTTTTGACTCGTATTCTCCTGGCGTCTGTGTTGAATTAGGACATCCAAGTAAAAAGTGATTAGGAGTGAGCGGTTCTGGTTCTTCGACTGTAACGGGCAAATGCGTCAATGGCCTTGAATTGACTATGTTCTCAGCTTCTATTAATACACTATAAAAAGTTTCTAGATGAGGCGTATGTTCCTTGAGGATAACGGAGAGGGCCTTTTTAACAGTTTGAACAAGACGCTCCCAAGCTCCACCAGCACTCGGATTTGAAGGTGTATTGAACTTCCATTTGATTCCTAATGGCGATAATCCGGCGGTGATTTTGTCGTGATCCAAAAAATCCGTTGCTACGCGTAGTTCCTTTGTAATTCCTACAAAATTTCTACCGTTATCACTCCGTATTTGCACTGGTACTCCTCTTCTGTTAACAAAATTTCGGATACATATTAAACAAGCATCACTAGTCAGGTCAGTGGCAATTTCGAGATGAACGGCTCTTACCGTCATACATGTAAACAACGCCACCCAGCGTTTTTCTCGACGACGATTTATGGCTACTTCAAACGGACCAAAAAAGTCTAGACCACTATATGTAAATGGTCGAATAAATGGAGTGACTCTATCTTTCGGTAACTGACCCATTTGTGGTTGGTTAGGCTTTGCTTTTAGAACCTTACAAAAGGTACATTGCGCTTCAACACTACGCACTAACGAACGAATTGATGGTATCCAAAACCGTTGTCTAATCTCGTTGATGACAGTAGAAGTGTTCATATGGTAGAACTTTTTATGGTATGAAATAACAATAAGACGCGTCATTTGATGATGTTTTGGCAAAATAATAGGCCTTCACGAACGATTCGGCAAAATCGTGGCATTGTCTATTCTACCACTTATACGTATAACACCTTCCTCATCTAAATAGGGATTTAGCGTTCTAAGGCTACTGCTTTTAGAAATGTTTGTCTTCTTGGTTAAAGATGTGTATTCACATGCAAATGCTTCTTGTTGCACCCAGCGACATAAATGCACTTCAGCCTTTGCCTCCTCTTCGGCAGTGAGTTCACCCACACATTTTTCATTATTGCCAAGTCTTTGTTTCAAATTGAATATGTAGCGTAAAACCCATGCTATAGCACGCCTCATTCTGTCGAAATTAGAAAAAACGCTTAACATTCTGTGTTAATACACTTGACTTGTGCAATACGCACATACGATTTTTAGATTTAAGTTCGTCAGAGCTCAAGTCCTTCTTTAACGTCATACGTGACTCGTCAGGCCACTCATCCTCTCCGCGTAATAGAAAACTGGGTCCAGACTTCCATCTGCTTTCTGGATTATAGCGTACCGGAAATTTTGCTCTTGTCGCATCATCTGCTGGATTAAATTCACCAGGACACCATTTCCAGTTTTCTATGTTAGAAGATTCCAAAATTTCAGCAACTCTATTGGCCACGTACTGTTTATAATCACGATGATCTGACCTTATCCAACGAATTACGGTATGTGAATCGCTTCAAAAATGTACTCTATTTATGCGCTTTTCATGATAGTTTGTTATCATAGTCTTCAAACGAACTGCAATAACTGCCGCTTGTAGTTCCATCTTTGGGATCGTATGAAATCGCGTTGGTGCACATGCAGTTTTGCCTGCAATAAATGCTAAACTGATGCCTTTGGATCCAACAACTCTCCAATAGGCCACAGTAGCTAAAGCTTCCTCGCTAGCATTGCAAAATATATGCAGTTCTACATCATCGCTCTCAAAATTCAATGAATAACATCTCGGTACCGTGAATTTTTTAACTTTTGGTAACTCTTCTAACCAACTCTTTAATTTGGTATACAAAAAATCAGGTAACTCTTCGTCCCATCCGATACCAGACTTCCATGTAGTTTGCATTAACTGTTTTGCATATATAGAAAAGTTCGCTAGGAGGCCGAAGGGATCGAAAATTGACATCGTGACGCTAAGTAATTCACGTTTTGTTGGCCTGCGTGTAAAATCAAGAATTTCAGACGGCACTTTGTGAAACTTTAATTGGAATATAAAATCGTCTGATTTTGACTGCCAGTACATTCCGAGAATTCGTTCTACTTTATCACCTTCAATACTTAGAGAATCGTTAGTAGCAGTATTGTACACAGTGCTTAAAAGTTTTTTGGAGTTTGACAAGATATTGTGCATTTCGAAGCCACCAGCCTTATGAATTTTTATGACATCCTTAATCACTTGAATGGCTTCATCTTCCGATTGAAAACAATCTACGTAATCATCAACATAGTGTTTTTCTACTATACCTTTTACAGCTCTAGGATAACTGGTTGCAAAATCTTGCGCGTTTATGTTTTTAACGAACTGCGCTATCGTCGGTGAACATGTAGCCCCAAAAATCATCCTTTCCATGACGTATGTGTCCACTGGTTTTGTTTGATCCCCGTTTCGCCACAGGAATCGTTGAGCGTCTTGATCTTCTTTGGCGATACCGACCTGGTGAAACATTTCTTTGAGATCACCACAAACTGCAATTGGTGCTTGTCTGAATTTAAAAAGAAGAGACAACAAAGGTTGATTGATGTCAGGACCTGATAATAGAGCTTTGTTCAGTGACATGCCTCTTACTTCAGCTGCAGCATCAAACACCAACCGAATCTTTTTCTTATTTGGATTTTTTACCGCAAAATGTGGAAGATAAAAAGTTTTTGCAGTTCTTTTTGTTGCTTCTTCGTGTGTCAAGCGGCGTGCGTATCCTTTTGCAATATATTCCTCAATTTTATCGCAGTACTCTTTAGCTAAATCTGGATCTCTAGCTAATATCCTTTCTACTCCCTGAAGGCGACGCATTGCCATTTCGAAACTGTTTGGAAAGGCAACAAAATCCTCACGCCATAACAGACCAGCTTCAAATCGTTCTCCTTCGCGTTTTGTTGTAGACTTTAGAAGAGAGAGTGCTCTTTCTACATCTCTTGATCGTAGTGGTTCTAAATTTGGCTTTACTCCAAAAGTTTCGACTTCAAAATAGTTCTTCATCATTGTATCTAGGTTATCTACCGGGTTCGGATTCCGTAAAACTTTTCTTAAATGGCACAATGTTCGTCTATGATTCTGATAATCATCTTCTACTGGACCATAGACCATCCATCCCAATCTGGTTTTTGATGCTATTGGTCCTGGACTAATGGATGTTTGTGGAGTTTCAATTGGAACAGTTAAAAAAGCATGAGTTAAACTAATAATCAATTTAGGTTGAACTTTATTATAACTTTTTATATTAGATACATCAACAATATTATTGAGTTTAGTAACATCCAATGTTTGTATCGGCAATGTTAAACCAGATGATACAAAAACTCGTGACATATGGTATATTTCTGCATTTTCTTCAATACCGCTAATTGAAAATTCTACTATTTCAGCCGGCTCCCGCGTTGTTTGCTTATTTATCCACTGCAATTCAAGGACATCAGTTGGTCCGTTCACTCCCAGCTCGCGTGCGATGTCTGCATCAAGCATTGTCACGTTAGCTCCATCATCTACAAATGCGTAACCAGTCAAGATTTTGTTCTTGCTGTACAATTTTACTGGAATGATTTGAAAAAGAACCGAGTCGTCCTCTCTGTTTGATTCAGCAAGACAACTTCTACGCTCTTGTGAATCGACGGAGTTTGATGTTAATGATTTATCTGAAGAGTCGGAAACTTTTTCAGAGTGTAGGAGTGAATGGTGAAAATGCGAACAACCATTTTTTCCACATCTGCGCTTAGAGAAGCATTTTGTTACTTGGTGACCAAATTTTAAACAAGAAAAGCAAACGCGAATCGATTTTACTTTATCCCAGCGTTCTTCGAGGGTTAAATTTAAGAACCGGGAACAATTAGCTAGTGACGAACACTCACCATCGCAAATACAGCACTTCTTTTGTACGCTAGTACATGCAAACTTTCGAACTTTCCCTTGAACTTGATTTCCGATATTTGGCACCGAATTTGCAGGCATAGAATCTGTGACCAAATTTACGAGTTTCCATAAACTAAAGTCAAGGATAGTAGGTGCTTTCCCTAGCATTATGCATCTCTCACCCCATTGAAGTTGTTTTGAAATGGGCAGTTTTGTAACAAGCTCGCTTAACAATGTTGGGTTTGTTAAGTGATGATCGCCACGTGCTGTTTGTAAAAACGTAGCCATGTTCGTAATTTTATTTGCGAAACTAACTAATGATACGAGATCACCTTCAACTACTGCAGAAATCGCACGTACCTTTTGAATCTGGGACTTAATGAGTTGTTCTGGGCGACCATACGTTTCCTCTAATGTTGCGATAATGTACTCAACATTATTTGAATGACTTAAAAGTGATTCGACAGTCTCTCGTGCGTTTCCTTGTAGAGCTTCTCTAAGGCGCATTATATTATGTAGAGGGGAATATCCAAACTCTCTAGTTGTACTTTCGAAGGCTTTAATAAAGGTTTGCCATTCTTCTGGAATACCCGCAAATTTAGGCAAAGGATAGATCTTTGTATGGCGTTGATACTGTTGGGCGTACGGAATGGAATTTAAAGAATGTTGCTGACATAGTTCAACGGGCGTTGCTATAGGTGCCGTGTTAGATGTTACGTTATACATTGGCAAAGATTTTGTTTGAGAGGTATATAAAGACGTAGACGGTGACAGATGCGTCGGCTGGAAGGAATATAAAGACGCAGACGGTGGCAGATGCGTCGGCTGAGAGGAATATAAAGACGCAGACGGTGGCAGATGCGTCGGATGAGAGGAATATAAAGACGCAGACGGTGGCAGATGCGTCGACTGAGAGGAATATACAGACGCAGACGGTAGTAGATGCGTCGACTGAGAAATCTTCTGTGCTAAATACGCTGGAGTTGTTGTTTCCATAGCCGTTGGCGTTGACATAGAGGTTGACATAGACGTTGACATTGGTACGTATGGAGATGAGGACAAGGGCGTGTGTGAAAACATATTCAAAGGGGCTGACCGAGTTGTAGACATAGTTGTCATGAAGGCTGAAGTTCTAGGCTGACACTCAGATATATACATATTTGACATTGAGTAAGGCACGGATAAAGACGACGGTGTAATCAATTGCTGAGATTCATGAATAGATTGAGTAGTAAGCAGTGGCTGGGGGTAAGGCAAAGACTGAGGTAAAGTCTGAGGCGCCTGGTATAGTATATTGACGCCCGGTTGGGAAGGTATGGAATGAAGCGTCGGTAGAGGCACAGGATGATACTGAGGCGGTACATTCGATGACGGCTGCATTGATTGAGCCAAAGTGTGACTTTGGATAAACATATCTAATTTTGCATATCCAGTAGTTTATTATTAATTATATTTGTTACCTTGGCAAATTCTGTCGCATTAGTGGCATTAGAAGTGGATGCAATACCGGTAAAATCAGCAGTAGACGCAGCAGCGGTGGAAGCATTGCTGGATGCAGCAGTGGTTACAACATTGGTGGTGGCAGTAGTGGCGATGGCTAAAGTCTCAGTGGCGAAAGGCATCTCGGCGAAGGACATTAGTGGTGAAGACGGCGGTGAATGGTTCACAGGCATCGTAGGCGGTAGTCCCTTGAGTCTCTGACTAGTCCGCTTCTGGTCCATAAAATGTATTTGGTGGAACAAAGTATCCAAGAAGTTCCGACTCCAAATAAAAAAGACAATTAATAAAAATGTTGCAGTTCAAGCCCACCGAAATAAACAACGATATTTAGTTTTAAAATTATCGTGTTTATCTTTATCCATATTAAAAAATAACATATTATTTTATCGAATCTAAAATAATTTAACAAGTTTTTAAGCTAGTAAGTTTAAACGAACAGAACGAGTATTTTTACGAAATATTAATTATTAACAGGAGGCTTGACGGTTTTAAAACACAAAATATTTTTGTGAGGTTTTTAAATTGAACAAACATAAGGATTCTAAATATATTTAGTAATAAAATTTTCTAAAATTAATAAGGATAATATTATAAAAATTAGTAATAAATAGAATGACCATTTTAACACTTGATGGGGCTTTGACCGAGCTTTTATTGATGAATTGTAATGTGCGTATTATTAAAATTGTTTTACATAACGTTTTTACTTTCTGAGAGGAGGCGATCAAACAATAAAATTAATTAAATTGAAAAACATTCTGTCTGAGCTAAAAATTTAACCCTAGCTAAGCAGTTCTTTACCCTTGGAGGCTGCGGCCGCCACAATGATAATAATATACTCACTGAATGTATATGTATCTAAGAATACTGTATTAAATTTTAATATAGATCCGAGCAATATAAATATCAATTCCAACCCAAAACTTACTACCTTACTACAAACCATTGAGGCTGCGGCCGCCACAATGATAATAATATACTCACTGAATGTATATGTATCTAAGAATACTGTATTAAATTTTAATATAGATCCGAGCAATATAAATATCAATTCCAACCCAAAACTTACTACCAGCGCTCACATACATGAGCGCTCGTACGAACCTTAAACGAGTTTTTCTCAAAACTACGTTTTCGCGGACGCCTAACAAGATTTCTCCGGAACTCGTGGTCTGGTTTTTCTGAAGTTTTAAACACATATTCTACACAAAAATACTCAAAAAATACACTATTATTAAGTTAAAATATTAATTTTACTTAATTTTTTTTTATAAATAACGAAAAACTTGTTATAATTTTCTTTTTCATTTGTTAATTTTTGTTACATTAAATGAACAACAATTGTTAAAAATTAATATGAATAGTCTATTTTTTAGCCATTGCCATACCTAATCTAAAATACATCTGGTTTTTTTTGTTTAAGATATGCCGTTTCCGAGATATCGTGTTGGAGCTGACCTGCCTCCAAATTATGCTGTTCCTTTTAGGTACGAATTTTTTGTAAAAAAAAACTGAAAAACTCTCGAGAAATTCTTAAAAATAGCCTATTTTTTGACGACGAACTAGACTATACCCTTAATAAAATTTAACAAATACCGGATACTAAGGGAGCATAGTTTTGTCAATTGATTTACAAACTTGTTATTTGCCCTCCAAAATGACGGCACAGTTTTAAATAGGTAAAAAATTGTATTCTCGATATTAAGTCGAATTTTGCTTAATTCACACAGTTTTAAGTAAATAACTATATAAAGAATAGCTAAGCTTTTAGAACTTCATGACAAAGCAATCGTGTCAGTAACGATATCACATTAAAAATTTGACGAAATTGGTAAAATAATGAATCCGAATGTTAATAACAATTTGTAAAACTAAAAGTTTATTCTTCTTATTCTGCAAACATTAAGGGGTATGAACAGTGTAAACGTCTGAATTTTAAGTATTTTTTGTTTATTTTTAAAAAGAAATCACTTCGATGGATCTATATCCAACTTTAAATACATCTTTATAAGTACTTAAAAAAAAATTTTAATTTTTTGTTTTTTTGAAATGGCATATTTTTGCATAATGGACCTTTGAAAATGGCACCTCATAAATCTGGCCTCAGTGCCGTTGAAAGCAATTCGTTCACATGGAACAACTGAGAACAAACACGAAATAGATTCTAAAAATATATATTATTGGCTAAAGCAGAACGTAGGGAATTTTCACAATATTGTTAAGAAAAAAAGGCAACTATTTGAAAAAAATTAACATTTTGCTGTGTTTTTCAGTAGAAAATTGTTTATAAAAACAAAATAAAAATGTTACAAAAAATGTCTACGTCAAGCTAAAAAGGCACATTTTCCATTGAAACTTGAGATACATATTCTTTTGGGTGTAAACTAAGCTTTATATACTAAAACATATAAATGTTCTGTATTTTATAAATTGTTCTGTTTTTGTACTGTATTCCACAAAAGTTATTGAACATTTTTTTATTTTACTCTTTATTTTTATATTAAGATTTTTACTATCCTTATTGAACAGAAACCTGTGATATATATTAAAATTATTCACTAAATTAACTGCGTTAGACAATTTTTATTTTTAATCTTCAAACGCTTTTACTGGCAATTTGACACAATTTTTATATAGGAAATTGTATTTCTTTCTTATTTGATCTCAAATTCACTTTGAATTCAAGCTTAATTTTGATTTTACTAAAGAAAAAATTTCAATTTATATCGTTGTTTAGCTGTACACAAAATTTCCCTGAAACGACGTTCAGTGTCAAATTGACACAAAGCTAAGAAAAGAAATAAAATAAAAACAATAGCTGTAAATTCTTTGTTACGTCTTATCTGGTCATCCATCTTCAGTTTGTCCAATTCATCTTCTTGCCCCATGAAGAAATGTGCTCATTTCTCAAAGTTATTTCAATTGTTGTTTTTAACGTTTTATGAATTATTTTAATTTTATAGTTCTAATGTGGCAGGCAAACAAATCTGGAACATTCTTTTTGAGTTTTTTCAAACAAATATTTTGATGTAACCTGAAAATAAACAAAAAATTTGGTTTTCCGTGTTGTTAAACCCAAATTTTTGGTTGTAATGCATAGTGTCGATATGACACTAAAAGTCTTTTACTTTACAAAAAATCAAATGCGTGTCAAAATTGGAAATCAATAAAAAAGGCATAATAGAAGCTAATCTGCTTTCAATACTTTTAATGAACTCGTATGTATACTGTTCTGTATGTATAAAGTTCTGAATATGTACTGTATCCAATACTTATATATGCTTATATCCAATAAACATCTTATATATGGAATATTTAACATTTTTGTTTGCCTTTATTTTGCTCAAAAAGATATGGTCACCGTACGTATATTGCTTTATAAAATTGAAGGGCTTATTGCAATAACGTGATAAGCCACATGATCACAAAAATTGATTTTTTACATTTGATATATATTTAAATGATTTTCCAACACCCATTGAAGAGATTCCGGCTATTAAATTTCGGACCCATTTGTAAAAATTTCTTTACACAATTCCATTTCTTCGTACAAAACAATATTATTTTAAAACTTTAAAGATAATTATTTCAAAATATTTTTTATGTGGCATATAATTATTGCAATAAGCCCTTCAATTGATTGTATATCCGAAACCATTCGATGTATTTTTATCAAATTAAGAACATGTATTTTTTGTAGTATTGTCAGGAGATGGTCGAAGTGAGACAAATAAAAAAATAATTAAACCGTACAAATGAAATTAAAGATTAAAGTCAATTTTTATAATTTGAATATAACAGAAGAAAAACGAGACCAATTAATTTTCTTCAAGTTTTCTGGTTGACGCTATACACAAGACTTCTTCTCTTTCTCGATGTATAAACTTCTTTTTATTCTGTAGTTTGACAGAATCTCCAAAACTTTTGGGTAATACACTCCTAATGTGCCGTTGACCGTATTGTCAATGAAATTCTTAACCCTATTTCAACCTACCGGCTGTAGGTATTCTATTTCGTAGGTATTCGCAACTGTATTCTAACACAAAATTTTATTTAAAGCAAAACTTAATCAGCTTTTTATATTTTAAAGATGTCACATAACAGATGTCTCATTAAAAACAAATTAAATGTTTTATTAAGAGTTCTTAAAAAGGCCGTGTAAATACAACAAATAATTATATATGCTTAATTTTGCAGATTATCTTCATAGCTTATGTTTTCGTTTTCATCGTCAAAAAGATTTTTTGCTTCTTTTGGAAGTACTAGATTCGAATTGTGCAGAAGGCTATGCAAAATATCAAAAAATATAAACCCAGATGCTATATTTATTTAAATTTGATCAAATATAAAAAATTTTTTGTTTTTATAATATAACATAAAATCTTTTAATTAAATTTTAGTCCACTACAGTGATTTCTGAACTTATTTTGTAATTATTTTGTTAAGCCTTGCAGTACCACGTCTATCACATCACTTTGAAGTGGATGTTGTACTCTTTATCTAAATTTTACCAGTTTTTATTAACCAAATATATTTCTTTCGAAATGTATGCAAATATTATAATAATTTGTAAATTGCACTTTTTTCTTGATGTCCAGGCCTCTGTGAAGGGAGTTCCACTGTGCATTGTTATGTTTTTTATTGATCTTGTTACACCAGGACTTGCACAGAATAAATTTTTTGTAAAATAATAGCTCCCCCGAGAAACTCAAGCACAAAAGTAACAAATTTATTTTTAACAAATTTTATTTTTAAAAGCTACGAGTAGTAACAAAAAACTGCGAAGCTTATGAAAAAAAAAATTAATCGCAGAAACATATTAATCCGAATGCTAACAAGCTTCAGCGAACAGGACCCGAGCAGAACAGAACAAAATTGATATATTGTGTCAATAAAGTAGCTGGTATGTATCGAAACTGGCCTGAGTCTTAACTATAATGTACCCGAAACACACCCAATAAGTACCTTGAAAGGTACCTGAAATAGTACCGTAGTAAGTCTGTATTATGTCAATAAAGTGTTCAAAAACGAGCGACTATATTCGGACACAATAAACTTACGAGTGCCCGAATCGTTCTTCGTTCGTACATTGTGCCTACCCAAGGTGTTCCAGAAATAGCACTTCTTTCGGTGCAGAGGTCGGACATTTACCGACACGGGCACCGGACATATATCATATTCTTTATTGACACAAAATATGAAATTTTTTCTCGAGTCCACGAGTTGGCAAGTTCTTAGCTGACTTATCACTAGGGCCAGAAGTTTCGGGTTGTTTTGGCGATCCCAGGATTTTTTGGATTTAATATTTAACTGTACTCGTACTGAAAAAAGATTTAAATAATTAAAGTTTTTTCTAATTAAAGGTTTTTCTAAATGACCTTGTTATTTATTATGTTGATTTTATATGATTTAAATACAAATTCTAAATGTTTGATAGTTTAAATTATACTTGATTTTAAATACAAATTCTAGTTGTTTGATAGTTTAAAATCGTTTATTGAGCTTAAGGTCAAAGTTAGAACAATTAATTGTACTAACGAATCTTTCCAAAGAAACAACAACAACAGAATTTGTATTTAAAATCAAGTATGATATAAACTATCAAACATTTAGAATTTGTATTTAAATCATATAAAATCAACGTTTGAAATAATTTTTATTATTGAAATTGTTCTTTTTTTTTACAATAAAAGACAAGTAGAAAATCCGAAATCTATTTTAAACTAAAAGTTGTTAAAGCCACCGGCATAAATTATTTTTGAGGAAATCGAAATAAAGTGTTTTATAAATTTTAATAGTAATGAAACGCAGTAAAATTATTTTTTAAAATGTTTATTCTGCAAAAAAAGGCAAAACTTAAAAATAATATACAAAGGAAAAAGTCTAGATCAAGTCTTAAAAATAACGCAAAAAAAAAATAGATTGTCTTCTGACAATTTTAAAAACATTTTAAAAATATTAATAAAAAAAGAACTATTTCATTATATTATTGAAAATAATACGTTTAAAAAAAAAACTTTATAAGAAGTGTTCAGATGATACTACATGTTGTCAAGCATGGTGTGATGGCTGAATAATTTCAAACTAAGCTTTGCGGGTAAACGATCACAAATGTTGTTAAACCTCGTTAACCCTTTCAATAGCTAGGCCTGAATAATCATGTTATAATTTTTTGAGGTAATTTATTATTATTTAGGCCCTAAAAAATTAAAAAAAAATATATATTCGATTTTTACCTGCGCTGTTTACCTTTTGCCAGGATGTTCAATATATGGATAAAACCATTCAAAAGTTATATCATATTTAAAGGAGTGTAGTACAATATGTTTGAAAAATCGAATTTATCTGGATATTTGTTTATTAAGGAAGTGCGGTATGAACGAATAAATATTATGCTTTTTACACCGACCAATAAAACCACTTTTATAGCAAAACTTATTACTACCCAAAACAAAAATTTTGTTGTTTTTGTTCTTCACAAAATCGAAAATACAACTGAGTTAAACGTCAAATATCTCTCTAAATTAATGTAAATCATGTTGCTGTGACTTCATTTCATAGCACCAAACGTCAAACCGATACGATAAAAAAATACCAAAATAAAAATAAAAGATATTTTCTTATGTGTCCAATATATAGGACAAATCCAATGAAAGGGTTAAGCTAAAAAATTTCGAATAGACAGCTGTATAGTATTTTGGCAGCAGTGGTGACAATAAAGGAATTATTAGAAGATGAAGAGAAATTTCATAGTAAACTCTTCCTGAACTATTTTAATTATAACATTTTTATAGCTTTTTATGTATTAATATTTATGTATAAATTTTTGTTGAAAATTTTACAAAATCCTGGGATCTCGAAAATCCCGGTATTGTCAATTTAAAATCCCGGTACTGTTGGGATCGGTTAAATTCCGGTATCTCGGAATTGTATTCCCTACTTGTCACCCAACTAAACTTTAATGTTATTACAACTTGCCTTTGAATCATTCGGGTTTAAATTTTTGGTTAAAAATATTTATAAAATCTTTTAAACATTCTATCAACGAAAAGGTCTGGCCAGACCTTTTTGTACTTTGGCAGTGGTTTTTATACGGAAATGTTTTATGCAGCCTTCTGAAATTTTCTGACTTTGTTAAACTATATTTTTTCTATGTTATAGTGAAGAAAAAGAAAGGAGATATCAACTTTTTAAAGGACAGCAAGGATATTATTGTTTATACCCCTCTTTTCAACAAAAAGGTCTGGCTAGACATTATATCTTATAGAAACCGCCATCGCATAGAAAAGATCGTGGCAGGTACGGAAAAGTATGTATTTTTTGGATCAGCGTCACCTCCTGAGAAAAATAAGACATGTCCGTCAATCTGTCCATATGTCTGCCTGCCCTTTTACCCGCTCGTCTGTGCGTCTCTCCGAATATATGTCGACCGCGTGGACACGATTAGAACCAAGAGTTGATAGAATTGAATGAGACTTGATACATTTCGTTATTTGGGTAAAAGGTTGTGCAATGTTGCATTTTTTTTTAATCCACCCACAGACACGCCCACGTCCCAATTTTTCGGACATAATTTCTAAGAAAATCTCAGTTCCAGATACGTTTCAAGCGGAAGGACCATTATTACTGACAATTTCTTTACCACTCTTGAAGGTATTGAAAAATTGCGAATCGCAGGACTTGCTAACGTTGGAACATTGCGTCGAAATAAAAATGTATTCCAAAGGAAATTTTACCACACCGTAATCGCCAAATACACTCCACCGAATTTGGCTTCCAGGAAAACGTTGCCTTAATGTCGTATGTGCCAAAAAAAACAAAGCGGTGTTGCTGCTATCAACGGTTCTTTACGGCACTCAAGTTGTGGGTGAATCCATCAAACTTGAAGCTATCATTTTCTATAATAAACATAAAAGAAGGAGTGGATGTTATAGACCTGATGCTTTTAGAGTATAGCTGCAAATGCCAAACAAAACGATGGTCATTGGCCTTTTTTTTCAACATGCTAGATGTCGCCGCATTAGCTTCTTTTATAATTTACAAAAAAGTTAATTTACAAAAAGTTAATAAAGCTCACGTGACTTAAAACACGGATGCACACCGATTATTTCTGAATGCTTTACTTGAGCAATTGGTGACTCCTCAAATAGAGAAAAGAATGAAAAATCCGAGAATAATAGCAAAATTTTGTGTAAAAAGTGTAATTGAGTCATTCTATGGGTCACCAATTCAACAAATCATTCCACAGCCTAGAAGCAGCCAAAAAGTAGCTGAGCAAAAGAAATCTTGCCAAATATGCTGCACAAACGAAAAATTGCAAAGGAAAACGCGATTCCACTGCATAGCCTGTGAATAATACATTGAAAAGT
This sequence comes from Dichetophora obliterata, assembly GCA_963920525.1. NCBI lineage: Eukaryota > Metazoa > Arthropoda > Insecta > Diptera > Sciomyzidae > Dichetophora > Dichetophora obliterata. The sequence continues at coordinate 147,473,398 of OY986435.1, read as the reverse complement.
ATGTTCTTTATTAATTTTTTGCTACTTTTGACTGTTCTCCCATACAAATCATATGAAGGTCTGGCTAGACCTTTTCGTTGATGGAAGGGTGAAAAAACTTTCGTTGACAGAAGGGTTACATCAAAAACAAAGAAATCTGTCCGGAAGAAGAATGGAAAAATTCTAAATGAATTATTAAAAAAAGGTATCAAGTGTTTTTTTGATAAATTGTAAATTTTAAAATTGCGAAGATGGAGTGCAGCTAAATTTTTTTTATATCTGATGCAATGAGTCAGTTACGCTCAATATTGAATCTTATGAAGAATAACACTCACTTTGGTTTTGAGTGACTTAAGCGCTGTACTCAAATTTCCTGTAAGCCAAGAACAAGGACAGAAGATATCTTTTTTAATATAAGCACACGATGGAAAATTCCGATACTTCATTATTTTCAAAATTCATCTATGCTGAACTATCATGGTGCATATTTTTATTGAATGAACTGATTTTATGATATGTTGGATTATATTACAAAATTTTATTTATTTAAGGTTTGATGTATTATATATTTTAAGCATAAAACATGCTTTAATATTTTCAATGAGCACACCTACTGGATTGTGCGAGTTCAAACTTTGCAGGATTTCATTTCAATTAATTAGCATCGACGTGAAAAGCGTTTGTTACTCTATAGCCGGGCTGCTTCAACTCTCGTTGGGGAATCATGCAAGGTGCACCAAGGGATGCATTTGCTTTTGTTGTTTAGGTTATATTTGTTGCACATTACCAATTGTGTGCATGCAATTTTTTCACATCTGTCTTCAAAATTATACATGCTGTCTTTTTCTCGCCTAACAATCAATACATTTGTGAATAATTGCTTTATATCGTGTGTTGATCTTTAGTGTTGCTATAGCATATGAGAATATATAAGCGCAATAACAATAACCACGACAATCTTTTTTTTTGCAGCTTCATTATTAGATACTATTTGTTACTGTTTTAATGTTTTGTTTTATTTGTAACTCTTAGCTAGTTTTTTTCGCCTAAAAATGTTAATCGTCTTATTATAATTGCTTTTGTTATTTTCTTTTCATATGTCATAAGAATTAATTTTGTTATTGCGGCAAAACATTATTTATTAATTTTAGATTTTTAAAAATATTCATTAAATGTAATAGCGGCCTCATAAGGATACGAGTTTTCATATTAATTAGCCAATTCGTAAAAATTGTCGTAGTGTCTAAGGACAAGCCGCATAAGAAAACACAAATCTTACGCCTGTGTCTTATGAAAATCAAAATATATAGTTTGATTTTTTCTCAAGAAGAAGTAAAAGTCTGAGTATGTCATGGCAAGTCGTACGACAGACGACTCTGAACTTGCTCTAAAAAAAGTTGGACAAATTATTTATACACCATTGTGCAGACCTATTTTTCCTCTTACAGATAACATTTTCCTTATAAAAAACGAATAGACATATGATCCTGGAAAATTATTTGACCACAAACGAAGGCTTTAAGAGCATATCTGAATATCCAATTATGCAATTACATAAATTTTTTGAGGCCTTTATTACAAGTGTTGTCAAAAACTTTTTGAATATATTTTATTTTGTCATATCTTGAAATAGAACATCAAAATATTTGATAAAATTTCAGGTCTGTTTCCGTACTCGATTCAAGTAACTTAAAGTTGCTTGAAAGTGTTATTTTACAAATTTTTTAAGCTCGAGAGAGAAGAATAACATACAAAATGTCACTCGTTATTCTATTACAATTCTATATATTCGATTAAAACAGACCACAAATTAACTAAGCAAAATTTCCGATTTTAGCAAAGTCAATTTACCTAACGATTAACGTTAATTAGTTAACTCTGAAAAAATTTTTCAATCTTATAAGAATTTCTGTAATAACGGACTTAGTCTGCTCTTATCACTTTATAAAATGGAAACTGCTAGTCGTCGAATTCGCTATGGCAGAATAATTAGGCATTTAATTTTATCTGCTGTGCGGCCACATATTTTTTTGGGATCTTTTAGAAACTATAAAATTTCTGGAACAGCAATCAATTCATAATAGCTGATGTGGAATTTCTATTTTACACTGTACTAAATTGGGTTCCAAATTTTAAAACGTGCTGGAATTGTTGAGGTTTAATTAAAATTACTTCCTATAAAAAATATTTTATTAAATAAAAAATTTGAATTTGCAACTTTTCCTTAAACGAAATCAATAAATGAATTAAGATTGTGAGCTTTAGATCAAGTAAATTTTCAAGAAGGCAACAACAACAACAACAACTCTGTATAGAGTCAATCACTTAGCTGACTAGACAGTCTGTTTCGGAAATCGCTACATATTCCTCTTCAGTAGTCTTTGAGTGATTAAGCTGTGATCAACTCACTGTTTAAACTAGCATATGAATGTGCAGATTCTGGAATTCATTCTTATGAATTGTATGGCTCTTCATTCTTATGAATTGTATGGCTGATGTAATTTTGTACTTTTTAAAATTTATACAAGGTGTGAGAGCTTAATTCAAAATCTGCTAATTCTTTGTGTCAGGACATAAAAAAGTTGATTGAGTGGGAGTTTCATTCTCCCCCCACTCTTAGATAGTAGCAAAAGTATGTTAACAATGTATCTGACAATTTAAGAGACAAACTGGAAGTACAAAACGACATAATAAAAAATTTTTTAGATAAAATTTGAGGAAAATAACACTCAAATTTAAAAAAAATTTACAAATTCTTTTTTGTTTAATGAGCTCTTGCTATTTATTCGTATTTAAAAACTTTATATTGTTTTTTTATTAAGACTTTGTAACAGTGTTTTCAAAACTATTTTTAAGCTTAGCTTAGCTTTTGTATTTTCAATTTAATTTCGTAAAAAGTGATATTACCCAAAAATACGACTTTCTGTAATTAATTTGCTTGCAACTGGAAGAGGGTGAGAAATGAAGCCCACTCCTAAATGTATTTTATTTTTGGTCTTACCTCACCTTGAATAGTTTAATCTTTCATTATAATGAGATGAAACGAGCTCTTTATCAGGATATTATTAGACGAAAGTACCACCAATTTTGTCTTTTTTTATGCATTTATTGCAATTGTTACTGCCAAAAAATATTAAAATTAAATACCTAATTTTATTTTTGTAACCAACAACAAAAAGTTTACAGTTTACCTATAAATGAATGTTCGCGAAAATTAAGTATGGTTTAAAGCGAGGAATATAGAAATTAAATTAATATTTATGCTGGATGTGGAGCGAAGGTTTCAAGACAGCACAACTGGGGTTACGGAAGGAGGTTATGCAAGGAAGAAAGAAAGACAGAAGAACAAAACAGAAAATTTTAAAGGATATTTATAAAGTCATGATGAATCCTGCCTAATTTAGAGTAGTAAAACAAATCTTTTAGATAGTATTTATTCAATATAATTTATGCTTTTATATACATGTATTCATATAAACATCTTAACCCTGGATTACTAACCTATTGCTGAGTTGCGTCACAATTAACTCTGGGTGAAACCCTCATAAGAAATTCTCAGTCATAAGTCTATAATAGCGTAAACCTAACAAAAGTGTTAGTTTTAAATAAATTCAAGATTATTTGAACCATTTTAAAATGTGTTTTCTTAAAAAGAACTGGTTTGTTTTATGTAAAACAAATTATTTAAAAAAATTTAATGTTTTAATTAAAAAAGCATAAAAAAATCAGAAGCTTTCGAAAAAGCGTGTTATTTTTGCAGGTTTAAGGCTAGTGAATTATGTTAAACATGATTGTTAAGCTGAAAGTATATAAAAAAAGTATATAAGTACTTTTTTTCTCTGAAGAGCAAATACTCCAGCTCAAAAAGTTAATCAAAATTTATACATCTTCAACAATTATATTACGCTACTAGAGGAACTGCCGTCTTAAGTTTCCAATATTTGATAAGACGTTTCGTTGAAGAACTTACTGCAGTTGGTGCAAGTTGAAACTAAGGCCCGGTTTCACAATCAATACTTAAGTTGTATATAAGTTTAACCAATAAGTTTTTGCTGATTAGTTTAATTATTTCGAAAAATATAATTAGTTGTTGTCTGTCATGACTTAAGTATAACTTAAATCACGCATTTTCAATACTTAAGTTGAACTTAAGTTGAACTTAAGTATGGCTGATGAAACGCATTTTCAGAGCTTATACTTAAGTACAACTTGATTGTGAAACCGGCCCTAAGTGTCATTGGCAAATGCATTAATGACAGTTTGAGCACGTAGTCTGAGTTTTCCGATCTGATTTAACCTGTGTTATTCACCAAAAAAAAAAAGTTATTTTTTGATGAATTATAAATAACCTAACTTTCGTTATAATTATAACTAACCTGCGTGTAAAGCACTTCTTTTTTTACTTGCACTGACACGCTTATGTCTCGGAGACCACTTGAAACTGCATTGATTGCGGCAAGGATTAGGATTATTGTAATCCTATTTTAAAAATTTTTTAATTTGGATTGCCCATTCAAAATTACAGTTACTGCAATCGTAATCTTAACTCATTCGATGAAGGATTACTTTAATTTTAATTCCGTTTTATAAGATTACTGCAATCGTAATCGTGTGGTTATCGTAATCCTTATTACGCAGCTCTGGTATTGCATTAGAAATCTTGCATAGAAAATGTGACTGAGTGGATTCCACCCTAAGGTTAGTGATGGAGGGTTAAAATATCACAAATATTTCTTTAAGACAAAATACAATATTTTAATATTTTAATATTTTACTTTTTATGCTTTTATTATTAAAATACCTCAAAATTCTTATATTATATTTTTTTTTAGCATATCAACAAAAAAAATAATAACTGTACTTTTTACAATGCTTTTTTAACAAATATATTTACAGAATTTTTTTTGCATATACAAAATGTAATTTTCTTTAGAAATAGGTATTAAATTAGAACATAAGATTAAGACAAAGCAGGGAACACTTTGGTTTGCATTGTTTAGATTGTATAGTATATAATTATAAAAAACAACAACATTTTAATTCTTTTTTATGACCACATCAAAATTAAATTACTAAAAATTAATTGCTCATAAATACAAATCAAATAAGTTGCCACACTTTTTTGTTTATTAATGCCACTTAATGCTTTAGCCAAGGTGTTTTTTAACACTTCTGGTTTTTTTTTGTTTTTTTTTTATTTTAGCACCCTCAATGATGGTGGAAACTACAACCGGAACAAGCAACAAAATGAGGAATGCAAATAAAAACGATTTTATAATCAAAACAAATAATAAAACAGCGTCTCTTTCTTTCAGTTGTTGTCGTTGACGTTGTTGTTGTAATATCATAAATTTTACAACTACTACTGCTCTCGTTAGCTCTTAACTAAAAAACAACACAAACTATAAAGCTAATAAAACTACATCATTAAAAGATAATAACCGTAATAAACTAATAAAAAAAAAAACAAAAAAATTGAAACCGTGTGAGAAGTGGCATAAAATAGTAAGAGTATGAAATTGCACAAATAAAAAACTAATTGGAATAAAAATAAAACTTACAAACAAACATACACTTGACTTCAAACGTACACGTGATATATTTAAGTAAGTGTGACGCATGCGACTCACGCACTGTAGTTCAACGATGCCAGCAACTCAACTCTAAGGTGGCCATAAAAACGGTGAACAAGCCATTAAAATGAGTTTTAATCAACCCAGATAATCAACTCATGCGTCTGTTCGAGAAAGAAATAAAGACTAAAGAGTTTTAAGACTTAATTTAAATTTAAGTAAATTAGTATTTAAAGTAAATAATCATTATTTAGATACAATACAACACTATAATAGGATACTCAAAAATATCAGCAACAACAATGATAGCGGCAACTGACTATATATTGATAGTAAGTAGTCATAACAAAACTGATTTTATACATTAAATGACTCTATACCATATCGGTACCCACAAGCATTAACAGCATTAATCTGATTTAAATGTATTGAGAATATTTACCAAATTTATAGATACCCGAGTAAAATTAAAAACATTTTCGCTAAGACCAAACAGCGGCTGTACAAGGCCTTATTTTAAATATTTTTTCGGCGATACGAGGGTCGTTTGCAGGACTTTTTGGCCATACAGCGGCTGTACAATGGGCATACAGAGGCCGTTTTTCAATAATATCGGCTGTACAGCGGCCGTACTGCGGCTGTACTGCGGCGGTTCTGCGGCCATTCTGCAGCCAAACAGCTTAAGTTTCCCCCAATTTTCGGCCGCTGGGCTTTTTGGATTATTTTAAGGCCATCTTTGACGGCCGTGCGGTCCTTGTACGGCCGTGCGGTCCATGATCGACCGCTGATCGGCCGCTGTTCGCCCGCTCATATTTTTACTAGAGTAGCCATATCATTTATATTAAAACACTTTTGGTCTTATAACTTTGGAAAGGATTAGAGCAATCCCAACATCCACGTCAGCTATGATGAAAAAAAATCTCCTTAATATCGCATATAAGGTCTTACCAAGCTTACTACGTAAAATACTGAAACTTAGCATAAACCAACTTATTGCACCTTATCACTAAGCTAGAGACCTAGAAAATCTACCACTGATATTATGCAACAACAAATCTTAAAAAACAGGAGCTTTCAGCAGGGCAAAAAGAAATAATCTTTGCTCCTAAAAAACAACCATGTCTTATGGTTTACCTGCAAAGCTTCTCCTTCTCTATTGAATGACTCTTAGCCAAATTTTCAGAGCGGTTAAAGTTGGGAAGACTTTCTTACTCTCCGCTTGATAACAAACGATGTTTTAGGCAAGGTGATTTTTATTTTACGACTTTTTAAATATAATAATGGGACAAACTCATCCGATCTGCTGATGTGCTACTTATCGGTACGATATTTTACCAACTTGTCTTGCTGCTGGCGTATGTTAATAATACTGATCAACAACTGTAGGCTGCAAGTTAAACAAAAGGCAACTTCTATTGGTAGGCGAAATATGTAGTGTTAGCAAATAAATAATCACGGGATCTTTAATTGAACGTCATTGTTGACAACACTTTCTTAGAGGTTGGGAAGAATTTAACATTCTCAGTATTGATATTAAATGAAGGATAACTGTTACGAACAGGCGTTTCTTTAGGTTCAGTAAGCAATCGAGATATATATGAGCCAGAATATATGATACTAGCCGTTTTATATTCATTTATTCTTTTCCTATCTTATGTGATCAATATAACCACTAGCCCAAATATAATTTAATTAAAAATGTATGCACTTTAAAGCTTTAATATTCTTAATTATGCCAAGATATTATGGAAATTGACAGAATTTTTCTATAGCCGCTCTGCAGTAATTAGTTAAAGCTATGAATCTGATGTCTAGATTTTATTTTGAACATCGGAATACTCTCTTTTAAGTTTTATTTAATATTTCAGTTAATAAAATGAAGAATTGGCTATTTTAGCAATGGAAAGTATTTAAAGCGGGCTTCGTATGGTAACTTTTGTTGTGCATATCAATAAATGTTTTTACACTTAATGATCGAGAATTGGACCTTGACTCCAAACGGCTGATACTCTCAAGAAGCTTTATATGACACGTTTTTTTTTCTCTGAGCTTTGCCATTGTCTGCAGAGAGGTGACAGCTGACAGAAACATTTATTTCAATTTAAAACCATTCTGTGTCAGATGGTAGGATTTAGACTGGATTCTATGCCAAGCCCAGCAGACGGGTCACGCACTTAGCTAGTTTACCACGGCCGCCATTAACTGGAAAAAGATCCTCCTGCAGCAAAAATCCTCCTTATTTTTGACACTATCAAAATCAATTTTAGTTTTTTGCCGACAAACTCAACAGAACACACCTCATTTATCTAAAACCTAAAATCATTTATTGCTATAAAATAAATCCCGTTAAGTACAGTCTAAAAGCAGCAACTTAAAAACAGTTTAAACATTAAAACCAAGACATCTTAAGTTGTGTATTTACTTCTGAACTAAGCTTATAGGACAACGGCTGGAACTTAAAAACGACTCTTTCAAAAACGACTCTCCTCGTATTGACCGTTCCACAGAGTGCTCAAACCTGGCTAAGCTATTCACGATGTTGTTGTATGCCCAACTAAACCCATCTGCACCCACCTTTTTAAAAACGACTCCCCTCGCTAACTCCGCCAACAACAGTCAACAAGCCGGGAATCGATTTTTTATGCCCTAAACGTTGCAATAAAGCGCCGCGTATTGCTTCTATTTCCAATTCATTCGTGCACTCTTGGCAATCCGTTTGAATGTTAACGACACAGAAAGAGATCACAACATCGTAAAAATTCACAAGCGACAGAGAAGCAGACGACGACGCGACGTAAAACAAGTTGGCCAGATGCTGTTGCTACTGCTTCTGCCGATTGCGCGGTGATACTCAGCAAACTGTGAGAGATACTGGCAGACATGTCTAGCAACTTGCTCTAAAAAAGCGGCTTAAATAGCACTCAAGAGACACGCTCAAAATCTGAACCGCGCTACCTAATCACATTCAATTATTCCTCATCGTTGACAATACTTTTGAGTGTTTTTGCGAGAGTAACTCGCCAACGAATCACTCTTCAGTGTTACCGAGTGCCACCACTTTTTTGACAACTTCTGCTTGTGGTTGGTAGTAAAAAAGTACTAAATCGCTCGTTTCGTAGTGTTTTATAGCATATTTTTACGACCTGTGTGGCGTTCAGTCTTCTACCTCTGACTGAACGTCCGAATGAATGTTTATACAAAGTTAAAACTGAATGAAACGAGGCGAAACGGAACGGAACCGCATACATGATGATGATGATGATAATAAAACATGAAGATATGTTTTTTTAAGTGACGAAAAGTGATTCTCTTGACGATTATAAAATTGTTTCTCACGCAATGATTTTTAATCCTTTCTTTTATTGTAGATTTTGTAGAGGTTTCTTTGTTTTTTTCTTAGTTTATATTTTTATAGTAAAAAAAAGAACAGTGGCATTTCACATAAGGTAAGCGCCATTTAAAGTGAAGTTAGCGTGCTTAGTTAAAGGCCCGACTATGGCGTATATACATACACACACCAACATGTGTGGCGTCTGATTATCATTTTGTGGTCATAATCATTGTTGTTGTTTATTACTACAGTTATCAAAAAGTGCAATTAAAATAAAAGACAAACGTTTTAATAACCATTTAATGGCCACAATGATGCAACCGTTTTGTCTACCATAAATGAAAGAGATTTATAATGGAAAAGATATAAAACCATAAAAATTGTGAGATGTATTAATGAAGAGAGACAAATATTATTGTTTCATTTACAAATGTGTTCTTGTTGATTCTGAAAAACTTACCTTTTAAAAAAGCGCTCCAATAAAACTGCGCTGTACTGAAAATAAAAGGAAATATATTAATACATTTGGAATTAAAAATACATATTGAAAAACAGGAATAAGCGTTATGGTTAAGGTAAGCGAATTGGTAATTTTGCTATGGTTATGGTTATGGTTATGGTTATGGTTATGGTTATGGTTATGGTTATGGTTATGGTTATGGTTATGGTTATGGTTATGGTTATGGTTATGGTTATGGTTATGGTTATGGTTATGGTTATGGTTATGGTTATGGTTATGGTTATGGTTATGGTTATGGTTATGGTTATGGTTATGGTTATGGTTATGGTTATGGTTATGGTTATGGTTATGGTTATGGTTATGGTTATGGTTATGGTTATGGTTATGGTTATGGTTATGGTTATGGTTATGGTTATGGTTATGGTTATGGTTATGGTTATGGTTATGGTTATGGTTATGGTTATGGTTATGGTTATGGTTATGGTTATGGTTATGGTTATGGTTATGGTTATGGTTATGGTTATGGTTATGGTTATGGTTATGGTTATGGTTATGGTTATGGTTATGGTTATGGTTATGGTTATGGTTATGGTTATGGTTATGGTTATGGTTATGGTTATGGTTATGGTTATGGTTATGGTTATGGTTATGGTTATGGTTATGGTTATGGTTATGGTTATGGTTATGGTTATGGTTATGGTTATGGTTATGGTTATGGTTATGGTTATGGTTATGGTTATGGTTATGGTTATGGTTATGGTTATGGTTATGGTTATGGTTATGGTTATGGTTATGGTTATGGTTATGGTTATGGTTATGGTTATGGTTATGGTTATGGTTATGGTTATGGTTATGGTTATGGTTATGGTTATGGTTATGGTTATGGTTATGGTTATGGTTATGGTTATGGTTATGGTTATGGTTATGGTTATGGTTATGGTTATGGTTATGGTTATGGTTATGGTTATGGTTATGGTTATGGTTATGGTTATGGTTATGGTTATGGTTATGGTTATGGTTATGGTTATGGTTATGGTTATGGTTATGGTTATGGTTATGGTTATGGTTATGGTTATGGTTATGGTTATGGTTATGGTTATGGTTATGGTTATGGTTATGGTTATGGTTATGGTTATGGTTATGGTTATGGTTATGGTTATGGTTATGGTGGTTATGGTTATGGTTATGGTTATGGTTATGGTTATGGTTATGGTTATGGTTATGGTTATGGTTATGGTTATGGTTGTGGTTATGGTTATGGTTATGGTTATGGTTATGGTTATGGTTATGGTTATGGTTATGGTTATGGTTATGGTTATGGTTATGGTTATGGTTATGGTTATGGTTATGGTTATGGTTATGGTTATGGTTATGGTTATGGTTATGGTTATGGTTATGGTTATGGTTATGGTTATGGTTATGGTTATGGTTATGGTTATGGTTATGGTTATGGTTATGGTTATGGTTATGGTTATGGTTATGGTTATGGTTATGGTTATGGTTATGGTTATGGCTATGGTTATGGTTATGGTTATGGTTATGGTTATGGTTATGGTTATGGTTATGGTTATGGTTATGGTTATGGTTATGGTTATGGTTATGGTTATGGTTATGGTTATTACGATTACAGTCGTAATTAAGAAATTAGAAGAAACAAACATGGCAATTAAAAATTAATTTTTTCATTTTTACTCAAATTTTTCCTCATTATATATATATGTATTTAACCTTCACCTGGCATGCTCATCTTGAGTAACATACCTGGACTTGTGGGGTACATATGAACCCCAGTGATCAAAATCTTTGTAAAAATTTAAATACTGATTATTTTGTCTTAAAAATATTCGGAGATCATCTTTAGATACCACTTTAAACTGTAGAATAGTCCAAGTTGAAAAAAAATAAAGATCAGCATATATAAAAAACCCGGAAAACTAGAAAAAAATTCCAAAGAAATCAAAACGAGAAAGAACGTGGGGTATGTAAGTACGTTACGAGGTCAGGTGAAGGTTAAAATCAGAAGCAAGCATACACTTTTCCAAAATAATCTTTTTTGATATTTTTTTAACGGTGCAACTGGGTATTTGACTTTCAGAAAATGAAATATGCAGTTGTGCCTAGCGGTTATATATGGTACCGCAATAGAAGATACAGAAAAGATGACACAGCTTTTTAAAAGCTTCTTTATAGTTTTTGAAGAGAAAGATCTTAGGCAGCGATTTGATATTGAGGGTAAAAATTTTCGAGTCTCATCACGAAAAATTTTCGTCAATAAAAATATTTCGATTCTCCTCATGTTTTTGAGGACACGAGCAATAATATTTTATATTTTTGTGTTTTTTAAATTTTCGCAGATAGAGTGTAAGTGTACTTAGAAGAAAAGTTAAGAGGAAAAACAGGAAAAATTAATAGGATCATCAAATTCCCCTCTAGGGGGTGGCAAATAGAGTGTAGTTGTGTTCAGAAGAAATGTTGAGGGGGAAAAGTTAATAAGAGCAGGGTACACATTTGACCACCCTCGGGGACATAGATTTTTGATATGAACTATTGGGGGTTGGAATTACTGTTAAAGGTTTTTTTTCGGTTTTTGAGCATTTATTTAGAAACAACGGTACAATGTATATTATTCAAAGTATTGTCCATCGTTAGCTACAACATTTTCCCATCTTTCTGGCAGCATATGGATTCCGCGCCGGAAGAACGATTCGTCTTTTGAGGCAATCCACGAATCGACCCATTTTTTGGTATCCTCGTAAGAAGTGAAGCGCTGCTCAGCCAAGCCATGCGTCATCGATCTGAATAGGTGGTAGTCGGAAGGGGCTATGTCTGGGCTATAAGGCGGGTGGGGTAGCACATCCCAATTCAGCGCCTCCAACGTTTCCTTGACGGTTCTTGCAACATGTGGCCGTGCGTTGTCATGTTGAAAAACCACTTTGTCGTGTCTTTTGGCATATTCCGGCCGTTTAACCTTTAATGCTCGGCTCAATTGCATCAATTGTTGTTGGTAGCGTTCCCCAGTGATGGTTTCGTTAGGTTTTAGCAGCTCATAGTACACGACACCCTTCTGATCCCACCAAATACACAGCATAAGCTTGGCGCCATGAATATTCGGCTTGGCCCTCGATGTTGATGCATGGCCGGGTGGTCCCCACGATTTTTTTCGCTTAGGATTATCGTAATGGATCCACTTTTCATCGCCAGTGACAATACGATGTAAAAAACTCTTCCTTTTATGCCGTTGAAGCGGTTGTTCGCACATGCAAAATCGCCGTTCAACGTCTCTCGGCTTCAACTGGTACGGCACCCAATTTCCTTGCTTTTGAATCATTCCCATGGCCTTCAAGCGTTTGCCGACCGTTGATAAGTCGACTCCCAATGATTCTGACAATTCTTGAAGGGTTTGACATGGGTCTTCATCGAGCAAAGCCTCCAATTCCTCATCTTCAAACTTTTTCGGCTGGCCCGGACGCTCTTTGTCTTCCGTATCAAAATCACCACTTTTAAACCGACGGAACCAGTACTCACAAGTAGAAATCGATGGAGCATAGTCTCCGTAAGCCTCAGTAAGCGTGCGTTGTGCTTCAACCGCTTTTTTCTTCAAATGGAAGCACAAAGTAAACCTTCCCGCAAATTGCGTTTTGTTGGAACGAAAGTCGACATGTTCACAGAGAAAAAAATATATGTTGTTTACACTTCAGTGGAATGACACATACTGAAAAATGAAGCTTAGACAATGTGCTTTGAAATGAATATAGTCAGAGGTGTGCCCGATGCGATCTATTGATAGTTACGCCATCTCTTAGAAAACCTTTAAAACTAATTCCAACCCCCAATATAATAATAGACATTTTTTTCTGTTTTATGTTTTTATATGAGGATCTCCAAAATGGACCCCCCTACAACAGGGGCGGATCCAGGAAAATATTTCGGGGGTGTTTTCAAAATTTGTATTTGTGTTATATATATGTATTAAATAAGTAATAAGTACATCAAATCAACTGTGTTAAGATTAATAAATGATATTAGTTTTTCTGTGCTTTTTCGACATATTTTCGATTACATTTTCGAACGTAATGATGCACGTTCAAAAATACCAATCCATTAAATCGAAATAAAAAGTTGAATTTTTAAAAAGTTGTTTATATTTGCGAACTAATTAAGTATCACTTTAGTAGCATATTAAGTAAAAATAATGACAACAATTGACCCTAAGGATTTAAAGACATAAGAAAAAATATAGTAACGCTGGCGTTACGTTACATAAAACTGAATTGATTTTGGCTTGAATTACAAAATTTGCAAAACTCTCTGAATTGGGTAAGACTTTTTCACGGTTGGCTGGAAAATTTCTTAACCCAAAAGCTGCTTCCCTCAAAAAATTTATATTGGTACGCACTCGAGGTACCACACTGATCATATTTCTGTAAGAAATATAAAAATCCGTCGGGCGTTTCTTTAATTTAAGTGTTTTTAGCCTAAAATTTTAATAATTAATATTAGTAGTTCGGTTCTTTTAAATATTTAACTAGCAAATACCCGCTGCTTCGCTTTATAAAAATATTATAAGCCATGCAAAAATTTGAAATCTTAAAATTGAAGTATTTTGATTTATCTTCAATTGCAAAATATAAAATTATTTGTGTTTGTTTAGTAATTAAAAAAAAAGTATAATTATTAAAAAATTACTTTGTTTAATTGGAATTACCTTTTTACAGTAATTGTTGTGGTTTCATAAAGTTGCTTGGCTTTTTCTGTATTTTGATTTTTTAATAAGTCCTGTATAACATTATTACAAAATATATTGGTGAAAATTTTTTTAAATTTGTAATTCAAAAATATAATTTTTTAAAATAGATTCTGAATATGAATATATTCTTCTTAAGTTTTGAAAAATTTCCATTACCATGACATCAAGCTTTTGGCTATATTTCGAAAACTATAGATTTTCTTAGTACAACGCATTTTTTATGAAAATTAATAAAAATTACGGTAAACGAAGGATTTTTCGAAAATATTTTGTACGTAGGTATATCTAAAATTTCTGTTATTATGACATCAAAACTATTGCGATATCATGAAAACTACAAATTTTCTCAATATAACACATTTTCTTTACAATTAGAATTGAAAAGCCAATTTAAATTTATATTTTTTAATTTGCAAGTAAACATCTCGGCCATTTTCAAATCGATGTTCATTAAATTTCTTTTGTCTGAAAGGTCAATTAGGTGAATTTGGGTAAATGAGAAAAGATTAAACGTTACTTCACCAATTCAATGTTTAATATTGTTTTCACAAAACCTTTAAAATATTTAATTTGTGCTCAAAAAATAGGCCCAAAGTTATTTCTGTTGCAATTATTCTGTTGCAATTGTTTGCAATTATTTTTTCAACTCAAATTTCCCCCACTCTTTCATAGTACATATAATTTACCTGAAAAAATTGCTTAAATTTGACACAAAATTCAATAAACAGTCTTGATCATTAAAAATCAGGGGCTACCATCCCTTTTATTTTTTTAATAACATTTTATTTTTCAAAATGTTGTTAATTTTTTACAATCTTCTACAGCTTAAACAATTATTTCTGTGAAAAATTTTTTAAATATTACAAACTCCATTATCAAATTTTTGTCTTAACGTATACTACGTTAATATTGGGGCAAAGAACTCATTTCAGCCCATTCAACGAAATGAGAAAATAAGTTATTTCATTTTCCATACAAATTCTCAGTTGCAATCCAAATCATTTAAAACAATTGAATAAGTTTGGATACGTTTTTTAAAACTTATTACAAAGTATTTCGAACGCATTTAATGTATAAATGTATAAATGTATAAAAATACCGTATACTCAAAAACAAAGGAAAATGTCAAACAACAAATCGTTTTATACATCATCAACTAGTATCAATATTAAACGAAATGAGATACTTTCGAAAAAAAACCAATGTAAGCACTTTTGAATGACTGATTCCAATTGAGGCATTTGGCTTAATTTAAACATAGTATTATACGACCAAAACCGTCTAAAATATAGCATTTTCATTGATTTTTTGGCGATTACAGGGGGCTTGGAAACTCATTTTTAGTGCAGCTATCGAAAGTAACCATACAAATAAAGATAGCAAATTTTAGTCTCGTACGACCAAACCTGTCTGAAATATAGCATTTTTAGCATATTGTAGGCGTGAAAAGTAGGATTGGCAAAATAATAATAGCCTATCACGATTTCGTTGAAATTAAAAATCATTTGGTACATAAATCGTCTAAATCGGTTCATTGGTTCTCGCATGATTGTCAAACATCCGGGCAGTGTCACAACGCTATTAATAGTATAGATAGATAGATATATAGTAAAAATAGATAGTCTAAAACAATCTGAAGTCGGGAAAATTTAGCTGGCAAGGCTGCAAAACATAATTTAAGCTTATGACTGAATTCTGGCAACTCCCCTCAAAACATTTGCAAAGAAAATTAATCAACACTGTATGACAGCAAGAATCTCCCTGAAAGCAACTGCAAAACATATGTAGCTGTCGTGTTATACTGGATGCATTTAACGGAAGGAACTGTTGCGCAACTTTTGGGCTGGATGGTATGCGCTCACAGAACATGTTCCCTGAGCGGTCGCAATCTCTTATAGCGAAAATATTTTATGCTACTTCGCTACCTGAGCGCTTTTTGGATGGAATCCAGCCATTGTGAGAAGCTCTCGCTGCAAAGAGATGAAACCTTTGCTGTTGTATTTTGCTGCTTGTTTAATGTAAGCATCAAATAAAATACGTGAATTTTGTAATATTAAAGAATGGACTTTTCAAAAGACTTAGTAAGCTATGACACTGGAAATTATCACTGGAATTGAATAAACAAAGAATTACCAAAATTATCAAATTGTAATTAAAGAACTGATATATAGAATTATCAAAAAATAACCGGTTCAGCGGTTACCGAGCTTGTCTGGCTTAAAATTTCGTGAGTCTTCTTTCTTAGGAATCTATTTTCGTTCCATATAAAAAATAAAATTTTCAATTTGTTTAATTTAACACGAATAAAAAGTTTTTGAAAGATTTATAATTTTCTAAAATCTTGTTTTAAAATAGGTAGTTTTTGGGTTATACATTGTTCCAATAATTTTAGTTTATAGATTTTACTAATGAATTCCAGACACCACATCTAGCAATATTTTCTTAGCAATACCTATTAACTAATGCGCACACACTTTATAATAAGTTTTATATTCATTCTCAACTTTACCGCGGCCGGGCAAAATAAAATTTGCAAAAAACAAATAGTTTTTGCTCCACCTTAAGGGGTTAGGGGTAGGTAGTCAGATACATGAAAAAATAGAGAATTTTTAATAATTTTTTTGCCAGTTAATCATTTTATTTTATAAAAGTAATAATATGACGTCATTGCATAATGTTTCGAATTGACTTCACGAAAATTTAAAAAAAAGAATTAATAATTTTTAAAGTTATGGCTGTTTGCGTTAATCCAGTTCCCACAGAAGTTCCTTGCGGTGACTATCACAAATCCTTGGAGATTCTTCTTATATCAACCGGACAAAAAAAATTAGTTTTATTGATAGATAATCTTGTGTCTGATCGAAGCTTTTTAAAAAAAAAATAACAAAATAGCGGCCTCAGGAAATTTTTCTCCAGATTTTCGGGAAAAAACCAACAGTTAATTGCTAATAAAAAATCGAAATATAAAAAAAACAATCCTTCGATCAGGCCCTAGTTTGTTATATTTTCCAAAAACTATATAAATTTCATTGAAATCTACTGAGCGGTTTTCGAGTTACAGTGGTCACTAGTTCAAAAAACATAGTTTTCAGAAAAACGCATTTAAAGTTTTACAGTCGATTCATGTAGAGTCATACGAATTATTAAATTACTTTCATCAAGTCATCTATTCCTGGGCCATATAATAGTTCTACAGCCGTGGAAACACAACTACCTACTGCTCAGTGTAAATTCCACAGGCATACTGGCGACAAACAAATAATAAACCGGCTACTTGCAGCAACCAGCAGCTACTCTGAAGCGTTCTGGAGCGCCCGAGGGCCCTTTGGTTATTGTCGAATAACTCCAAAAGTGTTTGTCGGATTCACTTCAAATTTTCAGAGAATATTTTAAAAATATTAAACTTTAAGAATATGTAAAAAAATTTTGATGTGATGTGTAAAAACAAAAATGTTTCGCTTGTATGACGAACACGTTGCTTTAATTTGAACGCTACCTCTTTCGAACAAGTTAGACCCGCCATGTTGTTTGAAGAACAAGTTTGCTAATGTGTATCCCCTTGTACTGTAAATTCATGTGTCAGTTTTTGTTCTAGCTTAAAAATATTTTTTTTTAGCTATTCGTCTGCATTTTTACATGTCCGTTTATTTACCTGCATTCCACATTATCCGTCTGTCGGTATGTTTGCTTTTGACCGCTTGTCCACTACACATTTATTTAATTTTGCAATATAAATCAGAGCACAAAAATTCACCTAAAGTCTTTGAAGAATTCTGCAAAATGCAGTTTACTGCGTAAGGTAGATCTCATCAATTGTTTAGCAGCCATGCATGAACAAATGTAATTCAGAATTTTGTACAGGAGTTGGAGGCCTTGCTGCTAACTTGGATTTAAGAAATACTTGGTTACGTCATGTGTCCATTTTCCACTGGATTGTTTTCAGTGTACTCTTTAAAGAGCTCATTAATACATACTCAATATGGGAGAGTATAAATGTGCAATGCTATCCGACACCGCAATAGAAACAATAGGTGTATTCACGATCCAGTGCATTTGGCTATGCAAGTGCAAATTATGAAGGGTGGTTAAATTTTAAAGGCCGATGTTGATTTTGAAAAAACATAAATTATTTAAGAAATTGTTGTCATTTCTTTTTATTATGATAATATTGGTATGGTTCAATTATGTGTGGAATAAAATATCGGTCAAATGGCCTCCGCGACCTCGGCTGCACTCCTCCATCCGATGGTCCATATTTTCGATGACGCTGAGGCATAATTAAGGTTCTATGCCGTTAATGTGCCGAATTATCTCATCCTTGAGCTCTTGAATTGTTGCTGGCTTATCGGCGTACACCTTTTTTTTCAAATAATCCCAAAGAAAGAAGTCAAACGGTGTCAAATCACATGATCTTGGCGGCCAATTGACATCGCCACCATGTGAGATAACACGGCCATTGAATTTGTCGCGCAAAAGAGCCTTTGTGTCGTTAGCTGTGTAGCAAGTGGCACCATCCTGTTGACACCACATATCGTTCACATCAATAACTTCCAATTCGGGCCATAAAAAGTTCGTTATCATCTCGCGATAGCGAACACCATTCACAGTAACTGCCTGACCGGCCTTATTTTGGAAAAAATGACGAATCCACTGAGGTGAAAATGTGCCTCATCACTGAAGATGAGTTTCTTCGATCATCCACTGTTGCCATTTCTTGCCACCATTCTGACCATTGACGACGCTTGAAATGGTCAAGAGGCTTTAGTTTTTGAGTCAATTTCACCTTGTAAGCGTGTAAATGCAAGTCTTTATGCATAATGTTCATCAACGACGAGCGTGAGAGGGCACGACGACGAGTTGAGGTGGACGGCTCTTCAGCCACACTATCGCGAACAGCAACAATATTTTCTGCAGTACGAGCTGTACGAGCATGCACTGGTGTTTTCACATCTTCTACAGACCCGGTTTGCTCAAATTTTTGCACGGTTTTTCCGATTGTACGCACATTTGGAAGATTAAATTGAACGAAAAAATCACGAAGTGCACGATATCCATTTTGATTTGAACGTCCATTTTCATAATAAGCATGAATAACTTTAACGCGTTGCTTGATTGTGTATCTTTCCATGGCTCAAATTGAATTAGTCTGAAATTGAGAAATGTTAAATGAAACGCAGGAAAAAACTTGACGTTTAGATGTGGTTCACATTCAACATCGTCGGCCCTTAAAATTTAACCACCCTTTATAATGCATTTGCAACAAACTGTGAGCGTACTTATGAAGTGCACAGAGGCAACTTAATTGTAAATTTAAAAGTTATTTTAAACAGCAGAGAAATAAGTTGATTTAAACAGAGATGTGTGTTGTTTTTTAAGTTAAAGCTAGTTATGCTAGGATTTAGTAGAAATTGCTTCTCAAGAGATATCAAATGTCAGCTATTTAATAAGCACATGCACAAAATCTGTTTATGCACCGGGGATGACTCTGTGCATTTGTGGAAAATATTAGCATGTGCATATATGTATATTTTGTTAGGGTAAAAAGCAAAAAAGCATGAATATTTTGCTCATTCTCAAATGCACAGCCAAATGCACTGGATCGTGAATACCCCTAATGAGTAACACTACAGCAAAGGACAAGAGAGATAAGGCTTTATGTTGCTTGTGTACTGTATAAATTTAAATTTTAGTACCTTTAAAGAATGGTTTAAAAAAATAAAGGACGCAAGATTTTAAGTTAAATATTTAGCTTTATATAAATAAAAGAATTACTTAAATTGGTTCTGTAGTTTTTAAGTTTAGCATCGTCGCAGATAAGTGAGAAACCTTTTATATAATAGTACAGAAGTATAGATGTTTAAAAGTAAGGAAGTAATTTAATATTAAATATTGAATATATATTATGTATGTATAATTGAATATTAACAAAATATTGAATATGTTAAATACAGATCCAACAGATATAAAGAGAATAGAAAAATAGATAAGAATCCTTACAAGTGATTACTGTTGTAGTCAATTACAGACCTCAGGAGTTTTTCGGCATAATTCTCTTTCCTTTCATCCATTTTTTAGTATGCTCAGGTTGTCGTAAAATCGAAATAAACATAGCTTTCATAGCTTGTTCACTGAAGAATCCTAATGCATGAATTTTGGGAGTAAAAGTAATATTTTCAACATATTCGGGTTAAAGATCTTGTTCAAAACACGAATCTACTACCTTTCTGAAAACCCACAACATATTTGAGACTCGAAATTTTACTATTAGATATATATTGCAATATGTCCACTTTATATAACATTGTTTTATATGAATTTCAATTGAAAGCTAAGCCATTTCTTTTGATTTCGTGTTGGACGAAAAATAATTCAGAAAATTGTTTGCTAATTGTTGGGAATTCCTTGAAAATTTCTGTAGATATTTGATTAAGAACTCCAAGAAGTAAATAAAGTTCTGGTGGCGGTATAATGTCAAGAATTTGCATGTTATCTTTGAAATTCTTCAATAGAGGATCTTCAATGCATCTTTTGAATAAATTAGCAATGTTTTTGTGACATCCGCCTTTCTTCTAATTATCGTTTACAATTTTCAAATCAATCGCGAGGAATGCTTGCAGATTATTTCATTTTAAGAAGTCCTACAGCTCTTTCAAATTGTTATAACGAATAAGCGCTTTACACTCGTGACTTTAAATTTTCTGTCAAACTCAACTTTGTAAGATTTTTAGCTGGTTGTTTTTCCTTGAAATCTGATTCGTCTTCTGACTGCACACTCAAATCAATTTTGAGAAATTTTCCTCCGCTGTCGATGCCAAATTTCAATATTCCACTTCCACAGCTTTGCAATATATTGCAATTTTTTGAGATTTTACTTTTTCAGTCTTTACTTTAGTGATAATATTAATTTTTTTGGAGTTCAAACAATCACCTAAAATATGATTATTTGCTGCAAGTTGCTATTTTACTCCTCGCTTGAAAATTTTCCTTTTTTATTGACCAAAAAGCTTTTACAATTTCGGTCATAGCGTTCTCATTTCTTTTACTGAAATTTGGACTGTTTTCGATTGCTGAGGCCAGAATAACATGTACATTTATCTATTTTTCACTCTGCTTGTTTCCATTCAAAAAAATTTTTTTTGCAAGATTCACACAAAGCACGAGGTAAGCGAATGTTTTCGAAAGGTGTATGTATATTGTTTAATTTTTAGCAACTTTTTCTTTATGCATTCAGACATTAAATGCGCTTCTGACAAACTTTCTTCATGTGAACACTTTTTGTTAATCAGTTTGGTAAAATTTTATTTTTTAATGTCACAAAACACTTTCTTTTTCTAACGGTAAAATATTTAAATAAAAACGATTTACTATAGAGTACCTTGAATTATTATTAAAAAAAAGCACCCGACGGATTTTAATTTTTTTGACAGAAATATGATCAGTGTGGTACCCCGAGTAAGTACCAACATGCACTATTGGAGGGAAGCAACTTTTGGCTTAAAAAATTTTCCAGCCAACCCTGTTTGTATACAACTTTTCTTAGAAGGGTTTAAAATAACATAAGTTTATTTTCCAAGTGATCAAATTTAAAAATATTCTCTGTTTTTTTTATTAGAATTTTTGATCTGTCGTTAAGTTACTTAAATTTCATTGTAGTTCAATTGAAAATTTAAGTAATTAGGTAGTTAATTAATTGTGTAGTTAAGTAATTACAAAACAAATTTAATATGTTGCCCTTTTCTTGCCTCAACAATTTTTTCATTACCTTTAGCACAGAATTTCATTTTTACTGAAACAAAAAGTTTACGTAACATTTACTAAACATTTACGAAAAAGAAAAACTGCGTTTTTGAAACAATGGAAACGATTTGATCATCATAGTAAATGAATTTATGTATAAATTGCTTTAATTGATAAAATTAAAACGTTTCCTTTCGATAATATCATAAATGAATAAGTTTTTAATAAGTATTAATTGTTTAGGTACGCTTTCTATGGAAATGCTCAGATACGTTTTTAATCTGTGAAGAGATGAAAATGAGCGTTCGCTTGAAGCCACGTAAATCGGAAGGGTTGCGCGTAAAAATAATTTGCGCTTAAAAAACCGAAATATTGATGGGTAGAATTGCTTGTTGCAGTTGTTGAGAGCATCAATAAATGATTTCGATCGTTTTTCTTTTGGAATCTTCGAACATTGTCTGCAAAAATACGGAGTACATATCAGGTGTGAATGTTGATGGCGAATATTCAAACTTTATATGGTGTCAAAATTTTTAAAGTTAAATTCGTATTCGTAAAAATTACAAAAATGTAATACTTTAATACAAGAAATTTTTTAAGACTTTTTCTCCTTATTAATTTGGATAATAAAATCTATGTACAAAACAGAAGTGTACATTTTGATGTCACCACTAACAGTGTAAACGGGTTAATCGATTTTAACCTAAATTTCAGGGTACGTTAGTTATGGTCTATAGATGGTTTATGTGAAGTTTGGACGAATTCGGCCCAGTTATTCTTTCAGAATAACTCAGAGATATTACATTTTAAAGATTTTCAAAACACAGATATCAAAACACCGTCTGTGTGTGTGATGCCTATGCACTCCAAAACTACTGGACCGATTGGCTTGAAACTTTGGCAATCGATTAGCTTCAGGTACCAGATGGATTTTACCACACCCCCTTTAACAGCCCCCAAAATTAATAAAAATTATGTATTTCAGTCGGTTTGGGTCGTTCAAGACTAAAATTTGGTAATTTAGTTTGTATGGTTACTGTCTACAACTGTAATAGAAATGGGTTTCCACGCTCCCTTTTTCCACGCACAAATCAGTTACAATGCTATTTCTCAGACAGTTTTCGTAGTATAGGACTAACATTTGGTAATTTAGTTTGTATGGCTACCTTTGGGAAATGTGCGTGGTGGGTTGAGCATGTTTTTATATTGAAACTTGGTGTATACGTGCTATGAGACAAAGTGGTGGTAACTATATACATTAATGTTGCCACGCCTACTTTTACAGCCCCTTCTTTACACACAAAATCGTTTGTGCAGTGACTTTTTAGATCTCAGAAACGGTAACACCTTAGGCTACCAAATTTACGACATCTGTTATCAAGGTTTATATCTTAAATAATAAAATGTCAACATTTCCACACCCCCTATTACCGCCCACAAATCAATTGAAATTCTGTATTTCAGACGAATTTTTCTGTATTGGACTAAAATTTTGAAATTTAATTAGTATAATGAAATTTAATTAGAGTAGCTCCGCTACTCAGCAATAAATGGGCGTGGTAGAACTATAACTACGCTCACTTTTTAGAAACCATTATAATTTCCGAGATACGCATGTTTTATAATGATACTTGGTGAATATGTGCTATAAGGCCAAGTGGTGGCCACTACATATATATAAATGTTGCCACCCTACTTTTACTGCCCTTCTGTACATACAAAATCGTTCGTTACGTTCTCAAGAATGGGAAGACCTACCACCAAATATACAACATATGTTATCAAGGTTGTTATCTCAAAAAATAAAAAAGCGAGAGTTGTCACACCCCCTTTTATCGCCCACCAATCAATAATAATGCTATATTTCAAGCAAATTTTACTGTATTGGACTAAAGTTTTGTATTTTTGGTTGTATGGCTACTCTCGGGAACTCAGCTAAAAACGAGAGTGGTCGAACTATAACTATGCCCACTTTTCAGAAAGCATTATAATTACTGAGTTTAACATGTTTCTATAATGAAACTTGGTGTATATGTGCAATGAGATTAAGTTGTGGTCACTCTATATAAAGGTGGATCGTGTTGTTCAGGTTTAAAAATTTTTTTTCGACACTCGTATTCTGAATGCTCAAGTCAAAAAAATCTTAAATCCAAATGGATATCGAAATCGTTTTGACTGCCTGACAGCGGTTTTGATTTAAATAAATCACTTTTTGGTCAAAAATTAACGGGTTTTCGCCGTAAGTTTTTAACAAGCAGACATAACTACCCCAAAGTAGGGTAAAAATTAAAAGTATTGGGATCCAAAGTTGAGAATAGGAAGATTGTTAGATTCTGGAGTTTTTTTAGTGCAACTGTGTTCAGATTTCGCTCAAAATTTTGGATACTTTTCATAAAAATCGCTATAAATTCGCTATTTTTGAGTACATTTTGAAAAATTGAGAATTTTTTTAAAAAGACTTGATGTAATCTATTGATATTTAGAAACAAACAAAAAATCAAAAGAGTGCGATTTATTTTTATAATGAACATTCATTGAAAAGTAGAAAAAACCGTCAATTTTGGCGAAAAAGTGAGCCAGCAGCAAAACTGATATCGTTGCTTTAAAAACCACAATATCTTCGATGCCAAAGTGCTCTTTGAAGCAGCTTTGGGGTATCAGTGGTGATAATTTTATATTTTTGATACTTTATTTGAAATTTTTGAAGCTTGTAAAAATCAAAAATAAAAAGCTTTTGAAAAATACGTTGCAAAGGAAATACTGAAACAAATTTTATCTTTGTGATGAAAAAAATTATAAAAAAATGTTATAAATGTTATCAACAAGAGCGTCGGTTATTAATGCACATAAAGAAAATGTAACCTATATAATTCTATTTTCTGAGATTTTTGGTACTAATTTTGTTACTATGATATATTGGTTGACACACGCTTGTACACATAAGAAAATGATATGTATTTCAAAGATGGGGTAAAAATCTTTCTCGCATCATGCCCGAAACATTTTCATATACAATTTTTTTTCATATTATTTCAAAAATTTTTTTCTCAACAAAAATTCTTAGTAATTTAGTAAATTAAATAATGTGAGGTCTCCTTTATCATTAAATAAAATCGCATTAATTACTATTTAGCCCCAAAATTTTCCTTTTCTCATATAGGAATACAAAAATCTCCCAATATATATATATTTTTTTTTGAATAATGAATAAAACCAGCAAGATTTTTGGATAATTTTTTTCAGTTTTTAAAGCCTTAAACTCATAAACCAATTACGAGCGTACTGAAATTTATCAGATTTTGATTTAGGATGTAAAAATCCATATAATCCGCAAAAATTAAGAATTAGAGTTTTCGCTGTTTTTGAAATGATCCGCGCATGGGCATCAACTGACTTATTTCTTTTTTCAACATGCATCAGTTCTAGAAGCATGCAAGTTTTTAAAATAAAGTTTGGAAACATACCTATTATATGAATGAAATATGATTACATGAAAAATGTATTTTTGTAATTTAAAACGTTTGAATAAATATATAAAGAGGTATAGATGGGTTTTGGGCTCCATTAATTTTCTAAATATACTCCAAAACCTCCCTGCAAGGCTTGATTCTGAATCCTCGATGTAATATAAGCACGTGACGCGAAAAAATCCAAAAAATTCCCAAAATGGGTGGACAATTTTTGATCATGAGATATTCTAATGTAAAAGCGTTTTCTTAACAACAATTTTCTATCAGATTTTTTTTAAAAATTAGTGCTTGATCTAAAATTAGCCTACTTTATTCAGAATTTCTTATTTTTTTTTGCTTTTGAATTAGAAACTTTGCCCTAGCCTAGATCGCTGCAATATTGTCAAATTTAAATGCTACAAGATTGCTAGCAACTTTATTAAGTTTACGAAGAATCAAAAGTTTATCCAAATTAAAAAAAATATCCAAAAAGAAAAACGATTTTCTTCTTTGTTTTTTTCTTGTGTTTAATTACTTTAAAACATAAGTTTGCTTATCGCCCAAGTTCACATGCGTTATTGGCTTAAATGCCCCTTACCATCTGTAGCTCTGAAGAATGATCTTCGAATAATAAATCATTCTTATCATTTCTCAATTTCTTGTACGAATAACTGCGTACTTTCGTCCATTACATTCGTAGTATTTACTAATGGCTTCGTACTATATAATATTAGTTGAATTTAAAAAATTTACAACCGAAATCTTTCAGCCTGATTTGTTGAATAATTACCTAATATAAGAAAATGTATGATTGCAAGGTGACCATAGTCTACTGAAAGAGAATGGTTTAGCTCAGCTTTATTTATAAATATACATTAAGTTAAGTATTTTTGTGTTCTCTTCAAAATACAACATATCGTCATATAAAATCAAAAAGTCAGTAAGTTACAATAAATTCAAAGTCGACTTTTTGATTGATTATTGATGCCGATGGTTATCAATGTTATAAATTATTATAAATATCTTGTGTTATAAAAATAGTTTTATAATAATAATAAAATTCTTTTCATAATTGTGGCTTACTTTTTTAATAGGCAAATTTATTAACTAATTATATTATGATTCTTGCAAAAGAATCCCGGTAGCAGTAGTGTTTATATTGAGATTTGTTTGCCTACTTGGAAGCATCAGAAAGCATTTTGTTGTGATTCTTTAGTTGTGATCTCAATAATGACTAAATTGAGATTTTTCGGTTGCTTGGTGTCAGCATAATTGATGTTATATTGATGATTTTAATTGTGTGATGATAGCATTTGTGTTTTCTCCACATGTCTAATTTATTTAAAAAGTATCAATATTGTCTCCCCACACCTTTCCTGGAAGTAAAAAGCAGCAATTTTGAGTTTTTTATATAGTTTTATTGTATCACTAGAGCATCGATAGCTTTTGTGTGACATGCAATGTTAAAAAATATGTATAAAGCTGTATGTAGCTTTAAAAGGTATCGATGGTTTTAGCAAAAACATCGCTGAATTATTACTAAAGCATCGATTCCTACGACGCTGGGATTTTTTCAAATTAAAACCGCTGGACGACGGTTACACCGATTTCGATATTCTTTTTTATTTAAGATAAAATTTAATCCAGTCCCCAGAATATGAGATTCGGAAATTTTTTTTTCTTTTATCCACCTTACTCTCTAAATGTTGCCACGCCAACTTTTTCCGCCTTTCTATACATACGCGGTGTCTCTTAACATCTCAGGAACGGTAACATCTAAGACCACCAAATTTAAAATATTTGTTATTAAGTTTAATATCTCGGTTAATAAAAAAAGCCGCACCCCCTTTTACCACCCACAATTAAATAAAAATGCTTTATTTTGATAGTCACCAATTGATGTTTCAAAAGGAAACGTGTGGCATGTGTGGCTCGAATTACACTTTGTTTGGACACTTCCACACTTTTCAAAAATTCACAAAATGATCACAAGCAAATTAGTTAAATTGGGGCAGGACAACATCTGTTTAAATTTACAAAAAAGTAAAAATTTACAAAAAAAAAAATCCTTAATGCTGTAAATATTTTTGTAGGATTTTTGGCAGGATTTTCGTGTTATTTTCGTGGGATAAAAAGGGCTAAATTGGTATGCGATCGGCATTTTTCCCTACATACGAATCACATCACCGAAATCGAATCGCAACATCGTGGCGTTGGTTGAAACCAATTAATAAACCACAGTTTTTCTCCATTACTGTATAAAAAGAAATTCTACGTCTGCACTTACGATACTATCGAAACTGTGGATTTTTTTCATATTATAGCACACTGTGCGGTGTTTGGATATATGTATTTCATCTGAAAAATTCATGTTTTTTGTGACTTAAAATTCCAGTTGTATGTATGACTGTTTACAGCTAAAGGCGCGATATCGAAAAAACATAAAAAAACGGAAACAAAATTCAGTCCATTAACAACAGAAACAGCTACCAACGTTTAAATTATAAAAAATCAATGTTTTTCTTTTTAGCACCCTTAGCCTACATAATAAACATCAGTACATCACATTTAAATACAGATTCTCCGAGAATTTCGTGGGAGGGGGTTGGACGGTTGGACCACTTAAGCCTCACTGAATCCGCGCCTGCCCTACAATAGATGCACTTTTCTCACGTCGAAAATAGCAACTCACGGACAAATATCTCATATTTTAGATGTCTCAGGCCATTTTAATCTGTTTTACATTTGAAGCACCAATTTATGACATTGTAAATATTATATAAACAGAATATTTTTTTATACAATTTTGAACTGCATTTCTTTCACAAAAATCTCTTATTCTTAATATTTACAAATTTTACTTCTGAAGTGTGTACACGTTTTTTTGGTTTTATTTTTTTTTTTTTTTTTTTTCTAAAAATACTGAAATACCTAAAACTAATTCTCTTTTACTTTTTGAAAAGTGAAAACCTCAGTTGTGCCTAACGGTCCCATATGGGACTACGTCTTTCCAAAAAAAAAAAAAAACCAATATTAGAAAGCGATTACATATTTATGCTATCTATTGGTTATTGATCCTAATTTATGCGAAAAAAAAGAAACAAAAAATTATAATAAATAATTGTGGGACAAAAAGGGTTAATAATAAAGTGAATAATAGTGAATATATTAAGTTTATGGTTTATAAGAAATTTGTATTGTATGTATGAAGTAGTAAAGAAAAGAAAATATGTGATTGGTTTAGGTGGAAGCAAGTAAACAAAGTTAATAATAAAGTGAATATATTAAGGTGGATGAAGTATTTTCGAAGCTACCCAAAAATGAAATAAAATTTCAGGGTTACGCAGACGACATCGCCTTAATAGCGAGAGGGTAGTTGGAGGATGCACTCTGTAACCTGATACAGAGAGGACTGTCAGTAATGAAGGAATGGTGCAATACAGTGGGATTAAATATCAACCCAGCAAAAACTACCATAATACCTTTTACTAAAAAAAGAAGCCTACCAAATCTCTGAACTATGAGAATGGATGGCACAGAAATTCCCTCCAAAGGAGAAGTAAAGTACTTAGGACTCACACTAGATTCAAAACATCTCTGGAGAAGACATGCAGAGATGACTACTACCAAAGCCACGCGCGCACTCAAGGCATGTACGAATCTGGTGGGGAAATGCTGGGGTTGTAACCCAATAATTCTCCCCTGGAAGTATACCATGATGGTGAGAACCATCCTCACCTATGGCGCAGTAGCATGGGCTGGAAAAACCAAGCAATCCGCAATGAGAAATATGCTAACAAAGGTGTAGAGGCTGACCTGCGTATGCATCACAAGAGCCATGAGGACCTGCCCTACAGCAGCACTAGAATTAATTCTGGACCTAACACCCTTACACCATGTCATAGAGGGAGTAGCTAAGCGAACTCTGCTATGCATTGCTAAAGAGGGAACAGGTTTAGGTAAAACTATCAGTAGTAGAGAGAAGGAGTATAATGCAATCCCCTTACATCGATCTACCAAGAGACGATATAGTAAAAAGGTACAACTTCGAAAAACACTTCGAAATTAAGCTTAGTACCAAGAAAGAGTGGGATATCGAGAAAATATCGCAAGTCAAAAAACCACACAGTATATCATGGTATACGGATGGCTCCAAAAAACTGCAAGGTATAGCGCAAAGGTGTATGGGCCAAGAACCAAGCACTCTTAACCTATAGGGACAACTCGCAGTATCTTCCAAACGAGATCCTAGCCAAATAGCAGTGCGCGCAATTCAACCTAGACCGTAAATACAAAGGTCAGGATATAATTGAGATGTTAGACAGCTAAGCAGCAATTAAAGCATTAGCATCCTGTGAGATATCATCGAAAATAACATGGGAATGCCTAACAAAACTTAATAAAATAGGCAAGAATAACACTGTTACTTTACTGGGTCCCAGCACACAAAAGAATACAAGGTAACGAGGTAGCACACATTCTATAAAAGAATAAATAAGAAGGAAGGGGAGGCACAAACATTCAGACCTTTGGAAAAGCCTCCCAAAGACAAGACAATCCAAAATGCTCCTCATTGATTTCAACACTCGGAGAGCAAAATTGTGCATAAACTTATGTAAACCAAATCTAAGAATTCTAAAGGGGTTCCTTGGAAGACATTGCAAACTGAAATATCACCTGATGAAATTGGGCATAGAAACTGATAGTAATTGCCGTTTCTGTGAAGAAGCAGATGAAACTCCAATACACCTAATTGCAAATTGCGATGCTGTGGCTCGCAGACGTAAACTAACACTTGGGAACTATGAGCTGAGTCTAGAGCAAATTTCATTCCTTGAACCTAAGAACATTCTCAAATTTATCAGAGAGATAGAGCTCGATGAAATTCTGTAATCCGCCAACCCAGCGGAGCTTTGAGAAGGAGGATAACATATAAATAAATAGCTTTTGTACGTTATGAACACTTTGGTAATGCATCTTTCACAAGCTACTCAGAAATAATGATCTTGCTCCGCATTTATGATCACACATGCTTTCTTTATGATCAGTTGCTCTTAGTCGATAAATGTGCGCTGTAATAGAGAATTATATCTGCACAGTGTTGTCTTCGTGTATACTTTTAAAATATACAAAAAAAAAAAAAATGATTTCAAAACAGTTCTAGATTTTAAAAAATAATATACATTTTAGAACTTCAGTCTGTTATATTTTGTGCTATTTTTATATTTTATATAAATAATGTATGATATTTATTCAAAAAGCTATGGGCGTACACTGATAAACAGGGAGTAAGGAGGACATGTTTCCCCCTAGGTAGTGAAAATTTATTTTATATCTACATACTAAATCAAAAACCGCTAGTTTATATTAAAAATTTAAAGATTTTAAACTTAAGGCTTTTAGAACTTTGTTAATTTTGTTATAAAAAAGTCGTTTTTAGTTGTAGAAGTGTAAAATTTTGCGGAACATGTATTTTGATAAGTTTGGTACATGGTACGAATATTTTATTCGTATTCGAAGAAAAACAAATGTATATAGTATAAATACATTTGTTACATTTACGAATGATACTAGTACCTAGTTACGAGAACCGAAGTTGTTTAGCTTATAAGCCACGTACTCTTTCAATAGGCCACGGCCACCTTGCAATCACACATTTCCTTATATTCGGTAATTGTTTGACAAACCAGTCTGAACGACTTCAGTTATAAATTTTTTTAACCCTCAAACAGCTGACTGTTTACTATTTCGTATTCTGGCGGACTGGTTTACATTTGTAAACCCATATATAATCAGTGGCAGATCTAGAAATTGGTCGTGGGGCCTGAATAAGGAAATTAGTTTTTTTTTTAATTCATTGTGTTTATTGATGTATTACGTAGTAAACTTATTTTTATAAATTATATTTACGTTTTAAATATCATGAGTATATAATTCAAAAGCATATCAAAAGTTTAAATTTTATGTAATGTGTAAGAATTGAAAGAAAAGAAGTAGCTAATGATTATATTCAACTTAAAATTCTTAAAGTGCGTGAAGATAAATTCGTCAATCCGACACTAACTTAGCGAAGACTCAAACCAATACTTTTGATCCACAAAAAGTAAAATTCGTACTTTTTGCTAAGTTAACTTTTAGGAGGAAATTAAATTCGCTATTTTTGAAAAGTACGAATTTAACTTTTGGGAGGAACCTAAATTCGTTCTATATGCAAAGTACGAGTTTAACTTTTGAATCGAGTTTTGCTTTTGGCACAATTTTGAGTGCACAATTAAGACTTTTGCCATATATATTTTTTAAAAAGAAGTGAAAGTGGCGATCATGATACTGTTTCAATGCAAAAATTCTCAAAATCTGATCATTGGACAGGTGCATATCATTGGACAGGTAATTAAACCACCTTTATAACGATTTATTAATCCACCTTTATAACGATTATTTTAGTACAAAAATGCAAATATATCGTTATATAGGTGGTTTAATCACCTATCCAATTAAATGCATTTCAAAAACATTCTTTGCTCAGATTTTGAGAATTTTCGCATTGAAACTTAGTACCATGAACACCAGTTTCACTACATTTTAAAAAATATATATGGCAAAAGTCTTAATTGTGCATTAAAAATTGTGCCAAAAGCTAAGCTCGATTCAGAAGTAAAACTTGTACTTTGCATATAAAACGAATTTAAGTTCCTCTCAAAAGTTGAATTCGTACTTTGCAAAAAGAACGAATTTAATTTTGGGAGGAAATTTCCTGCAAAAAATTACTTTAGCAAAAAGTACGAATTTAACTTTTTGCGGATCAAAAGTATTGGTTTGAGTCTTCGCTAAGATAGCGTCGGATTGGCAAATTTATCTTCACGCACTTAAATGCTTATTTTATTTTTTTTTATTACTTTCTTTATTTAGCTATTTGTTATTTGTATAAAATTAAGTTATTATATGGAAGCTTATGGATCTTCAACATCCCAATTCGCGTTACTCATGCGTTGATTTTTTAATTTACAAAAAATTTCAGCGATTCCCTCTGGGTTAATATCAATTTCTTTGTGAATGTTTGATAGGGTTAAACCATTT
The DNA here is from genome assembly GCA_963920525.1 of Dichetophora obliterata. NCBI lineage: Eukaryota > Metazoa > Arthropoda > Insecta > Diptera > Sciomyzidae > Dichetophora > Dichetophora obliterata. Next base: position 147,441,045 of record OY986435.1, on the reverse strand, counting down.
AGCCGATTTTGTGCTATTTTTGTTTTGTTTTTGTTTTTTTTTATATGCTAAATTTTTTGTAAGGGAATTGCAATAATAACTAATTGAAAAAACAAATCAATAGAAATTTGTGTCAATAATCTATGATTTTTTATAATTTTATCGCGTAGGAATTAGTGCATCGATCACATTGAAAGAAGGATTAACGTTGCTTATTTGGAAACACTGGCTAAATGAGCTGAATGGCTGTAGATATTTAATATTTTTTTCTTCAATTCAATTAAAAAAAAAATGCCAACAATCAAATTAAGGCAGACTTGCATACTCAACGTTATCGAAATTTAAGAGCCAACCGAGAAAATCAAATGCCTTCATAACATTTTGGACAAAATTACTTTTATTTTTATGAAAAAGAAAAACCTTCAAAAATAATTTGCTTGTTTATATATTAATACTAGCTGAACCCGGTGTGCTTCGCTACCCCTCGTATAAAATAAAATTAAAAGTATTTATATATTTACAAAAATTTATTTATTTAATTTAATTATTGCAATGCTTCGCCTCTTTTTTGTTGTAAACCAATTAAAATTCAGCACTTAATCGCATGCAATTTGCTTCATGCTCCCCTTTTTATTTTTAGACCAATCAAAAAGCAGCAATGGGGTTACCCCACTCTCTATTTTAATTAACACGTATTATAAAATCAGCTGTTTTGAAGACAGTGGTGGAAGAAAAAGAATGGGGCTACCCCACTATTTTAATTAATATGTATTTTAAATTTGTGGTAAAACCGTTAATAAACGTAGTAAAAAAGTAGGTGCAGAAGTGTGCATGGTCGAAAAATATTATCATGTAATAAGTATTCCTGAGTCAAAGCTGAACGCTGTGAAAATTTAAGATCGGCTATCAGGTCCAGCCTCCAATATATAGCAAAAAAAAGGGCGTGCTCCGCCCACATTTCTTTTGGTACGTATTTCCATTCATGCCAATACCATATATAGCAAATACTGCCGCCGTTGGTCAAAAAATGCCCAAGATATGACGATTTTAAATTTTGGGTTATATGGGCGAGACCACGCCCCTTCGTCCACTCACAACTTTATATAGTCAAGAATTTATTATTTCGTAAGAATATCCTATTGTGAAAATTTAATGACGATCGGTCCAGTAGTTAAGACTATATTCCGATTTTTAATTTTCCTAAAAAGAGGCGTGGTCCCACCCACTTTTCTCCTGGTACGTATACCTAATTATGCCAATACCATATGTACCAAATAGCATCAACGTAGGTCAAAAAATGCCCAAAATATGACGATTTAAATTTTTGGGTTATAAGGGCAGTGCCACGCCCCTTTGTCCAATAAAAACTTCTTATAGCCAATTATTCTTTCCAGAGTCATAGTAAAATGCTGTGTAAGTTTCAGGAAGATCGGTCCAAGGGTTTGGCCTCCTATAAAGCACAAACAAACAAACAAACAGACAGACAGACATTTATTTTTATATATATAGATTGAAAGCAGATTAATTATAATTAAAGTAAAATGGGGCGAAAAAGGGGGATTTGGTAATAAAAAAAATCTATGGCTACCTTACCTGTAGATAAAAAGTGTATAAAACTTTAGGTAAATACATATTACAAAAAAAGTATTTTGTATAGCAAACATTGTTAGTGGTATAAGTAAGTATCTGAATTAAAAAAAGGGGCGGTGAAGTGGGCGTGGTTTATAGTAATATGACAACGTTAACAGTATTAAGAGCAATATACTACCAAATAAAAAATAATCCGTTGGAAGGAACAAATTTGTACAGAGAACAAAAAGTTTAAAACTTCAATTTGGCGTGAAAAGGGGCGTGAAAGGGGGCGTGGCGTAAGAAATGTTTATTTCTTCCTTGCCTGGAGTATAATGTGTATACAATTTGAAGTAAATCTGTTAAAAACTATATGGGAGCAATAACATAATTTTAAAAAGTGGGCGTAAAAGTAGGCGTGGTAAGTAAAAATTACCCTTTTAATCATGCCAGAGTCCTAGTTAAATGCTGTGAAAATTTCAGGAAGATCGGTCCAGAGGTTTGGTCTCCTATAAGGTACAAACAAACAAACAAATAAACAAACACACATTCCATTTTATATATATAGATTTTATAGTACACACTTATTTTTTAGCCACTTGCTATTTTTACAATTTTGTGCTTTTCGTTCCTTCTTGCTCCTTTCCAAAAATATAAATGCTGAAATGGCTCGACCCTACTGCTAGTATTTATTTAAAAAATTAAATTAAGCGTCCGGGGGGGCTTCAACCTCCATATTTTCTCCTGGATCCACGCCTATATACAATACGCATTCGCAGCCTGCGCAGAACGTTATGCGCAACACACTTTCATTCCATTGAAACGCGACAACAGCTGCACGCTTACCAAAGCTTACCGTTATTCGCAGCGTTGCCAGATTTTTTACAATAACATTTAAATTAACGTAAAAAATACAGAAAAAAAACAAAGAAAAAATTAAATTTATTCTTTCAAATCTGAAATATTAAAGAACTGTTGTTTGCACTACAAGTAATTTTTAAACCTGTTTAAAAAACTGTAATTTAAATTTAAAATGTAAATATGGCAACGCGGGTTTTGCGAAACACAGCTCACTTTCCACTTAGAGGCGACTTATACTATAACCGTCAGCCTGGTCAACCAATGGCCAGTAATATTGGCACTAATGTAGTGCAAGGACTCGTCAAACAATATTGGAGCTCTGGTCGAAACATCACTATGGATAATTTTTTTACCGGATTGGATTCGACTCGTCATTTGGTGGACAAAAATTTGAGTTTCGTCGGCACGATGCACAAGAACAAGCGCTGTGTTCCCCAGGAAATACATTGGACACGTGACAGAAAAGTGGGCGAATCTGTGTTCACCTTTCGTCAAGACGTCACATTGGTCTCTTACTGCCCAAAACAATAAAAAGATGGTCTATGATTTGTTCGCAATGCATCCAAACAACGCCATTTATGTAAAATCTGGGAAATCAGAAATAGTTATGGAATATAACCGTACGAAAGCTGGCGTGAATTTCCATGCTTGGAAATCATACGTGCAAGCGGAAAACGCGTCGGTGGCCATTAGCTATGTTTTTCAACATGGTGAATTTGTCGGCATTGGCTGCATACGTGATGTATTCTAAAACGCATGGGATCAGTTATTCTCGTCGCAGCTTCCTTATTGCATTGGGGAACGATTTGGCCTTTCCGAACATCAGGCGACGAGCACAGATAAGCCACGTCAATCGTTGGCCTCTTGTTCTCAATGCGAGGCTGGACATGCTGAGCACCACGAGTCTTCGATGGAATCAGCCACCGAAACAAATGCAAGCGAAAGCAGGACAGTAATTATCAAAGGAAAGTGTGTGTTTTGCGCAATAGAGAAAAGACAACGCATTACCCGAAAATGTTGCTCTCTTTGCGCCAAGAAGGTGTGTGATACGCACTGTGTCACGATTTCAAAGTGTCCTGAATGCAAATAAATTTTTAAAACTTTCCTCTAATTTATTATGATTAATAATAAATCTAATATAATATTCTAAACTATTCGAAATGCAAATAAAATTTGTATTAAGAAAAATGAGTTTTTGGTATTTTATACGTTCTTCCATACATTTTACATATATTTACAAGTGTAAACCAGTCAGCTGTTTAGCAGGTAGTCTTGACAAATAGGTAATATGAGGTAAAAAATAATGTTTACACTTCTATTCGACGTAAAAGATTGTTAAGAAATGTCACTTTTCAATCTATTATATGAGTTTCTTATGATGTCGATTATAATAAGACAGAACAGAAATTTTGATTGAATTCATGTTTTTAAATAATTTTTTAAAAAAGAAGAATTGATGGAATTTGTCTTGTAATAAAATATATTTTATAAAAAAAATTAACTCCTCTTTCGATACTATTATAATCGCCACTAGTTTGAAAACGTTTCGGCCCGCTACGATGACACGATGAATTTCAAAGTCGGAAAGTTTACATTTGTAAACTGTCTGCTGTTTGAGGGTTAAACTTAACTAAAACTTCGTACATTCTACGAATAATGCGTAGGTTGACCACGAATGAATTTTTTTTATACTAATATTATTTTTAATTCGAAAATAGTACGAAACTATTAGTAAATATTTCGAATGTAATGGAAGAAATTACAAAGCTATTCCTACGAGAAATTGACGAATGTTAAGAAATGGTATCCCTTATTAGTCGAAGATCATTCTTCGGAGCAATAGATGGTAAAGGGCATTTAATTCAATAACGGATATAAACTTTGACGATTACCAAATTTTTGTTTTGAAGTCATTGCAAACAAGCAGAAAACAAAATAAAATAAATGTTTTCCCAAAAGTCGGTTCACTTTTCTATTATAACGATAATAGATACTTTTATAATTTTTCCTAAACTTAATGAAATAACAAACATGCCTGCAGCATTTAAATGTAAGAAAGTTGCTGCGATCTAGGCGAGAGCAATGCTTCTTATTCAAAAGCGAAAGAATAAATTAAGAAACTTAATAAAGTAGTCCAATTTTGGATCAAGGATAAATTTTTGAAAAAAGCTGATAGCATATTCAGATTAAGCAAACGATAATATATTAGAATTCGTTAAAGTCAAAAGTTTTTTTATGACTTGTTTTACATTTAGAAGGAAACTCGATTTGAAACATCCATTTTATACTTCTTCAAATTCATGTAATTTAGCGAAGCCTACCTAGTTTGAGAATTTTGTGGACTTTTTTCGCTTCAATAGCTTATATTGCATCCAGGATTCAGAATCAAGCCTTGCAGGTAGGTTCTGAAATATGTTAAAAAAATGTATGGAACAAAAAACCCATCTAATATACATGTACCTCTTTATATATTTATTCATACGTTTTGAATTAAAAAAACAATTTTTTAAATCATTCAGATAATAGGTATGTTTCCGTACTCGATTTTACAAACTTGTAAGCTGCTAGAACTGATTCATGTTGGAAAAAGAAATAAGTGGATTGGTGTCAATGCGGTGCAAGATCCGGTGAAAAATGTCTCCCTCAGCATGCGGGAAACGTTTCAAGAATAGCGGCAACTAACAATTTTGAAGCGAAGCTTTTTACGCCTCTTTTTGTGATTTGCTGGAGTGAAATCTTAAAAACGACTTTTTTTTCCTTACACCTTTTTCTCAGAATTTTTGTTGTTTTTTACTTGCGTCTATTACAACAAGAGGATATAAAATTAAAAATATTTCTTTTTAAAAGCAGTGAGAATCGAACTCGCACCATTTCGATCGAGAGCTCCACACACGGGTTGAAAATTATCACAAGATGCCAATTGTTTTAGGTGTAGATTTTAATTGCGAATTCAGACATGAATGTTCACAGGGACTTAAGACAAGGCCGGTGGTCTAGTGCTCGAAAATGTAAGGTATTTTTAGGATTTTTTTTAAAAAGTTTAAATATTGAACAACGATATTTAAACTTTTAAGGTATACTGTAACACTCATTCATCAAAAAAAAAAAATATTTTTTTTTAATTTAAAAAATTGTTGATCTTTTTCAAAATCTTTTTCAATGAGATGCTCTTTAGGAGAAGGGGCATGGGCGGTATTGTAGATTTTGACTTTTCTATTTATCTGAAAAATAAAAACCAAGAACATTTTTAATCTCTATGACTGAAGCTATGGCTGGCACTAGAAGGAAAAAATATCGAAAATTGACAGAATGACGCGCTTTTGAAAATTAAGTTCATATTTTAATTGCTGATTATTCAGCTGAATAGTTTTTGTTTTTATTACAACACCCCAGCAAAATATTTGAGAAAATGTGACATGCATTCTTAGGGACAATGCTTCTAGAAGACATTCTTTAGATCCAATTGTGCTTCTTCTTAGCCTTATCAAGAAGCGCTTTTAAGAGGCATTCTCATAAACTCTTCTTGAAGGTATTCAATTAGCATTTAAATTCATTAAACGGAAAAAAGTGCATATAATAAAATATATTTTAGATATTTTTCGAAAAATTTTTTTAAACAACAAAAAACCCAGCCAGAAAATCGAGAAAAAAAAATATTTTTCGTGGGATTTTTTAAGCACCCTAACCATTCCATGGTATGCCTTCTTAAAGTTCTCCCGGAAAAGACCTACTAGAATCCTTTCATTGAAGAGCTCAAAGAAATCTTCCATTGAAAAAAATTCTGGAAGCACTTCTAGAGAAGACTAAGGAAAGCATTCCTTCCAATGACATGCATATGTTAAAAGAATGCCTTCTGGGTATGAAAGTGGAAGGGATGGAATTCAAGACTTTTCCTTCCACTTTACATTCTTTTGGAAGCACTTTTTTTGCTGGGACCATGCCGAAAAAAGTAGTTTCGAGAAAAATGAGTATAAAGAGAATGAATGTAGACGAAACACTGCGCCTCGACACCTACTAAAACGGCTGTAGAAGTGAAAATAACGTCAGAAAGACTATTCTTTTGAAATATAAAGAAAAAATCAATTTCATAAAAATTCATAAAAACAATGAATTTTGATAAATATAATTTGCGAATGATAAGCGATCCAAACAGTTGCACAACACGATTAGGACAACTATTAATGTAAAATTTGCTAGAAATATCGATCTATATAATATACGTTTGATATTTTAGATATTAAAAACCAATAATTTCATTAACATTTACAAAAATAATTCAAAATTAATATAAAATAATAATGTTAGGTAATAAAATTACTCGTGGGAATATTATTTTTTTAATTTTTTTTTTTAAAAAACTATAAAATTGTAAAACAAGCTGCGAATAAGCTTCGCTTCTCTCGTATGTCCAGCGACGCATCTGCTTTCAATTTTTGCGGATTATGTGGATTTTGACCTCATAAATCCAAATCTGAAAAATTTTAGTCTTCTTTAAACTGGTTTATGAGTTAAAGGCTTCCAAATTTAAAAAATGGCCTAAAAATTTAGTTTGTTTTTTTCAGTTTTCCAAAAAAATAAATATTGTTGAATATTAGGAATATTAAGTTTAATATTTTTATTTTAAAAGTTGAAAACTTTGGGGCTCTATAGTAATAAATGCGATTTTATTTAAGAATATAGGAAACCTAATATTACTTATCTTATTAAACTATTAAGAATATTTGCTATAGCAAAAAATTATTAAAATGTATTGCTTGACATGTATTATAAATTATATAGGCTGCTATTGCCCTTTATTTATATTAAATTTAAAAGTTCAAGATTATTCGTTTTTAAGTATTTTGCAAAACAATATATTTTCACCTATTTTCAAAGAAAATCTATTAGTGTTATGCCTCATTTACACGATTAACATATTTGTCATTTTTTACATCATTAAGTGCCATTATCGTGTAAATGATGTTATTTTGTTTCATTATTTTAGTCATAAAATAATGATTAAAATCAGATGTCATTAGTTTTGTCACTTAAATGACATCATGTAAACGCAGTGTAAACCCGTCTACTCTCGTAGTGACCAACTTAAAGAAAAAATGAAAAAGTTCATTCTTTACTGACAGTGCGTTTAACTGTTTCTAGAAATTTAACTGTTTGCTTAAAAATGGACTGGTTAGTATAAATTTAGAGAGTTTAAAGAAAATAATCATCAAAATCAATATTTAATCTCATTTCTTTTTTTAAGTGAACCCAGTCAGTATTTTTCAGAAGATGGAACAGATGAGCTAGTGGAAACTTCTGGCAGGTCGCGAAAGTTCGAAAGGTTCTTCTTCCTCCTCGTCCTCTTCAATTAATAAATATGCTAAATAAGCAACAGCTTTTATTTTGTTGTCTTCCATTTGTAAAATAACTTTTAACTTCTTTGCTTTGTCAGTATTTGAGAATTATAAATTTTGTCATTCGTGTAAACGCATACTTTGCTGGTCAAATCATTGTGAATTTGAAAGTTGCCAAAATATAATGAAACGTAATGACAAAGCTCTGGGCAAGTCACTTTTTTGTGCCGTCTAAATAGCAGCGTCATTATGATATGTCATCAAGTCATTATTAAAGTCAGTTAATGTCACTCGTGTAAATGAGGCATTATAGTTTTTATTTCAGAGCTGTGAGGCAGATTAAAAATATTTATCACAAAATTTAAAAGTTTTTGAAAATAAGTTGCTTTAATGCATTTTTTGATAAGAAAATATTGCCCAAAAATGTCTCAATATCATCACTTATCTTAGCGTTTTTGTCGAATTTAAAGAAATTTTTATATTTTTCAAACAAAAGCATGTATTCATATAAAAAACGATTTTTTAAAAAAAGTATCCAAACTTACACTGAGGCTTAAGACAAGTATCCATCAATTTTTAAAGGAAAAAAGTTTACAAATGGATCTATTTGAATTCAAACGGTCTAACTATTTCGAAAAAGAAACTACTACCTGGCTAACTTAGAGCAAATCACTCTAATTAATTGAAAAGGAGTGATCGAATAAAGCACAACCATTGGGTGTATTTGTTGCCATATCACAACTGTTTTAGTTCCGCTTAAAGGATACGTAATAATATTTTTTCCCTCAGAGCCAAATTTTTAACATTGAAAACAAATATTAGTCACTGAGGACCAGATCTGGTGAATAAGGATAGTCGAATTGATTGACCATTTCTAATTTTATTTTTTGATTTTTCACCATTTTCAAGTCATGGCGATTACCGAAGTTGGAACCGGTTAATTGGAAAAACATCAGTATTTTACTTTGCAAATGGGGATTTTTTCCACGATTATGGCTTTGTCTTCTTTGGATCAGGAACATCTTTCTGAGTCCACTTGAATTTTTCAAGTGCTCATGCGAATGTGTTTCTATTAAGTAGAGATAAAGTCACGCGGCACCAAATCCGCAGAGAACTTTCACATGACGAAATATTCAGTTAATATCTGAAGACATATAAAAAAATGTCAAAATTCAAAATGGCAGCAAATACAGGTGATACTTTCAGAGACGTACAGTAATACATAATTCCAAAAATCAAAACAAATTTCGTCAAAAAATTTTGTTGCGAAAAGCGTTAACGATACATACTAACACTTTTAACCAGGTCGTCGAGAGAGGGGGACGGGGTGTTTCCCCCGGTCCCGGGTTCTTAAGGGGGCCCGGAGTGGAGGGTAAATAAAGTGCCAAAAAACTGATTTGTTGTTGAGGGAGTGTTTTTAGTGTTTTTAGTTTTCACGAAAAGTATTATTTTTCATATTTGTTACCTTGCCTTGTATCAACAATATCAAAAATTATAATGAAACTTTTTCGTGGCATTTGCTATTTGAGCTTACAACATTAATACCTTTTTTCTAAGGTATTCTTAGAAGGTACTTTTTTATATATGTCACGGCAATACTGTAAAAAGTGTTTTTGAGATTCTTCAAATATTTCTGAACAATACCCTGTCCAAGAGTATCAATTTACAGTACAAGGTTAAGACCACTTTTTTTTCCTAAAAATTTTCCTTCCTTGCATGAATTTTATTATTTTGTTTAAACAACTCAACTCAACATTCACAAAAATGTTATATTAAAATTTTGAATTAGCGATTTTATAGGTGTCAAGTGTTTTAATTAAATAATAACCATAAAAGAGATATGAACAAAATTGTTATATTTTTTGCTTGAAGTATTTTTTTTAAATATCAAAATAGGAAAAAAAAAATCGTGACTTTTTCCTACTGTTTTAAAATAGATATTTTTAGACAGGATTTCATTCAAAAATATTTGCAGAATCCGAATTGAGAAAATTATCTTCGGTAACACTTCTGGTGCCCGAAATATAACACCTTATATTTATTTCATTGAAAAAGTTAAAAAATTTCATTCAAGTAAACATTTTCCAAAAACAAGAAAATGCATATGCAAAAAATATGTAAGTTATGAATTTGCCAAATTTAGTGAAAACGTCAGCACTATAATCAAATTCGCCAAAATTTAGACAATCAGATAGCAATCAAAAGTTCTGTGCTACTTTACGTGTACATTTAGATTTGAATATACTTCACACAGATGGGTTAACATCAAGAATGGCATCGTGTTTGCCACAATATTGTTAGTTAAAATCTATATTTACCTTTGCTTTAAGGCATATGCAGTTTCTCTTACAAAAATTAAAGCATTGTGAGATCGTGATTTTTTACAGTTTTTCTCAGAAAACAACTTTGTCCTTACGGGAGAGGAAGACATCCTTATTTTTTTCTAAAATTTGTATGGAAGATCTTGACCAACCTATGCAACTTTTAAGACCACATAGAATGTGAATTTCGAAAAAAATTGTATTTCGATACGCCCTACTATGTTATGTTCGCAATGTTTATACTTATAATAAGCTGATTTGTCCGAATGTTGAGAAAAAAGATGATGAATCACAAAAAATCCTATGTTATGACAGCTTATGTTGATATATTTTTTCTAATTGATTTTTGTTTCATTCTGAATGATTTCCTTTGCTTGAATTTCAATATTGTATGCTTAATAAATTAGTGTTCATTTTCTATTGGATCAGAACGGTAAAAGTTCTGAGAACACTCATAAGAATTTAATTTACTTACAACTCATAGCTGATCACTTGAAATCATATCTGATCATGTAAGGTTTAAATAACTTACAAATAAATCATGTATATGTTATATGTTCACGTTTTAAGAGTTATACTATAAAAAATAAAGTTAATTATAAGGTAGTATAAAATATCAACTATCATAAATATTTCATGCTGCATTTTTTTACAAAGTAACAAACTCTTAAAAAATTAATTCCAAAATTGTTCCCTTATTTCCTATGGATTTTATCCACCTTAAGAAAAATATACATTATTGTTTTGGCCTAAAAACAAAAATTTTGCATGTTTCATTTTTGACATCAGCTCAGCTTTAAGTTTCATTAAGACCGTAATTTCTGCTGAGTATGTAATATTCTGAGTAAATATTGGAACATGATAGAATAAAACAGATCACAATTTCAATAAAAAAAGCGGAAATGTTCGAGAAAAAGAACTCCAGTTATTCATAGTTTTAAGATATTTGAAAAATCGAGTTATTCGAATCGAAAATCGAGTAGAGTTGTACTAACTATTAGTACTCTGCTGACAAGGAAATTGTCGAAAAACTTTTTCGAAAAAATATTTTTTTAGAATTATGTCACGCATTCCGTGTTGCGTATGGGGACATTTTTCAGTATTTTAACGTATATTTTGGTGCATTTTAATGACAAAACTAATTAAATTTTTTTTTTCTTATATCTAGTTTTGTTAAGTATATGTGTATCTTTAAATATAAATTTGGTTTAAACGATTTATTAAAACATTATCCTAAATATAAAGTTTCTAGGTTGTGAACGCAAGACACCACTAAAAAACCGCAGTTTAGTTCATTTAAAAAAAAGCAATAAATCAGCGAAATGTGTTAAAATTTCAAGAAACATTTTACTTGTATGAAAAGTGTATATGGTATATAATTCAATACAAAATTTTAATTAATTCAAAGTTAAAAGCAGAAATTATAAAAATTAAAATTTCCGTTGCGTACGATGTCCCCAATGGTTGCGCATTTGGACATGTATGAAAAAGAAAAAGAAATTCATAATTTTTCACATTGTTTGATTACAAAAAACTAATCGAAAAACGTGTTTGGTTTCATTGATATTCTTGAACTCTATTCTTTTTTTTATAAATTTACACAGAAAAATAAGTTTAGCGGAACCGGAGATATTAGCATATACCACATTATCCTCCTATACCATAATACCCGAAGTTCCTCTATGTTTAACTTGTCATGGTGCATAGATTTCTAAAAAAAATCAAATATTCTATGTTTGAATCAAGCAAATAGGCTATCAGCTTACACTCAAACGTAAGCATTTTTTTGATAGAACTGAGCAAGTTGGAAACACATGATATTAAAAAAAGTATGTTTAATTCAAAAAACATATTGTTTTTACAATTCTAAAAGTTATATTATTTATTATTATTGAGGTATATTTGAGCTTAATGCCAGAAAATATTTTCTTGATTTAAGTCTTGTTCCAGGTTATGGAATCAAATATTTTTTTCTTATTTCAAGCAATCGGTTACTTTACTCAATTTTAGAAAAAAATTATCACTATAATTTCTTTTTCTAATTAAGTTTTTAATGCTGGATTTGAGCAAATGAGGCCAAATTTCATATATTTTTAAATCAAGCAAAATATTTGCTTAATATAAGAATATTATTTTACTCCGTGCTAAAAGATCTTAATGTAATAATAATTTTCGCATAGATCTCGCAATAATTTGCCCTGGCTTATACTTTTATAGTTGTATATTTTTTTTTTGTGTTGAAAACATTTTCAGTGGGCCCGTATGTTGTAACCCCGGGCTTGAACTTGGCTTTCTACGGACCTGCTTTTAATAGATATCATTCGGATATCGCAACGATATTATTTAGTTTGGTAGGTAAATGTATTTCGTCAAGACATCCTTTAAGTTACAGTTTCAAGATATTAAATGCAAAGTAGAAAAAAAACAATGTTTGGTAACAACAAACATTCACATTATATTTAAGAAATAGTAAAAACTTTTTGAAAGACATATTATCTATATATATAAAAATGGATGTATGTATGTGGGTATGTGGGTATGTGGGTATGTGGGTATGTGGGTGGGTATGTGGGTGGGTATGTGGCTATATCACGTATAGACTCCAAAACCGCTGAACCGATCTTTATGAAATTTTCAGGGAAAATAAAGCCACATCTTGAGAGTGTTCCTGTGAGGTTTCGTAACGATTGAAGAAGGGGGCGTGGTACCTCCCATACAAGCCAAATTTGCTCCATCGATCACAAACAAAAAAAAAAGAAAAATATCTCACGGTTTCAATCGTAAAAAACTAAGATTTGGGGATATTGTTCAGATGGTTACTGTTGGTAACTGTACAAAAAATGGGCGTGGTCGTTATATAAATACGCCCACTTTTTCGAAATCATGGCAATTCCGGAGTTCTGCACATTTTACAGTGAAACTTGCTCTTTAGGTGCTCCAAGAGACGAACACAATTTATAAATGTTTTCACGCCCACTTTTAACGCCCACAAATCAATATCTATATATATATAAAGCAAAACGATGTGTGTGTGGCTGTGTGATGTCTATAGACTCCAAAACTACTGAACCGATTGACCTGAAATTTTAGCAGTCGATTTGTTTCAGGTACGAGATGGTTGAGGAAAAAAATTTGCCACACCCCCCTTTTACCGCCCCCAAATCAATAAAAATGTTATATTTCAGTCGGTTTGGGTCGTATATGGCTAAAATTTTGTAATTTAGAATGTACGGTTACTATCGACCAAATAGGATACTTCCTTCTACTGGTTTGTTCGTAACTGCTACGTAAAGGTTTAGGAAAAAAGTAATGCCACACCCCTTTTATCGCCCACAAATCAATAAAAATACTATATTTAAGAAGGTTTTGGTCGAATTAAATTAAAATTTGGTAAATAAGTTCTTATGATGACTGTCACTAACTTTAATAAAAACGGGCGTTGTCACACTTCATCTACGCCTACTTTTGGAAATATCACAATACTCCGAAACTATTGGTCCGATTGAGCTCAAATTTTGTAAGTGGCTTTGCTCTGAGTACGAGATGGTTTAAGAAGAAATGCCACACCTTCTTTTACCTCCCATTAATATAAAAACAATTTGTGTTATCGAATAGCGTTATGGGTTGCACAGCTTAGAAATTCGGTATTCGACCACAATTTAGACGTACCGTTTCAGTGATGAAATTTTATGGGAGTTGGACAAGGGGGAGGGGCACCTCTCATACAACCCAAATTGGTGATATCGAATAGCTTTGAATTTATAGGAATTCAGCTTTGGAATTTAGTTTTTGACCTCAATTTACACATGCAGTTTCAATGATTTTTTTTATGGGCGTTGGACAGGGAGGCCTGACATCTCCCTTACATCCCAAATTTGCAATATCGAATTGCTTTGAAGTTATAGGTTGACAGCGTAAGGAATCGGTATTCGACCTAAATTTATACATGCACTTTCATTTCTTACATTTTATGGGCGTAGGGAAAAGGGGAGTGACACTTCCCATACAACCCAACTCTGTGCTATCAAATAGCTTTGGAGTTATAGGTCGCACAGCATCGGAATTCAGTATTTGACCAAAATTTACGCATGCAGATTTACTGATAAAATTTTTTAGAGTTTGTCGGGGGGCGTGGCACCTCCAACTTAACCCAAATTTGCGATATCGAATAGCTTTGGAGTTATAAGTAACTCAGCCTCAGAATTCAGTATTCGACCTCAATTTACACATGCAGTTTCATTGGTTAAATTTTATGGGCGTAAGGAAAAGGACAGTGACACCTCCCATACAACCTAAATTTGTGCTATCGAATAGTTTTGGAGATATATGTCGCACAGTTTTGGAATTCGGTATTCAACCTCCATGTACACATGCAGTTGAATTGATTACATTCTATGAGCGGTGATCAAGAGGGCGTGGCACTTCCTATACAACCCTAATTTGTTATATCGAATGGCTTATAGGTCGCACAGTCTCGGAATTCAGTATTCTACCTCAATTTAGACATGCTGTTTAACTGATAACATTTTATGGGCGTTTGAATAGGGAGAGTGGCAGCAACGCGCCGGGTTTCAGCTAGTACTATATAAACATAGATATAAGTGGCAATAAATTTTGTTTTGTTATCATGGTGAGGAAATATATTAACTAAACTTAATTTGTAGTACAGTTTAAAAATAAATGATTCCAATATTTTATAAAAAGTTATCTATAATTTTGATAATAGATAAGAAAAATGCTTTTCGTAAGCTGAAGAATAAAATTTGTCCACTGCTATGAAGTCTATTATCGAATCGAAGACATCGCGTCATCTTCAAGCGGTGAATGAAAAATAAAATCACTATTTGTTTATCGTCACACCAAGTCAAAAAAGGGAGAAAGCATTAGAGATCATATTGTTTTTATGGTATTTATAGTTACCATATAAATAAATTTTAAGACGAAGGTAAATACAATATTTAATGGACTCCATTCAGTCGCTATACCACAAAAGAAGAGTAACTGGCTAGGAGGAGGAAGCAGGCGGTAGAGAACATTATGTAGGATTCACTCTCGTTTTGGTTTTTGTTACTTAGAGTGGGTCTGGCTTGCATTTCGCGACTTGTATATTTTATAGGCTTAGCACGGCATTTAATTCATACACAACCACACGCACGCACGCACACAGTAACATATGCAAACAAACACGTACATTTAACCAGAAATGCGAAACTAAAGCACCACTTGGCGATGGCGATGGCAATAGGGATGGGTGAACGAAAAGAAATTCCAATATAATAAAAAATCGTATTAAGAAGAATCTCATATACAGAGTCGTAAAAATTTTTACGATCTTTTAATGGGCGTTTGCAGCAAACGGGCATTTTTGCTATGCGCTGCCTACAGAAGTAGGATTGAAGCGCTTCGGTTTTTTTTTTGTTGTTTTTTACATTAGGATGTAGTCGGAAAGTGGTATGTATGATTTGGAGTGGATTTCGAGAAGCGATATAATTTTGAAGCAACATTTTTTTAACTTCCTTGCGGAATTGCATAAACCTTGTTGGTTTAATACCAAAGCTTGATATATTGTAACGATAGTGCTGCAGATATTTAAGTAATTAGCACTTTAACGGATCAGTATTTCAATGATTTCGTTAAATTAAAAAGTAGAAATAGCAATGATATTTATAATTTTACAAGGATTAAAAGATTTATATTAAATTAAAAAAAAAATTGCCTGCTTATTTTCAATTGATTAATCGTGTTCCAATTTGCTAACCACCCCCAACTGCAAAATAATAACTTTTAAATGTGCCTACTGCAAAAATTCAATCTGACTTGAATAAAAAGTGCTGACATCTAGGGTAGCAATATTGAACTAATACCTTACCTGCAAATACCAGTTACATGTCGGTAAAGCAGCATCACAACAACCAAAACACACCCCAATCAGCGCATGTCCTGTACTGCTTTGTCCTAAATTGAATTGCTGTATTGAACTGCTGTTATATATTGGCTTTACCTGTAAACGCTCTGTTAATGAACTGTATAGATGTTTTAAAAAGAGCTGTTGGCAGCAGAGTTCAATTACAAGATGTCATTAAAATATTATCTGATTTAATATTATCAATTAAAATGATAGATTTTAAAAAAGTTTCTTTCAGTACTAAAAAACCCTTGTCAAAGTTAATAACTACATTAAACACATTTTTTGATTTAATTTTTTTCATATTTAGGTGATAAATTATAAAATAGTTAGTTAGTTTAGTTTGGTTTTTTTTACCTAAGTTACACCAAAATATATGAATTTTTAGACATATTACAACATTTAGCTGTTCGAAAGGAAAAAGAGTATGAGCTATTTTTTCCAACTAGCTACAGTCAAGACTAAGAGGTGCATATCACAAAGTTAACATTTTTTAATAAAATCATAAAAACTGTCGACTTGTATTGTGAATAGATCGTTGATCGCTTACAGAAAAAGTTTTACTTTGAATCCAGTCACTTTGACGACAATAAATTTCGAATGATAAATTATTTTACATGATTGATAATCAAACAAATTTTATACTGATGCTAAGAAATAAATTCACTAATTTTTTAACCAAAGCGAAAAATAAATTTATTAAAGTTTGAATTCAGAGAGAAAAGTTATAGAAAAGTAGAAAGGAATTCTCTTCGGCTTGGCCAAATTTAAAATACAGATCTGTTTAAGTATATATGATATTACAAAGGATTAATTATATTCATGACGTTATTTTACATGGGAGAATAACGAGGCTTGTTTTCAATTGATTCAAATTAAGAACTCAAAAACGTTTACGTTTGCAAATTTAGAACATTTCCAGTCAAAACATTAATTTTCCTAACTCACGATAAGCAATAAATTTATTCATATTGTTGCTCATTTCAAAGTCATTTTACTGAACGCATAACGTTGCAATAAGTCCAGGGAATGATTAAAAAATTATTTATTTTATATTGCTGAAAAATTCTATAAATGAAATAAATACTGTTGTATCACTATGATAATACTTAATTACAAGAACATAATAAAAAAAAAAAAAATTAAACTCATCGAAAAAAAACTAAAAAATAAGTTTACGGCAAACTTTATGGTACAATTAAAGTATTCTTTCAATAACTGCAAATTCAAAAATAATTGATTGTAAAGCAAGTAACAAAACAAACACAAAAAATATTTTTTAACAGATTTCTCCAGATGAGGAAATCAGAAAAATCAACAACAATATGAATAGAAATTTTAAATTTGACCTAAATTTCATTAATTTTTAACCCGCCAATGGGGACCTAGTCGTCTGTGAGACCGGGTGTATTAAAAAATTCGAATAACTTTCGTCTCCGTTATTGGTTTTTGTTGCAACATCAAGTAGAATTGAAATAAAAGAGCTTAAATTGATTTAATATCTTTATCTTATTATCAAAAAGCACAAATAAAAAAATATATATATTAGTAGCACGTTTCGAAAAATCTTCAGTTGAAAACCACGGTGCGTGAGATCGGAGTCACCATTGATCAAAGTCAAATATGCGTCACCTTTGACAGGTTAATATTATTTATAATTTAGCTTAAATAAAAAGTTTTTAAATTATTCCAGTTTTAAGAAAAATAAACTTAACAACAGCAAGTGGGTTATTTTAAGTAACAAAATGGCTAAAGTGTATTTTCCAATTTCTTTCCTGTTATGTAAACGACTACTTGCGACCACTTAAGGTATTCATAATTTTAATACCTCAAGATAAGAACGCATAAAAATATTTGAGGGCTGAAAGAAATTTTATTTTAGATTTTATTTTACAAAGGATTATAAAAAAACGGAAATTTCTCAGATAAAAAGAACTTCTCAAATAAGTAGAAGATTCTTTATTAAGGTATCGTAGCAGTGTACACACAATTTTCTCTATACCTATCTACTAGTCATCATGTAAAGCCCTGACGCAACCTTACCATCTCAATTCTACTCCTTGCTGTCTTATTTTAACGCATTCAACAACTGCTGCAAATTCCAAAAACATTGCTTCACGTTGAGGAAATCGTCTAAATACGTGCCCATCGTTTAGCTCATAAAGCTGTCTGGCAACTTAAAAAGCAGTTTTCGTGCTGTTGGATTATGGCAAATGGCAGCAGAATAACAACACCAACTACAACAAAAACGATGACAACAACAACAAAGTAGCAACAATGGTGGTTGAAATGTTTGACAACAAAATTTGAAAGCAACAACTTTAGCAATATTGCTGCTATTTACGCAAGAATTAAATATTTGCAATTTTTTGCTGAATGGTCAAAAATTAATTCTAAGCTAACTGACTGGAAATTAAAATTAAATTTGATGACATTTAAAAACAACAGCTATATCGTTAGTTTATTGTTTATATTTTTGAAACTGACATTAACCGACAAGATACAATGGTCTCAAATGTAATTAAGAAGTTAAACTGCAGGGTGTTTTTATGTTTCGAAATATATTCAAAATTCCTGAAGGTCGTTTGATTTATATTTGCAAGTGTGTTTAATTTTTTCGTTAATCTCGTAAATCAACATGTTTTTGTAATAATTTTATTCAATATGATGAAAATTTTTTTTAAAATCTGTTGATGAGGACATATCGGCCTTTGCGCGTAATTATCGTATGTGCCTTTTTTCGAAACTAACATTTTGATGCAAATTCGTTCTACACTCCCCAACGCAACACCTAGTAAAATATTGTAACTGCAACTCTTATAGTAAATAAGTTAATTATCTAAGCGCATGTAAAATTTGGTTTTAATATTGCAAACGAAAGCACATAAAAACAGAAAAAAATCGGTGCTCTAAAATTTATTTTTAGCATATACGATAAATTCGCGCAAAAGGGTCGATATCGCTTGTTTTCTTTAATATGTTATTCAATTCCAAAATAGTAAAATTTGATTTTATTATGCATAAAACTTTGTTCTACAAGCTGAATAATAATGTCTATTTCTAATTATATTTGTGCTGGCATTGGTGTTGGTTAATTGAGTGCCCCGAAAGCCAAGAAAACTATGGTATAATGCCCACCATCTGCTTATTCAATTAAATTAATATTTCTGTTCCTCCATCACATCTCTGCAGACATTAGCAATCCTCAGAGAGAAAACTGACATGTTAACCATCTTGAGAATATGAGCCGTTTGGAGTCGACTTTAAACTCATAGCTCCGATTCTTGGTGTTTAAACATTTAACAACACGCAGAACCTGAGACCGAAAATGACAGTTATTTCCGAAATTTCTATTAAAAAAATCAAATGGAAAGAGGAAGTCTATTCGATATTTGAATAAAGATTGTTAGCTAAGTAATAGTAATCTTCCATGATTTTAATTTTTCTGATTTTTTTAAAAATTTGACTTTTATTTTTTTGATCAAATATAAAAGTTAAAATATACCTTTTATTTTTTTGATCAAATATAAAATTTAAAATTTAACTTTTATTTTTTCGATCAAAAGTATAAGTCATATTTTAATTCTTATATCATCTGCTTGTGGCCAATGTCTCAGTCGTTTGTGAAATGAATGTAAACACGATGTGCAATGATAAGTAAATAAGCGATGTCGTTTAAATAACGATATACGACTATATGAAGATCGATAGTAATGTTTTTTCTCGTTGCAAAAATGTTACAAATAGGTGTAAAAGAATAAAAATTATTAAATTATATGATAAATTTAATTATATAAATATTTATAATTAATTATTAATAATAATGAATTAATAATAAATTATTAAATATTAAAATTAAATTTTTATTGGTAAACATCAGAAATAAAAATTATTTCTTATTTCAATAGAACAGTCATTAAGCAGCATACTGATTTTTTTTTATATCGAAAAAATATAAGTAAAATTTTAACTTTTATTATTGATCGAAAAAATAAAAGTCAAATTTTAACTGTTACTTTTGATCAAAACATAAAAGTCATGATTTAACAGTTATATACGATCGAAAAAAATCAAAGTAAAATTTTAACTTATATTAATATAAATTTAAATTCCAATATTTCGTTTTTCGTTGAAAAACATCATCAGGGAAAACAAATGTTTTTTTAAAAAATCAATGTAAATTCAGTATATTTATTTAATTTTTGTAAGTTCATGTATTTTAAATATTATGTTATGTGATTATATTGTAATTTGTAATTATTGTATATATTTTAGTGTTTTCCCTGATGATGTTTTTCAACGAAAAACGAAATATTGGAATTTAAATTTATATTAAATAAATTAAGAAAAAAAATCTGACCTATAGCTCGTTTAACTACCAATAATCTAATATAAAAAAGGTCAAAAATTTAATAAATTAATTTTAACTTATATTTTGTTAAAAAAAATATAAGTCAAATTTTAATTTTTATTTCTGATCAAAAAAATAAAAGTAAAATGTTAACTTTTATTTTTAATCGAAATAAAATCGGTCAAAAAATAACGATTATTTGTTGATTTTTTGAAAAAAAAACCATAACCGTTACGGTCCCTGTGCAGAACACAATTGAACATGAGAAGCCCGGTCATAATGCTTTCTGGACCTGAAGTGGCCAATTTTTTTTTATTCCTTCATATATAATAGGACCAAACGAAGAATACCTCTTGCCAACAGGTGTTACTTTGGGCTCAGTAGGCAATTGAGAAGCAGAGACCTCTCTCGACGAACGAAAATCACGCTCTATAAATCGCTCATCATGCCCGTCCTACATTATGCATCACAAACCTGGACGCTGAGCAGTTCAGATGAAAAGACTTTAGGAGCATTGGAGAGAAAGATTCTTCGTAAGATCTACGGACCAATCTTAGAGTTTACTACGCGTGTTATAAATGGTTTTACTTTGGGACTGCATACTGATGTTATTTATATGGACTTTAGCAAAGCTTTCGACAGTGTTAATCAAAATCTTCTTTTGAAAAAACTCCACCTTATTGGGTTTCCTGTCACATTATTAAATTGGATAAATTCGTATTTATCTAGACGTACTCAAAAGGTTTTATATAAGAATTCTCTTTCAAAAAGTATTTCGGTCACTTCTGGCGTTCCTCAGGGAAGTCATCTTGGACCGGTTTTGTTTTTACTATTCATTAATGATCTTCCTTCGGTAATAAAACACTGTAACGTCTTAATGTACGCTGACGACGTGAAAATTTTTCTTTGTTACAAATCACCCGAAGAACGACATCTTTTACAATCTGATCTAAATAGACTTGTGGACTGGTGTAGCTTAATTATATTAAATCTCAACTTAAAAAAATGTAAGCAAATGACATTCTCGCGAAGATCTGCTAATAACATAAATTACACTATAATTAACACTAACTTAGAAATAGTTTCCAGTTTTCTCGATCTTGGTGTTATTATGGATTCAAAACTTCGCTTCAATCTCCACGTTAATATAGTGATAAATAAGGCAAGAGGAGTCCTTGGTTTCATTAAAAGATGGGCTAAAGAATTCAGTGATCCCTTTACTACTAAATTATTATTACCTCTCTCGTAAGGCCAATTCTTGAATATGCATCAGTTATATGGAACACACAATATAATGTCTACATCGACGCCATAGAATACGTTCAAAAACAGTTTTTACTTTTTGCTTTACGTCATAGTCCTTGGAACCCAAATATTATGCTTCCATCGTATGAAATACACCTTAAAATTATTTTACTACCTTCCCTAAGAAGCAGAAGAATGATGCTTAATGTCATGTTTCTTTATAAATTACTTCGTGGCGAGATTAATTCGGAATATCTCATCTCAGCTCTAAATTTTAACATCCCAAGGAGAGGAACTAGACATTTTCTGTTTTTCAAGTTGAGTCAGTGCAGTTCTAATTACGCTCTTCATGAACCTTTACGATATATGTGCAGTGATTTCAATGATAACTTAAACATTATTAATTTTTCTGATTCGGTAGACGTCTTAAAACGGAAAATTATATTATATTTAAATAATTAAATCAATTTAACTTCATCCCATTATACCTAACGCAGTTTTATAACAATGTAATATTGGTAATTGAGATTGTTCTGTTTCTCCTTTTTGTCTCGATATTATGTTTTATAATGTAAGCACCATCAAATATGAATCGTTTTTAAAACTTACTTTTTAATTATTCAATATTTTCATTTTAAATCGAATTGGGATTTATGTGCTCATTTTCCTGATTTGAAATTAGACTGAACTCACACTATCACCTGGATTGGTGTGCCAGAGTATATCTCTTTTCCACACAAGTTTATGCCTGCGTTGTCCAAAATGCATATCCAACTAATTGGGATTTTGATTTGACGGGTATGAGATTTATCTCATTTCCACGTAGGTCCTTGGGTTGGACAATGGCCGCAAACCAGTTAAAATGAGTTTAGTGTTTTGGATTGTTTTTGAAATCAGGATTGTTTTCCGG
Organism: Dichetophora obliterata; assembly: GCA_963920525.1. NCBI lineage: Eukaryota > Metazoa > Arthropoda > Insecta > Diptera > Sciomyzidae > Dichetophora > Dichetophora obliterata. Next base: position 147,418,571 of record OY986435.1, on the reverse strand, counting down.
GTACCTAAAATTGATAATTACTATTATTTAATTCGATGTTGCTTATTTATATAGAATCAAGTTTATTTAAATACGCGTTTTATATATATTCAATTTTTAAATTCCGCTGAAAAGCCAATTAATGTGCTTAGTGGAAAATCCTAATTGCCAATAGGGGGTATGTTTTAGTACGTAGGTACATTCTGTCTGTCCCGGCTGATTCGGGCAGGATCTGCATGCGTATAGGACGGGTATACGTATCTTTGGAAGATTTCATACCTCCGGGCGAATCCAAAAAAAAAAAATCTGCGTCAATGGCGAATACCGAATACGGTGGAATGATGAACTGTATGAGTTGTACGCTGACATCGACATAGTCAAGCGCATTAAAATCGAGCAGCTTCGCTGGCTTGGTCATGTTCAGCGCATGAAAAACGATGCTCCAGTGAAGAAAACATTTGATTCGGTACCCAGCGGCGGTCAACGCAGAAGAGGACAACCGCATCTTCGTTGGAAAGACCAAGTAGAGGACAACCTGACGAAGCTTGGAATTTCCAACTGGTGCCAGCAAGCGAAAGACAGAAATGGCTGGCGCAAATACTTAGATGAGGCCAAGACCGACATACGGTTGTAGCGCCAACTAAGTAAGTAAGTATATTATAGGACCAACCAAATAGCATTTTTAATCAAATTTGAAAAAAATATATTTCTTTTTACACATATATTCAGGTTATGTTGCATTATTATTGTGTCAATCTACTCCCATACACTCTAAGTTAATGATTTATAGCACCTGAGTGTGCATTTATTTGAATAGACTTATATTATTTGATTAGAATTTATCAAACGTATAGGTTTTGGATTCAATATTGGTTTTCTAAAGTTTGTTGTAAGTAAACATTATGATTTTTTGATAGTTCACAAAAAATGTCTTTGAATGTAACTTTTAATTGCATATTTTTAAAAAACTGCTTAACTCAAAACTTTTTTTATAGAACTTATGAGCGAGAGAAGTTGGCTTGTCAAATCTTAAATAGCTCTTCATAAATTCATTAAAATTTCTAACCGCTGGGTACTTTTTTATCCACATCGGCTTAGTGGTTTTCGCGAAATCGTAGGGCATATTAGAACGTCACATAAATGTTCGTATTTTCGAAACATATGGGGAACTTTAATAATTTATTAAAATCCGTGTGTTTTAACGACCACTTTTGTTTTTTTGTATTCCTGTGAATCAATTATATTATATCACTCGTTACAAATTAACTCTTTTCACCTTCTTTGGAGTCTATTCTCTACTTTCAGTTCCTTCATCTAAAATGTAAAGGCCCCATGCCATGCATTTATGATTACAAAATCAAGTAAAAATTCGGCTTTAGAATTGAAACATCGTTTCGCTGCTATTTTTGTTCCATTCCACAGTTTTTACTTACCAAAATTTTTCTATTGTTTCAGGTCTGAATATCAGTTTTGAATTCATATTAAAAGTTGAGACATTTTTTTAGCACTGAAATTTGGTATTACTTTAAGCAACACAAAAGGCCACAGGGGAACCAGGAAAAAATGAAAATCGTAAAAATTTGATGATATGGTTATTTTTAATGAATTATATGTCCGTCTTTTTTTATCCGATTTAAGTCATTAAAAAATCTTTTCAAGATAGCAAAAAAAATTTAATGTCCCAGCAAAAAAATTGAAAAAGTTAATTATAAAGTAATTCTGCTACTTGACTTGTTCAGTGACTAAACTACAATTTTTTAAATCAAAATGAGCAAAGTAATTTTCTAAAATGCTAACAACTCCAACTTTTTTTTCATTTAAATTGTTTTTGAACATATTGCTATTAATTCCAATCATTTGCATTAATTCCAAAGGTGCATTCAAAACATGATTGTGATATTTTTACTTTACGCTTTAAGTTTCTGATTCATTCAATGCTCTTGAATCGGGAGATACTAAAATCAATCCCAGCCTGGAACAATAATTTTCAGTAATCCTGCATTTTAAGCAAGTGTTGAAAAAAAATACTAAATTTAATAGTTATATTTTTAATCAAATCATTTTTAATTAATAAGAAAAAATAGTAAATTTCTTTTTTTTTAATTTGGTGAAAGTTATTTATTATTATAAACCAAATAAGTTAATAGCTAAAAATTGTAGTTTTATAAATAGCTATACCTAGAACAAATAATTTTTTTAACCCCTTATTCATTCGCTACGAGTTTGACTCCAGCAAACTTAAATTTGCTTTGTAAAATTATCACAACTCATGCTCCTATAAATCAAAAATGCTATAAACTAGTCTCTATCGTGATAATTAAATAAATAAAGTAGGAGCATTTAGACTTTGGTATATGTACTTTGGTATATGTACTTTGGTATATGTACTTTGGTATATGTACTTTGGTATATGTACTTTGGTATATGTACTTAAAGAAAGGGGAAAAAAGGGGAAAATGTTAAGGGAAGATCGGGAAAAACCTATTGAAATGCATGAACAAAACGGGTATGATCTCTTTCAAAATCTGGCAACACTGGGTACAGCTGCGCCTGTATACGATTCGGCGACTTACAACAATCATGAAAATCTTAAAGTTGTTGTAAAAAATGTCGAGTTAAGCGCTGACAAGCGCAGAGTGAAATGATCGATTTGCGTTTGGTGTGGAGCAAATCAAACTATCAAGTGTTATAGATGACAGCCAACTAAGAGCAATTCAATAGATCAGTGTGTGTACCAGAGAACAGCTTGAGTGCATTCAAATGGCGTTTCGATTGTCTCGTCAATAAACGAGCACCGAATGTGCTTCCTGCATTTAAATTAATGCGCAAATGGATGTTATCAATCGCTGTTGATACGAATGCCTAGAGTGTGAGCGCTACCGATTACGAACGTCTGCAACAAAAGAATGTCAAACAAGGCAAGACATGAGGAACAATCGCCAAAAGCAAGGAAAATCCATGCTTTTATGCTCATTCGTACAAAGGAAAAATATTAGTTGCAGTGTTGCATTTTTTTATTCTGCGGATGTTGTTACCAGACACAAAAAATTGCAATATTATAAATAAAATAAGATTTTAATTAGAGTTATTATTGCACAAGTTGGCGAAAAAATATGTCAACAATCAACTTCTATGCTAATTTGACTGCGAGGTGGATAGCAGGAATTGAATACGATTAATGAGAAAATTACTTTTATTAATATAGCCAATGGTATAAAAAAATTTGTTTGAAGCCATAACCTTTAATTAGAAAGAGATATTTGGGTTATTTCTTCATGTAAATTCTTTTTGAGACATTAAATATCAAAACAACATTTTGGTATAAATAAATTTAGCAAAAAAATCATAGGCCAAAAAAAACATTTTTGTTGTGATGACAAAAACAGTTTAACAACTTTTGTGCAAAACTGGACGATTTTTGCAAAAGAATGCTATGTCATATAAAAGGAGATGATTCCCCAAATATTTCGGCTGTAGAGATGGCCATCCGTGAGCTGGAATGGTTTAAAATCACCTCTAAAAATCAAGTTTTTTGTAAAAGTATTGGCTTTTGTGGTAGTTTTAGATATATAAACGGAGAGAAATAATAGTTATGAAAAATTTCTTCCAATCAGCATCAACAAATGTTAAATTTTTGCATCGAATTAATGAAAATGCTGTTTTTCGTGCATTTATTTATTATTTAATTACTTATTAATTATTTTTAATTACATACAAAAAAAACATAATTATTTCAAATGCTATTCTCACTTTCAAGATATCGTTGGGAAGGTTTTGAGTGGCTGCAAGTGATTGATTGATTCCTGGTCAGAATTCCGTATATTGATATATATTCAAACTTAAATATAAATTATAAAATAAGGACATACTAAAAAATATTGTAAGTAATTAAAAACAAAATACAACTTATGAAGATGTTTTAATTTTAAAGGTTTTTGTAAATCACATGAATTAAATTGCAAGCTTTAGATCAAGTTAATTTTGTATTAATATTATGAAATAAAATATATCAAAAATATGTATGAAAAAAAGCATTATCTTTTATCCGATTGCATACATTTCAATTGTTGATGCACATAGGAAGAGTTTTTTCCGCTATATAATTTCTGGCAGTTTGTTTCTTAAAGCTATTACAAAAACCAATATTTTGACAAAAAACTTTATTTTTAGAGGCTACTAGCTGAAACCCGGCGCGTTGCTGCCACTCTCCCTATTCAAACGCCCATAAAATGTTATCAGTTAAACAGCATGTCTAAATTGAGGTAGAATACTGAATTCCGAGACTGTGCGACCTATAAGCCATTCGATATAACAAATTAGGGTTGTATAGGAAGTGCCACGCCCTCTTGATCACCGCTCATAGAATGTAATCAATTCAACTGCATGTGTACATGGAGGTTGAATACCGAATTCCAAAACTGTGCGACATATATCTCCAAAACTATTCGATAGCACAAATTTAGGTTGTATGGGAGGTGTCACTGTCCTTTTCCTTACGCCCATAAAATTTAACCAATGAAACTGCATGTGTAAATTGAGGTCGAATACTGAATTCTGAGGCTGAGTTACTTATAACTCCAAAGCTATTCGATATCGCAAATTTGGGTTAAGTTGGAGGTGCCACGCCCCCCGACAAACTCTAAAAAATTTTATCAGTAAATCTGCATGCGTAAATTTTGGTCAAATACTGAATTCCGATGCTGTGCGACCTATAACTCCAAAGCTATTTGATAGCACAGAGTTGGGTTGTATGGGAAGTGTCACTCCCCTTTTCCCTACGCCCATAAAATGTAAGAAATGAAAGTGCATGTATAAATTTAGGTCGAATACCGATTTCTTACGCTGTCAACCTATAACTTCAAAGCAATTCGATATTGCAAATTTGGGATGTAAGGGAGATGTCAGGCCTCCCTGTCCAACGCCCATAAAAAAAATCATTGAAACTGCATGTGTAAATTGAGGTCAAAAACTGAATTCCAAAGCTGAATTCCTATAAATTCAAAGCTATTCGATATCACCAATTTGGGTTGTATGAGAGGTGCCCCTCCCCCTTGTCCAACTCCCATAAAATTTCATCACTGAAACGGTACGTCTAAATTGTGGTCGAATACCGAATTTCTAAGCTGTGCAACCCATAACGCTATTCGATAACACAAATTGTTTTTATATTAATGGGAGGTAAAAGAAGGTGTGGCATTTCTTCTTAAACCATCTCGTACTCAAAGCAAAGCCACTTACAAAATTTGAGCTCAATCGGACCAATAGTTTCGGAGTATTGTGATATTTCCAAAAGTAGGCGTAGATGAAGTGTGACAACGCCCGTTTTTATTAAAGTTAGTGACAGTCATCATAAGAACTTATTTACCAAATTTTAATTTAATTCGACCAAAACCTTCTTAAATATAGCATTTTTATTGATTTGTGGGCGATAAACTTTTTTCCTAAACCTTTGCGTAGCAGTTACGAACAAACCAGTAGAAGGAAGTATCCTATTTGGTCTAGTCGTTTTCAAGTTTTAAGCATCCGAACAAATCACGATTCATTTTTATATGCACAGATATTGATTTGTGGGCGCTAAAAGTGGGCGTGAAAACATTTATGTATCGTGACTGCCTCTTGGAGCACCTACACAGCAAGTTTCAGTATAAAAATGTGTAGAACTCCGGAATTGCCATGATTTCGAAAAAGTGAGCGACGAAAAAGTTATTTTTGTACAGTTACTGACAGTTACCATATGAACAAAATGATAATATCCTAGTTTTTACGATTGAAACCGTCTGATATATATCCCTTATTTGGTTTGTGGTCGATAGCGCAAATTTGGCTTGTATGGGAGGAACCACGCCCCCTCGTCCAAACGTTACCAAACCTCACAGGAACAATCTATCTCCTCGGCAAACGTTGTTCTGCCACAGACCGCCTTACTGCTATACACGATCTAATACGATCAAAACCGTGCGAAATATAGCATTTTTGTTGTTTGGCAAGCGGTAAAAAGGGGTGCGGTAAAATGTTTCCCTTGAGCCATCGCGTAATCGAAACAAATCGACTGCCCAAATTTCAGCTCAATTTAGGTTAAGCCTGGCGCACTTTACTTCACTGGACGCTAACTCCCCGAAAAGTGAGTTTAACTAAAGTAGGGCAGGCCTATTGATAGTGCACTTGCCGAGAGTAACCATATGTACTGAATTACAAAATTTTTGTCTAATACGACCCAAACTGTTGAAATAAAACGTTTTCATTGGTTTGTGGGCGGTAAAAGGGGGGCGTGGAGACCAATTTTTAGTACAGTTGCTAACAGTAACCGTACAAACTAAGCCAACATTTTAGCTCAATCGACCAAGTAGTCAATTTTGATGGTTTCTTAAAAAGTGGGTGTGGCTATATAGCGCTGACGCCCTTTTTTAGTACATTGCCGAAAGTAACCATACAAACTTAAGTATCATATGCTAGTCTCATACGGCCCAAACTGCATGAAATATAGCATTTTCACTGATTTGTGGGCGCAAAGGGGGCGTGGAAACCAATTTTTCGTACAGTTACTGTCAGTAACTTCACAAACCAAAGTAAAAAATTTAAGTCTTATACGACCAAAACCGTCTGAAATAAACCATTTATTTGTGGGCGGTAAAAGGGGGCGTGGAAACCCATTTTTAGGACAGTTGTCGATAGTAACCGTACATACTAAATTACAAAATTTTAGCCATATAAGACCCAAACCGACTGAAATATAACATTTTTATTGATTTGGGGGCGGTAAAAGGGGGGTGTGGCAAATTTTTTTCCTCAACCATCTCGTACCTGAAACAAATCGACTGCTAAAATTTCAGGTCAATCGGTTCAGTAGTTTTGGAGTCTATAGACATCACACAGCCAGACACACATCGTTTTGCTTTATATATATATAGATATTGATTTGTGGGCGTTAAAAGTGGGCGTGAAAACATTTATAAATTGTGTTCGTCTCTTGGAGCACCTAAAGAGCAAGTTTCACTGTAAAATGTGCAGAACTCCGGAATTGCCATGATTTCGAAAAAGGTGGGCGTATTTATATAACGACCACGCCCATTTTTTGTACAGTTACCAACAGTAACCATCTGAACAATATCCCCAAATCTTAGTTTTTTACGATTGAAACCGTGAGATATTTTTCTTTTTTTTTTGTTTGTGATCGATGGAGCAAATTTGGCTTGTATGGGAGGTACCACGCCCCCTTCTTCAATCGTTACGAAACCTCACAGGAACACTCTCAAGATGTGGCTTTATTTTCCCTGAAAATTTCATAAAGATCGGTTCAGCGGTTTTGGAGTCTATACGTGATATAGCCACATACCCACCCACATACCCACCCACATACCCACATACCCACATACCCACATACATACATCCATTTTTATATATATAGATTTCAAACCATTCCATCACACGAATGGCTATCACTAGAATCGAAATATTTGAGGAATCTTCATAAATGCTATTGCAACCAAGGATTATTTTGAGGAACTGACACAAGCAACTTAACCTTTAGCCTTTAATATTCATAGCAAAGAGATAAAATATTATCTATATATATAAAAATGGATGTATACTCTCGGATGTATACTCTCGGCAAGTGCACTAAAAATAGGCCTGCCCTACTTTAGTTAAACTCACTTTTCGGGGAGTTAGCGTCCAGTGAAGTAAAGTGCGCCAGGCTTAACCTAAATTGAGCTGAAATTTGGGCAGTCGATTTGTTTCGATTACGCGATGGCTCAAGGGAAACATTTTACCGCACCCCTTTTTACCGCTTGCCAAACAACAAAAATGCTATATTTCGCACGGTTTTGATCGTATTAGATCGTGTATAGCAGTAAGGCGGTCTGTGGCAGAACAACGTTTGCCGAGGAGATAGATTGTTCCTGTGAGGTTTGGTAACGTTTGGACGAGGGGGCGTGGTTCCTCCCATACAAGCCAAATTTGCGCTATCGACCACAAACCAAATAAGGGATATATATCAGACGGTTTCAATCGTAAAAACTAGGATATTATCATTTTGTTCATATGGTAACTGTCAGTAACTGTACAAAAATAACTTTTTCGTCGCTCACTTTTTCGAAATCATGGCAATTCCGGAGTTCTACACATTTTTATACTGAAACTTGCTGTGTAGGTGCTCCAAGAGGCAGTCACGATACATAAATGTTTTCACGCCCACTTTTAGCGCCCACAAATCAATATCTGTGCATATAAAAATGAATCGTGATTTGTTCGGATGCTTAAAACTTGAAAACGACTAGACCAAATAGGATACTTCCTTCTACTGGTTTGTTCGTAACTGCTACGCAAAGGTTTAGGAAAAAAGTTTATCGCCCGCAAATCAATAAAAATGCTATATTTAAGAAGGTTTTGGTCGAATTAAATTAAAATTTGGTAAATAAGTTCTTATGATGACTGTCACTAACTTTAATAAAAACGGGCGTTGTCACACTTCATCTACGCCTACTTTTGGAAATATCACAATACTCCGAAACTATTGGTCCGATTGAGCTCAAATTTTGTAAGTGGCTTTGCTTTGAGTACGAGATGGTTTAAGAAGAAATGCCACACCTTCTTTTACCTCCCATTAATATAAAAACAATTTGTGTTATCGAATAGCGTTATGGGTTGCACGGCTTAGAAATTCGGTATTCGACCACAATTTAGACGTACCGTTTCAGTGATGAAATTTTATGGGAGTTGGACAAGGGGGAGGGGCACCTCTCATACAACCCAAATTGGTGATATCGAATAGCTTTGAATTTATAGGAATTCAGCTTTGGAGTTCAGTTTTTGACCTCAATTTACACATGCAGTTTCAATGATTTTTTTTATGGGCGTTGGACAGGGAGGCCTGACATCTCCCTTACATCCCAAATTTGCAATATCGAATTGCTTTGAAGTTATAGGTTGACAGCGTAAGAAATCGGTATTCGACCTAAATTTATACATGCACTTTCATTTCTTACATTTTATGGGCGTAGGGAAAAGGGGAGTGACACTTCCCATACAACCCAACTCTGTGCTATCAAATAGCTTTGGAGTTATAGGTCGCACAGCATCGGAATTCAGTATTTGACCAAGTATTTGACCAATTCAGTATTTACGCATGCAGATTTACTGATAAAATTTTTTAGAGTTTGTCGGGGGGCGTGGCACCTCCAACTTAACCCAAATTTGCGATATCGAATAGCTTTGGAGTTATAAGTAACTCAGCCTCAGAATTCAGTATTCGACCTCAATTTACACATGCAGTTTCATTGGTTAAATTTTATGGGCGTAAGGAAAAGGACAGTGACACCTCCCATACAACCTAAATTTGTGCTATCGAATAGTTTTGGAGATATATGTCGCACAGTTTTGGAATTCGGTATTCAACCTCCATGTACACATGCAGTTGAATTGATTACATTCTATGAGCGGTGATCAAGAGGGCGTGGCACTTCCTATACAACCCTAATTTGTTATATCGAATGGCTTATAGGTCGCACAGTCTCGGAATTCAGTATTCTACCTCAATTTAGACATGCTGTTTAACTGATAACATTTTATGGGCGTTTGAATAGGGAGAGTGGCAGCAACGCGCCGGGTTTCAGCTAGTATATAATATAAAAATATAATGAGTTTTGTGGCGAATGAAACGAATATTTTATTAAATATTCTTATAAAATATTTAATATATAATTTTTTTTACAAAATCTATATATTGTATCTAAAATATTATTTTATTATTTCTTATTAAATATTAAAAAAATATTTTTTTTATAGAAATAATAAAACAGTTGCCTATTATAGAAAAAATATAATAAATATATTAATAATCAGGGCTCGTACTTTGATGATCTAAAAACTGTCATAAGTGACATAAAAAAAGCAAACAGTTACATAAAAAATAAAGAATAAAAAGCCTTAAAAATAAAACATTACTAAATTTAAAATTTATTTTATAGAATATTTTGTATACACAGCGTAACAGTATATTACAATGTATATTTTAAGTTATTAAAATTATTAAAATTGAAAGAACGTTGATTGTCTGGCAAAATGTTTATGTAAACAGAAAAAATTCTTTTTCCTTCTGCACTGACGAGAGGAACATATATATTTAAAAGGCGATATGAAAAGACGGTAGGTTCCTCCTCTAATTTCATAGTATTTTTTCCCCTCTAGTTTTTCATCAATAGATCATAAAAATAGAGTAAATACAAACTAGCATATCCTGAGTTTTAATATAATATTTGTTTCGATATGTTTACAAATTTTAATTTTTACGTTTTTTAGTACAAAAAAAAACGAAAGAAGTCTTTTAAAATTACACAAAAATTACCTAAAAACCCGAAAAATATTTTTAAAGTTAAAAATGTCCAAAATGACAGTAAAATAACATAAAATTTGCAAAAAATTACCAAATAATGTCCTAAATCCAGTAAAAAACACCTGAAAACTAAAAGCTTTAAAAAAGTACGTTAAAACTTTTCATATTTGGAGTTTAGGAAACATAAATGGCCGTTCTAAATTACCAGGAAATTTCTTAGAAGCAATGGAAAACAGATGCCTTGTCATCGAAATCCTAGCCATGTTAATCACATTGTTTTACTCATAAAATAACAAAAACCACGCTGTAGCAACCTATTCTTAGAGCTTTTGACACATATAAATATATTTTTTTTCAGTGTTTTGATGTCTTTTTTGAGACATCAAAAGGTGAGTTAAAATGGGATTTTACACATACAAACGAGTGACGATCGTGTCGTTTGTTGAAGCGTATCGGCTTTCGAATATTTCTCAGAAACTGCTTTTGTTGTTATTAATTTGTGTATAATATTGACATTTATAAATGCATGTCTGTTGCTTTCGTTTTTTTTTTTTGTCGGACAGAGCCAGTATGTACCAGTATCTTATAACACATTCTTTTCTGGAAAAATTTTTTGCATTTTTCCTGACCTCATCAAGAGTTTTGCATTTTTTCGTTATTTTCTTAAAAAAAATGTTGACCTCAGTATAAATCGTGTTTTTTTCTCGAAAATATTGACCGCAAAAGTATAACATATGCAAAATTTTCTGACCTGTGAAATTCGACAGTTCTTCATTCTGCTCTCTTATAAATAATACCAACACGAAAACATTATATTTTGTGAGAAACAAAAAGTTGCAATTTTGAAAAATTTCTAAAATTCAAACCAATATATTTTTGATTAAAGTAGTTAGTTTAAAAAAACTGAATTGATCGATGAATATTAGTTAAAAATTCCATTAGTTAAAAATTCCATGTGTAAACACATCAGAACTCAAAACAGTTCAGCCAATATTAAATAAAAAAAATGTTGCATTTCGTTTCTCAGCTCAAAAGAAATCAACAATCTGCAAATTAAGGTCATGATCTAAAGAGTTCTGACTGCGAATGGTCGTTGTGCTATGAAAACTGCATTTATTTATTATATATAATTTTTAATAGCATTTTTTAAGAGCTGTCAACTTCGTTTTGACAATGTTGGTCACTGGCTCTCAGCTTCAACCCTACCTTGCCTAATTTCACAATGCTACCCCATGAAACAAAGATATACAGATAGCGTATTGCGCATGTCCGCCATCTTTGTTGTGACGTAGTTCGAGCTTGTCAAAGTGGCTAAAAAAACCAAGTCACAATATATCTTTTAAGGGGATAATTTATTTATAGCGATGAAGAAATATTGGCATTTTCTTATTGAAACTTGGTTAAATGAAATGAAATAAATAACATCATAAATATATGTATTTATAAATAAATTTAAGCAAATATATTTTTCAGTACTTTTATTGAAAATTAATATATATATAATAGCGGCCTATAATAGGGGTCACTAATTTATGTCGCGTTCAAGATTAACTTTCATGCACTCTTGGTCCAAATTTTAGCTCAGGTTACTTTAAAAATTTACTGTCATAAAACTTGCTACTGGCAATACTGATTGCGCCACAGTAGAGAAAAAAAACAATAAACTAAAAGGAAACAAACAGCACAAAGAAGAATGCGCTGCTAGAGAAGGCCAGAGAAGTATGAAAACAACAAAAATTCATGCAGCAGCTGACACTCGAACTTTAAGCGAAGCATCCGAATGATCTCGTGGTCTGGAGGCTGCCTTTGCATCAATTCGCAATTGTGACAAAGTGTGCTTCGCAATCGTTGTTTACGAACTCGAGCGGTATATATGCATTTTTTTCTTGTGTGCGATTACGGCTGACGACGATTGTTACTCGAGTGGCAAAAACTGACGAATGGTCTCATGCAAATCTCTGGTGTGTACGTTGAAATAGATGCACCGACGCTGGGTTTAATTAATATATGTTCGGTAATAACTTTATGTTCGGGGTATTTTTTTTATATTTAATAGCATTTTTGTTAGTGTAAAAAATTTTTATGACAATTTGCAAAAATCTAGATAAAGGTTTGATCTAATAGACCAAGATTTACTTTAAAAACGCTTTGCACATTTTTTTACGATAAATGGATGGAAACACCACAAGTTACAATAAAAAGTTCAAAAGTTGAAGAAATGAACTTTCTCGATTTGCAAATGTTAAATTTAAAAATGTAAAAATTTCCTAAAATAAAACCATAAAAAATATAAATATAATTAATTGATGAATATATTTCATTATTAATTTAGTTGCATTATTTATAGAAAAAAAAAATGGTATATATTATTATTAAAAAACCAACAATTTTAATGAAATTAATGAAAGAAGAATCAAGGCAATTTTTGTACTTTCGGCATTGTTATCATGAATAATAGAAAGCCAAAATACACAAAAATTTACTCAAATAAACTAGAAGGTGTCTACATTCCGAAACAAGCGCGTCGGAAGCGAATTTCATCTGGGGGGTCAGAACAAATGGTGGTGCAAAAAAAGTTCACCAAAATTTCTTCAAAGAAACATGAATGTGAATACACAAATTTTTTATTTTAGTTTAAAATAAATATATATAAAAATATATAAAAAATATTAAAATTTCATTATTTTTAAAAGTTCTTCCAATTCAATATTAGAGATCATTCTTTAAAGGATCTTTCATATGGTAATATGAAAATATAAGAAATAATGGTTGCTTTTATAAAGCAAGACTAGGTATATATTTCCCTAGTTTGTTTAAATGCAATAAGGTACAAAAAAATATATCAATTTAAATTATTCCAAAATGTTTCTTTCTGTCCTTGCGAGAAACAAACTCTTTCACCACCTCCATCGAATTCAATTCTTCGGTTTTATCTTTGTGAATGTGGATAAGTGCTGCATGAGTGAGTCGCTTCTGTGACAAAGATACGTTTTAAGTCGTCTTAGTGCACTTAAAGAACGCTCAGATGAAGCTGCTGATGCAGGCACAGTCAAAAGCAAAGCAATAAGTTTTTCAACTTCATTCAATAGTTTTTTTACAGAGTCCGAATTTTTTGCAAATTGGGATACAATGCCACTACAATTTGAAGGTGTTTGGCCAGGCAATTGCTTCAGCAATTTAAGTTGCGCATGGAGGTCGCTCACATCAAAGTCATCTGCATAAAGATCTAGTTTTGTTTTTAGATTTTGTTCAGAAGGCACTTTTCCGTTGAAGGCTTCGATTACAATATTACAGTATTAAGCTACATACTTAAGGGTGCTTTTAAACTGAAGTGGTGGGTTTGCAGTAGAAACACTACATTTTGTTCTATCTTTTTGCAAACACAGAGAAAGAAAATGGTTATCCGCAAGCATGCTTATGAAGAAGAGAGAAAGATGAGGAAAATATCTAATATAAAAATATCGCTGTAAAAAAACTGACATTTTGAATAACTTTTGAAGTTTTCTTTTTAAATTGTTATCTAGCTAAAAAATTGGGGGCAAATGCCCCCTTTCCCCCCGCTTCCGACGCCAATGTTCCGAAAATATAATAATTAAGTTCAAATTCAAGAACTGGTTTTTGGCCAATTTCTGAGTCCGCTGGCCCTTAATAATGATCCATATCATGGAATATGGGCCATATGGAAAAAGGGTCCTTGATAATGAACTCCGACGGAGGTCGAAATATTGGAAATAATTAAAACTGACCTAAAGCCTGCCTATTTGTTTATTTAATAATAATATTAAAAGGTCATAAAATAAACAATTAATATATGTATTATTGGTTTTTGGATTTTGATACGTGGATACTTTTTTTCGAAAAGTGAATACTTTTGGATGCTTTTTTACCGTTTCATGGATACTTTTTAAGAATCGTTTCGGCAACTTCAATATATATAATAAAATTTATAAAATTTTTGGTTTTTTTATATCAGATGACATGAACATGCTGTGCGACGGATACCGTTTAAGTACCTTTTTTAACGATACGTTTAACGGCGTATTGACACTTCACATCACATTTTTATGCACCAAAACAAATATTTTCCTACACTTTTAGAATTAGTAAATAGCTGCCAAAAACTCAAGGTGTTCATTTACTTCCTTCTATGAGTAAAAAAATCAAGAACATAACCGTGTTTTTGGACCTCTAGATAAGAACCTGCCCTTAAACATTTAAAAAATGGATAATAAAAAATGTATTACATGCTTATGTTACTTTTATGTTTAAAATTCTTTGTTTTTCTGGTTTAAAATTTCATTTAAATAATCATTCCAAGTATATAATTAATTTAAAAAAATAAAATTACAACGGTCTATTCTGTTGCGCAGCTAGGGTTGCTGGCACTCGGCGCGAAAAATTTAGATATGAATAAGGATAACTTATACAGATGGTGCATAAAATTTCTGTATAAAAAAATAAAAATTTTGATATTCATACACGCTCAAAAATCTTGGAATAAATTCTAGATAATCCTGTATTGTATATTTGACGGCAGCGAAACTGTATTAAAATTCAATCGACGCCAAATATTAAAATTGAGTCTTATTCCCTCAGGGGACTAAATCTTAATTCATGCTGGTATTCAAATATTTTAAGCAAAAATAAAAAATAAAACCTGTGGGGTTCGAACACACGACGCACAGTATAACGAGGTCTATTAGATGAGGGAGAGAAATAGAAGGAATCATCATAGGTACATGCAATTTAGCATGTATCATTATTTCCTAAATATAAAACTGCTACACAAAATGACCATTTAAAAGTTTGACCAATATTTGACATGCCCTTCGCCTATCTCCCATACAAAATGAAGAATAAAAGTGCAATATCTTCAAGTGTAGAAAGTATAAGAAAGGATATAAGATTGTTAATTTTAAACTGGCTTCACTTAATAATCATATATATATTTTATTCAGATTGGCCACGTCCTTCACCCGCCTCCCACGCAATGCTCAATGAAGTTTATTAATTAAAAAAATATTTTTATTTTAATACATGGGTTTGCTTACATTTTACATAAATCTTAAGAACGAGAGAAAGTAACAGAGAAAATGATTGACTGTCATCAGAATAATTCGTAGAGTCACTCGACTCATAGTCAGAGAAATCAAGATCAGAAATTAGATCAGTTTTGTGATAATTTCATTATCATTATTGTTTTTTTTAATATTTTTCTTAATATATATCTTAATATATTTATTAATAATTCCATTTCGGAAAATATCCCGCATTCTTTGTCACAGACTGTTTCTTCCGGGACACAAACAATCCTTTCATCAGAAGACAACATTATCTCAAAAAAAAAAGAGGAAAAATAAAAAAAATTATAAGAAGCGAAAACCATCTGGATCTACTTCTCAGGCCAAGCAGCCCTCAGCACCGCTTTTGAACAGGAACACTCCAGTTACTTTCTCGTCACCTCCTAACATTCTTTCTTTGACTAATAGTTCAGTTTTGACTCCTATTAAGCCTAGAAATCTATCAAGCTTAAGGGCAGTGTCGAGGAAAAAAAATTTATTTATTTCTCGTCTTCAGCCCGACACAACTGTTGAAAATGTATTGACCTTTATCAAGCATAATAACTTGTTGAGTCAAAATGCATTTTGTTCATGCAAAAAATAGTTAATAAACCTTCCCATGCTTCCTTTATTCTCACATTTCCAGCTGAAGAGTTTGCAACTGTTCTAAACTCTAATTTGTGGACTGATAACTCGTTACAGAGTTTCAGCCTAAGAATAAGCCTAGAGGGACGACTCAAGCCGCTCGTCAATCCCAAAAAAACTGAATAGGCTATCCCTTTACTATCAAAATGTAAAGGGATTACGCTCTAAGACGCAAGACATATTTTTAATGTCTCAGAATTTCTCTGAGGATATTATCGCACTGACTTAAACTTGGTTAAACGGAAGCATTACTGACTTAGAATTGTTTGATAACAGTTTTGAAGTTTATAGAAGAGATACGCTGACAATACTTCTGCTGTCGGTGGAGGTGTCTTATTAGCTGTAAGAAACTCCTTCGTTAGTTCCATTATTGTTATTCCCTGCTCTGCTAACATCGAACTTATATGGGTTAAGGTTATACATTGCAATTCTAATGTATATTTTATTAATGCATACGTTCCTCCTAAAAGCAGTGTAGAAGTTTATGCAAGCCTTGCGGATTGCATAGAATAAGTTATAAGCATAATTGACGTTAATGACGACATTTTATTGTTAGGTGATTTTAATCTGCCTGACTTGAAATGGGAATCTTCTGACGATGATACATATTTTTGTGCATCTAATTCGAAGACTCGCCAAGAGCATATATTTGTTGATAATATATGTTCTGACTTACAACAAGTGAGTTGTATTTACAATAGTCGTGAAAGACTTCTTGACCTGGTCTTAACTACAGACAGTAACAATGTGACTGTTGAGAGGGCCCCTCATGCTTTGACTGCTGTTGATGAATACCATCCACCATTGAGCATATGGTACAAATCGGACAGGGATAATATAGTAAAGTCTAATTCAATAGATAAAGTTTATGAATTCAATTTTAAAAAAGCTGACTTTTTGAAGTTGAATCATTTACTTCAAAGTAAACTTCATATAATTTTAGAATATGTTAAAAATAACACTCTTGATGATTCAATTAATTTTTTTATATGGAAATCTTTGCTGTGTTTTCTTTGTCCGTGCCGTATAGCCTTAAATTTACGAAAAATTGTGCTTACCCCTGGTACACAAAGGAGTTAAAGATTCTTCGCAACAGCAGGAATAGGGCATGGAAAAAATATGTCTGTAACTTAGACTTGAATGACCTAGAAATCTACAAGCGTTTGTTTCTGGATTTTGAAAATTGCTCAGCTACCTTATATCAAAATTATTTAGACAGTATTAAGCTGAGAATATTGTCTGATCCAAAGAAATTCTGGGGTTTCATAAACACCAAAAAAAAAATCTGATGGATTCCCTTCACCATTTAAAACCTCTGACGGATTTACTGACGATCCCGTCGTAATTTGTGGTCTATTTGCCAATCTCTTTAAAGAGTCATTTTGTTCGGACTCTTTTAATTCTGATGAAGAGTACTTTGAATATATGAACTCTACACCCAGGGTTTCGTTGGATTCTATATCCTTTACTTCAGAAGATATTTTAAAGTATATTGGATTGATCGATGAGGATTTTAATGCTGGACCTGACGGAATTCCTGCCGCAGTGTTAACACGATGCAGTTCCGTTCTAAGTCAACCACTGTCCATGTTATTCAGTAAATCAATTAGCGAAAGTATTTTTCCACTTTTTTGGAAAAAATCTTTTATAAGTCCTATTAATAAAAGAGGTTGTAAGAACGATATAAACAACTATAGGCCTATCGCGAAACTCTCGTCGATTCCAAAACTTTTTGAGCGCCTCGTGTATGATCGTGTGAAGATTCACTGTGGGAAGGTCATGACAACTCGTCAGCATGGATTTGTTACTGGCAGATCCACTGTGTCTAATCTCCTCGATTTTACAACGTTTTGCTTAAATTCATTTTATTCAGGTAACCAGGTCGACTGTATTTACACTGATTTTAGTAAAGTATTTGATAAACTGCCACACAACTTAATTCTATTTAAACTAAAGTTAATGGGTTTTCCACAATTTTTTGTAAGCTGGATTCAATCGTATCTGACAGAGCGATCTTATCAAATACGATTTCGAGGCGTATTGTCAGCTGAATTTATTGCTGAATCAGGTGTTCCTCAAGGTAGCCACCTTGGTCCACTTCTGTTTATTTTAGCCATTAATGAAGTAACCCACATCACCAAACACTCTCATCTACTTATCTATGCAGATGATATGAAAATATACAGAGCAATGGATGCTAAAGACAATTCAGATCTGCTCCAGTCTGATTTGAAATCCTTTGAAATTTGGTGTTCTAAAAATAATATGTTTCTAAATCCAGATAAATGCCAAACGAAAAAGGAATAACTTAATTTTTGACTATAAGATAAAAGATACTGCTTTAAGTCGTGTAGATGCTGTCAAAGATCTTGGTATATGCATGGATTCTAAGCTAACGTTTAACGTTCATATTGATTACATTTGTAAAAAAGCATCTTCTATGCTCGGGTTTATGAAACGCTGGGCCAAAGAATTTAATAGTATGATCACAACTACAACGCTGTATTATGCAATTGTGCGACCTCACTTAGAGTATGCAAGTCAACTTTGGTCCCCAAGTTACAATGTACATGTTGAACGTATAGAGAGAATCCAAAAACGTTTTGTTCGGTTTGCTCTAAGGGGCTTAAGTGCAACTGACACTTTAAACCTTCCTCCTTATGAGGATCGTTTAACACTATTAAAAATGCAATCTTTGAATGAGAGAAGGAAGTCTGCAGATATCGTCTATTTACACCAACTCATAACTGGTGTATTCGATTCACCAGAACTCCTAACTCTTATAAATTTTAACACTAACCGTAGAAGCAGTAGAAATGCTAACAATTTAATTTACTTAAC
Organism: Dichetophora obliterata; assembly: GCA_963920525.1. NCBI lineage: Eukaryota > Metazoa > Arthropoda > Insecta > Diptera > Sciomyzidae > Dichetophora > Dichetophora obliterata. The sequence goes on along the minus strand of OY986435.1, from coordinate 147,399,716 downwards.
TTTTAGTAGAACAAATTATATGGCTATTGCTGCTTTACATCGCATGAGTATCTTTGTTCACAACTGTAGCTTTTTTGATGTTAACTTATCGAAAGGTCAACTCAAAAGTAGATTGAAAACTAATGTATGATTAGATCTATGTAAAAGCATGGTTAGTTGTTATGTCTTGTGTTGTCCCTGAGCCCAACCCATATTATGGTGAGTAAATTTTTCTCACTTAATATTGTTTTTGACCACTCTTATCGATATCATTGAGATATTTTAATGTAATTTGGGCTGGCTCTTAAGATGATCTAATGCGAAGAAAGTGCGAAAAAGCTGTAGTAGCTGAACTCTATTGTTATTGCATGTAAACTTCTAAGAGAAGATATAAAAAGATCTGATGAAAGTAGTAAACCACGGAATAGATATATACTAGTTTATACTAGTTATCACCTAGTATATATATATATCTATATATATCTTAGGGCTATATATCATAGTTCTCAAAAGTATATCATAGTTTTATTTAAGCTTACAACCTTCAATACAAGTCTTACTCACGGGGATTTTAATGTTTAACAATGACAATAACAAGGAGAATAAATTATAACCAAACAAAATAATTTTAGTGAATGGTGCAGTCAAAACCCTTACAAACAATTCAATATCAACTACGATGAAATCAGATGCAATTAACTCGAGAAATCTTCGCCCAGGCTGAAAACAACTTTTTTTCGACGAGAAGAAGATGCATGAATATTAAATAAAAATAAAATTTTTAGGATATTGATTTATGTATTATTTACGTAAAAAAATTTCAAGTCTCTCAGTGTTATTGTCTTTGCACAATAAAGCCTTCAACTGAGCCCTTTTATGTTTTAAATGTGGAATTTTACCTTGTCATGTATCTTTTTTATACACAATTGGTGCTCATTTTCGTCAAAAACATGCTTTAGAAAAGTAATAAAATAAATAAAATCCTAATTTGAAGTACATAATGAACAGTGTTAATCATAATCTTCTTTTGAAAAAACTCCACCTTATTGGGTTTCCTGTCACATTATTAAATTGGATAAATTCGTATTTATCTAGACGTACTCAAAAGGTTTTATATAAGAATTCTCTTTCAAAAAGTATTTCGGTCACTTCTGGCGTTCCTCAGGGCAGTCATCTTAGACCGGTTTTATTTTTACTATTCATTAATGATCTTCCTTCGGTAATAAAACACTGTAACGTCTTAATGTACGCTGACGACGTGAAACTTTTTCTTTGTTACAAATCACCCGAAGAACGACATCTTTTACAATCTGATCTAAATAGACTTGTGGACTGGTGTAGCTTAATTATATTAAATCTCAACTTAAAAAAATGTAAGCAAATGACATTCTCGCGAAGATCTGCTAATAACATAAATTACACTATAATTAACACTAACTTAGAAATAGTTTCCAGTTTTCTCGATCTTGGTGTTATTATGGATTCAAAACTTCGCTTCAATCTCCACGTTAATATGGTGATAAATAAGGCAAGAGGAGTCCTTGGTTTCATTAAAAGATGGGCTAAAGAATTCAGTGATCCCTTTACTACTAAATTATTATATACCTCTCTCGTAAGGCCAATTCTTGAATATGCATCAGTTGTATGGAACCCACAATATAATGTCTACATCGACGCCATAGAATCCGTTCAAAAACAGTTTTTACTTTTTGCTTTACGTCATAGTCGTTGGAACCCCTATATTATGCTTCCATCGTATGAAATACGCATTAAAATTATTTTACTACCTTCCCCAAGAAGCAGAAGAATGATGCTTAATGTCATGTTTCTGTATAAATTACTTCGTGGCGAGATTAATTCGGAATATCTCATCTCAGCTCTAAATTTTAACATCCCAAGGAGAGGAACTAGACATTTCTGTTTTTCAAGTTGAGTCAGTGCAGTTCTAATTACGCTCTTCATGAACCTTTACGATGTATGTGCAGTGATTTCAATGATAATTTCAATATGATTAATTTTTCTGATTCGGTAGATGTCTTAAAACGGAAAATTATATTACATTTAAATAATTAAATCAATTTAACTTCATCCCATTATACCTAACGCAATTTTATAACAATATAATATTGGCAATTGAGATTGTTCTGTTTCTCTTTTTTGTCTCGATATTATGTTTATAAAGTAAGCACCATCAAATATGAATCGTTTTTAAAACTTACTTTTTAATTATTCAATATTTTAATTTTTAATCGAATTGGGATTTACGCGCTCACGTGGTTTCCTGATTTGAAATTAGACTGAACTCACACTATCACCTGAATTGGTGTGCCAGAGTATATCTCTTTTCCATACAAGTTTATGCCTGCGTTGGCCCAAATGCATATCCAACTAATTGGGATTTTGATTTGGCGGATATGAGACTTATCTCATTTCCACGTAGGTCCTTGGGTTGGACAATGGCCGCAAACCAGTTAAAATGAGTTTAGTGTTTTTGATTGTTTTTCGGGTACCTTAAATTGATAATTACTATTATTTAATTCGATGTTGCTTATTTATATAGAATCAAGTATACTTAAATACTCGTTTATATATATTCAATTTTTAAATTCCGCTGAAAGGCCAATTAATGTGCTTAGTGGAAAATCCTAATTGCCAATAGGGGGTATGTTTTAGTACGTAGGTGCATTCTGTCTGTCCCGGCTGATTTGGGCAGATTTTAGAATGTGAATCGTGCATGCGTATAGGTCGGGTATACGTATCTTGGGAAGATTTCATACCTCCGGGCGATCCAAAAAAAAAAAAAAAAAATCTGAGACCAAATTTTGGAAATGTGTTAATCTATAACAGTGTTTCTCAAGGCTCCGCTAGGTTGGCGGATTACAGAATTTCATCCAGACCCAGTTCTCTCATGAATTGGAGTATGTTTTTTGGTTCAAGGGATGAAATTTGCTATAAACTCAGCTCATAGTTCCCCAGACTTAGCTTACGTCTGCGAGCTTCAGCGTCGCAGTTTGTAAGTAGGTGTATTTGAGTCTCCTCAGCTTTTTCATAAAAACGGCAGTTGCTATCGGTTTCGATATTTTTCATCAGGTAATATTTAAGTTTACAGTGTCCTATAAGAAACCCCGTTAAAATTCTTTGCTTGTGTTTGCCTAAACATTTACACAATTTTGCTCTCCAAGTGCTAAAATCTCTGAGAAACAATTTAGATTGTCTTAGCTGTGGGAGGCTTTTCCAAAGGTTTGATCGTTTGTGTCTCTCTTCCCTTTGCAGTTCTTCTTTTATAGAATATGTGCCCAATTCGCAGAATGGTTTTGGTCCTATAAATTTTGTGGCTGTGCCTTGTCGCGCTTAGTCATCAGCTTCTTCGTTATCTTGTATTCCTTTGTGTTTTGAGATCCAGAGTATAGTGTAATTTTTGCCTAGTTCATTAAGTTTATTTAGGCATTCCCATAATATTTTCGGTGCTTTCTAAAACTAGTGCTTTCATTGCTGCTGGGCTGTCCGACAAAACAATTATATCCTGACCTTTGTATTTCCGGTCCAGGTTGAATTGTGTATTGCTAGGGATTCCACTTGGAAGATACTGGGTGTTGTCTCTATAGGATCAGAGTGCTTGGTTTTGGGCCCATACACCCTTGCGCCTACACCTTCCAATATTTTGGAACCATCCGTGTAGCATGATATGCTACGTGATTTCCTGGCGTGCGATACTATCTCGCTATCTCACTCTTTCTTGGTACTAAGCTTAATTTCGAAGTGTTTTCGAAGTTGTACCTTTTTACTATATCGTCTCTTGGTAGATCGATGTAAGGGGTGTGCCTTGCAATATCCTCCTTCTTTCTACTGCTGATAGTTTTACCTAAACATGTCCCCTCTTTAGCGATGCATATAAGAGTTCGCTTTGCTACTCCCTCTTTGATGAGGTGTAAGGGGGTTAGGTCAAAAATTACGTCTAGTGCTACTGCACCATAGGTGAGGATGGTTCTCATCATCCTGGTATACATCCAGGGGAGAGTTATTGGGTTACAACCCCAGCATTTCCCCACCAGATTTGTACATGCGCACGTAGCTTTGGTAGTAGTCATCTCTGCATGTCTTCTCCAGAGAAGTTTTGAATCTAGTGTGAGTCCTAAGTACTTTACTTCTCCTTTGGAGGGAATTCCTGTGCCATCCATTCTCATAGTTCAGATATTTGGTAGGCTTCTTTTTTAGTAAAAGATAATATGATAGTTTTTGCTGGGTTGATATTTAATACCACTGTATTGCACCATTCCTTCATTATGACAGACAATTCTTTTTGTACCAGATCACAGAGTGTATCCTTGAACTTCCCTCTAGGGAATGTGTTAAGAAAGCCATATTTTAATACGTAATTAAAAATAAAAAAACTGTTTTTATTTTGTAATTGTGCTTGAAACTTTATGAAAAATTTGTTATTTTTTCATATAAATATGCGCATTTTCGTCAAAAAATGCTCCATGGAACTGGTCATAAAATCCTTGGATTTTATTTTCTGCTTCCCAAATTTTGACAATATGTTGAGAAATAGCTTCTTAAGCAATTATTGAAAATTTTTTAAAAAACATGTCCTTTGTGTTTGATTGCGTTTGAAACTTTATGAAAAGTTTTGAATTTTTTCATATAAATTTGCGCATTTTCGTCAAAAAATTTTTTTGAAAAATAGTCATAAAATCCTTATTGTAATGTAGTTTTAGAACAAATTTCGGGAATGTGTTAAAAAAGCATGTTTTAGGACATACTTAAAAATAAATAAAAACTGAAAATGTTTTTATTCTTTAATTATATATGGGCATTTCCATCGTAACTCACGTGACATACGTACGACTTAAAGCTTCGTTTTCTGGGAAGTTTATGTTATTAATGTAAACAAATTTCTTATGTACATGTGTCTTACAAGAAAAAGTAATGGTAAAATTGTCGTTCCTGTAACTAATTAAGAATGGCTGTGGTTAATATGGGCGAAACTCAAGCGACAAAAAAGTGTTTTACAATCAAGTTTAGATTGTAAAAACTCAGCAAATTTTCCCATATTATTTGTTTTTGTTTGTAATTTTTAAACAATGGGAAAACAGTAAAGTGTCATAATAAACCCACTTTACCTTTAAACACATTTAATATATTTTACTATTCTTGCCTCAACCATTTTTCTATTATCTGTAGCCAATACCTTCTATTTTTACTAAAACAAAAAAGTTTATGAAACATTTTCTAAACATTTAAGAAAAAGGAAACAACATTTGTGAAACAGACGATTTGATCATCATGGTTAAAGAATTTATACATAAATTTCTTAAATTAATAATTTTAAAATGTTTCTCTAAGATATTTCAATTTCAATTTCAATTTATTTTTCAATTCAATTCATTTGTACATTGAGGCAAGCCTTATGCAGTACATCGAAAACACGTTTATATATCTACGAGTAATTTTGTTAATTTGATTCTTACAGACTAAGTTTGCTTTCTAAAGCTAATATTCAAGCCTAACATTAGGTAATAATTAATTATGAAAGTACAATTAAATACTAAAAAACCTAACAAGAGCCAGTTTAAAGAGTTTGTTATCTCGAATTGATTTAATATTTGTTGGTATAAAATTCCAAAGTTTGACAGCACTAACAAAAAACGTTCTAGAGGTCACTAAGTATTTAAATCTAGGTATTATAAGATTTAGTGTTCTACGTTATTGAGTATAGTTAAGTTGACATACAGGTAATGAGGGCACCGGGAAAGCATAATCTTATGAAGAAAAACTAAATTTAGTACATTTAAGTAGGTCGAGATATCACAGTTTAGTATTTGTCGAGAGTAAGTCGAAATATGATCATACTTCCTTAGAAGAAAGATGTATCTCGTTGCATTTTTCACAACCAGTTAAAGTTTCTGTTTAGAAGCAGAATCCAAATTGCCATAGACTAGAGCACTGTATGATGTAAGTGGAGACAAAAGAGGTCTTACAAGTTTCAGTTTTATTTCAACTGAGAGAAAACTAGAGGAAGCCCATAATTTTCTTATAACTGCATACATTTTGCTTACTGTGTGACTTATATGATCACAACAGCTTAAGTTCCTATTCATCTTGAAACCTAAGCTTGTTACACAAATATCATAGTTTATAGGTTTATTGTTGATGCAAACTACCGGAAGCGAATGAATGTCAAAACTTGATGGACAGATGGGTAAAGCTTATGTTTTTGTTGCATTCAATTTAAACTGTTGTCGACAGCCCATTTATAAATTCCTTGTAATTCCTTGTTTAGCCTACATACAAGGTCGTCAAGGACATGTTGGTCGGGAAAGGTAAACTTGTGACTCGTCAGCATATAAATGAATAGATACAGATTCACAATAATTTACTGTATCGTTTATAAATATACTAAAAAGAATAGGTCCCAGTATAGAACCTTGTGGCACACCGGATACAATTCTTTCTAAATTTGATTCTCTCCCATTTGAACAAACACGTTGAAATCTAGAGTTTAAGTAACTTTGTAGTAACTGAATCGCGTAAACATCAAACCATAATACTTTTCTAACTTTATAAGCATAACTTCAAAATTCAGCGTATCGAAAGCTTTAGAAAAATCTAATAATACTAAAATTGAGAGTTCGCCATTGTCATATTTTTCACGTAAATCCTCAATAATTTTAACATAGCCGTGTCACAACTATGTTTTTCTCTAAACCCTGATTGATAGTCGCTCAAGAGCCGATTGGTATCAAGGTGATTAACGATCTATTAAGCCAATAATTTTTCGTAAATTTTAGAAAGAGCTGGTAATATACTGATTGGTCTAAAATCTTGTACCGCCTGTACCTCCTTCTTTTTTGCAACGGGTATCACGTTTGCAATCTTCCATTTGGAAGGAAATATTCTTGTTATAAGAGAGAAATTTATAATATGTGTTAATATACCGACGACTTGTGGCAAAATAAGCTTAACAAATTTGAGGTTTACTCCATCTTCTCCAATGGCATTAGATTTTATGCCTAACAAACATCTTAAAATATCTTCTTCGGTAGCCATTTCGAAATGAAAAAGACTTTCTCTGTTGTGTAGTAAATTTGGATTAACTAAGAACGACGAGCTATCTGTAGAACTAGTTACTGACAAAAAGTATTTATTAAGGGTGTCGGAATCTATCTTAATTTCTGTGTTCTTCTGCTTTCCAATGCCAAGAGACTTGAGATTGTTCCACAATTGTTTTGAGGAAAGACTAGGTCGCAGCTTCAACTCAAAATAACGCTTTTTTGCTGATTTAGTAATAAGCGTTGCATAGTTACGAGCCTGACGGTAAGTTTCCCAGTTTGAATTTGTTGGGTTACATTTCCAACGGCTATACATTTTTCCTCTATCTTTGATTGATTTTAAAACATTCGAATCAAACCATGGTTGGCTAGAATTTTTTAATTTCATTTTAACTAAGGGAACATATTTTTCATATAGATAATTTAGTAATGAGGTGAGATGGTCAACTTTTTCATCGTTATCAGCAAATAACCTACAATCTTGCCAATACAAATAGGAAGCTTCTGCAACTAATGCTGTAATGTCAATTCTTTTGAAATCTCTAAAAGTAATAAAGGAATCTACCTTGTCTTCATTTAAATTGATATCATAGGCAACAAAAAGCATGTCGTGGTCACTTATTCCAGATAAAGATCACTCATAAAATAAAAAGTTTTTAATAAGTTTTAATTTTTTGGTCACGGTAGACTTTTCTGTGGAAATGACCACATAGTAATTTTGGTTTTAAGAATTTCTAGGAACGTTTTAGTGGAATATGAAAATTTTTTCATTCATGTATGTAAAATTGTTTTTTTAAGGAAGAACTTGGGAAACATATTTTTGCTAAAATTTCGTATATGAAGTTTTCTATAATTTTTGGAATTTTAAAAAAATTCAGTAGAAAATTATAAAAACAGAAATTTCGTTAAATTTTCAAGAAAGCATATGAAGACAGCATATAACTATCACAAATGGAAAGATACCAAATAATCCTGTTAGGTTCACATAACTAGATTCCTAGCTATAAATTTGCATACTTACTTTTACAAATTTATGACTTTTTTCCATACCAACTTTTTTCCACCTCGTTACACTGTGCGAAGTTTAGGTTATGAGTTTATGGCTCTACTAACTGCTCAATAGAGCCACATGTATAAAAATGTGATACACATACATAAGAACCGAAACACGCTGAACGTTTCTTTCTTAGAGTATTCCAACATGTATTAAATATTATTCCAGGTTTTTTAACAAAAAGTTCTTTTATTTTTCGGAAGAGTTTAAATTCTAACACAACAATTTATAACAAATGCATGATTCCAACGATTGGTTAAAAAATAAGCTCAAGATTTTTGGCCATATATAGGCCATGTATGGCCATGTATATTTGAGTTTTTTGAATGGTTACAAGGAAAGACACAATTCGTCTGGAATGACCGTTACAGGAATGACAAAATCGTTTTTATCGTTTCTATCATAAATTTGATCGAAATTTTATTTTAGTCTATCACTAACTGAATACACAGCTAAAATATTGTTGTTTTAAATATTATTTATATATTGCAGTTAATCTGCCTTCTTCAAAACCACTGGTAGATTTTTGAAACTTGAATGTAAATAGTGAAAAAACTGCTCTAAAAGGACGCTTAAATGGTATTTGTCTCTAGTTTGGCTTCCTACAAGTCGCGAAATTAAAAATGTGGTAAAATCAATCAAGTGGACAATAGAAAATTGTATAAATATTTACAATGCCAGAAAATTCACACGGTATACGCAATATTTTGACCTTGCGCCTGACTCTTTCCACTCCTTTACAACAACTTTAACATGATTGTTTAATTCATCAAATTCAGTATCTAAATTCAGCGTTGCTTCTTAATTTTATTGTTTTTGTTCTTTCGCACTATCGATAGCTGTCCTGCGCTTGCATGTTGTTTTTTTTTCTTTGGCACCATCGACCGCCGCGGTTTTGCACTTGTTAGGCATTCGCATTGTGAACGTTAGTCAACAGCATGCGTCGTATTTTATATATTTTTCGTTGTGCGAACACACATTGAGAAAAATTTATTGAAACATTGCAGGTGGATTTTTTTATATTGCGTCAGAATAAATTATTTGTATAGGAGTTATTATATTATACCTTTGAAAAACGGCTAGAAAGGAATATGCGGAAAAATGGGAGTTTGACTATTTTTTCATAGATAATAAAAAATTAAAGAGATTTTTTAGTTAATAACAAAACAGCAGAAGAATAAAAATTAATAAAAAATTTAGTTAGAAGCAAATGAAAATTAATAGAAAATGAAAAATAAAAAGAAAAATATATAAAAATAAAAAATTTACAAAAAAAAAAACATAGAAACGAAAATAAAATAAACAAAAAAATATCTACCTTCATGCGGTTAGAGCTGGGTAAATCGGAATGTATTCTGACTGGCAAAAAAACTGAAAAATTCGAAATTACTTGATTCATTATTTTAACAGTGTACATAAGTAAGTATAACGGCATCTGTATGTATAACGAAACGAAGGCTGAACGTGATACGAGACACTGTAAGCAATAAATTTTTCCATATCAAAATGTATTCTTGCTCGTTTATTTCAAAATTACTTCGCTGTTGTGGACGCTGCCAGCACTTGTATTGTTGCTTTTATGTGTTCTTCGTTGTGGGTAATTCCTCATTGCATCCAGAACTAAAAACTTATCAATGTTGTTGCTTTTTGTTGTTGCACTCTTTAAATAATTTTTGTGGGCATAGCTGATCTATAAAATGTAGAAATAAAAATTGCGGAAGCTACACTCTTTGAATTGTTATAATTTTGATCGAAATCAGGTTACAAGAATAATATTTTAGGACTATTTTGGGCATTTCCACCTGAAAAATTAATTTTTTAATGAAAGCTGTTTTTTATAACTCAAAAATCTTAAGACGATTGCCCATACAGCGTGAATCAAAATAACTGTCGCACTTGTTTGATGCCATAAATCAAAACCACTGTGTAAATTTTATAAAACAAAAATTTTGATTTTTTTATTTTAAGCATTCTTTTTAACTCTTCATCATTAAATTCCAATCTTTTACCATTAATTCTTTATAAAAATTTAAAACAATTTGTGAAAGAGGAGCATCTGGTTTTCAGGTATATCATCGGATATTTTCATTAATCGTCGCTTAAATTTATCTACTGTCTTGTGTTTATTTTCGTTAATTTGCTCAGCACTATACCCCAAATAGAAAAGTCCAGGGGTTTAGGTCAGGGGATGACGGAGGCCATTTGTCAACAGAAATAAAACATGGCAAAGCTGCTCTGCACCAGTCTTGAACGATTTTTGCCTTGTGTGCTGGAAAAGTCTTGCTGAAAACAAAAGTGACCCTCTGCGTAAATTTGCTTGGCATGCGGCATAAGACAGTTCTTTAAAACATGTTCTAAGTAATATTTCGAATTATTTTAACGCCTTTTTTGATAAGAAGAAGAGGCAATTTGCCTTTTTCGGAGAAAGCGCCCCAAACCATGATTGACGAAACATTTTGAAATCTTTCAATGGTTTTTTTTTTCTTTAGATATATCTGCCATGCAAGCTGCGTACACTCTATCATTTTGCGAGTTGAGGCTTGCTTGCAAAAAGAAGAGTTTTTTTCGGAAAATATGATACTGCAATCTGCGTGCTGGCGCAGGATCTCTGCACTTATTTCCTTTCGCAATATTATTATTATTATTGACAAAACTTTTAAAACGGTTCATGCAATAAGTGTACAATTAATGCCAGAGTCGTAAAAAAATAACATGTTTTCCAGTGTTGCTTCTTTTTGTGTAATTAGTATGAATATAGGTGCGAAGGTTACTTTGATTCACGCTGTATACTGTTTTTTAAGTTTCTCATTGTTATTATAATTTTTTAAAGATTCATCGAGTTTATTTAACTTTTCTACTTTTAAAAACATCGATTCGGTGTCAACAAAAATATAAAAAAATTATTTAGAGATATTCATTCATAAATTCAAACTTGAAGAAGCTATCAAGACTTAAAATTTCTTGTTTCTTGCTTACAGAGATGCATACTTTTCGATAACTTCATAAAAAATAATTTTCTTAACCCCTTCAACTAAAATAGATAAGATTGAGAGGTCTGCATTTCTTGACTGCCCCATTGTAGACCCTAAAAAATTTTGAATTAATTTAATAATTTTATTTTGTGTTATGAAAAAGCTCAAGCAAGACACGAAGAGCAATACTTATTTCTATACAAAATACTATCAATGTGTCTTGCCATTAAGATATTTATACTTCAAAAAATTCGTGGACATCCTGACATGTTTTTTTAGCTTCTAGCGTGGTTTGCAAGGGCAAATATTAAGATAATTTAACAAAATGATATATATGCGTAAAGTTAGGGAAAAATACATTGATTAGACATAAAAAAAAAACAGAACTAGGTCAGTGTTGAAATTGAAAGGCTAAGAATTTGGGATAAGACGCTCAATACAGAGCAAACAATTAAACAAAATTATGCTTAGCTGCTTCTTAAAGAAACGATATTTATTTTGCAGAATAAAAATGACAACAAATTAAAAATAACAAAGTTCGTACAAAATAATGGATTTTTTTTTTAATTTTTTAAGAAATATATTTAAAATAATATTTTGGTCAACATATAATACAGCATACAAAAAATATGAAGGATAAAATTATCTTATACTTTTAATAATATAAATCGACCACGCGTATAAAAAATATATGCATGAGTTACATTACGACATATAATTTTATTCTACACCGTTCCTTCATAAATATTATTGAAAAAAAATATATAAAAATTGTTAAATTAAGTACTCCACCTTCCAAAATTCATCATTTATAGCGCTACTAGTACTCTATTCTTCCCTCTTTGAACGATACAAGTAACATACATTTCTCGAAAAACTAATGATGGTGCGATAAATATGATTTTCGTAGTTTTTGATAACTGTAATAAAGTTTAATTTGGGCTAGGGTATATATTTAACCCTTGTGGCAGCTAAGGGTGAAGTTTGGATAAGCTTCTTTCGTATGAACCTACAGATACGCAAATCGTTAAAAATAATTTTAAGTCAAGTTTTAAGTCACGGCTCTTCATATTCCAATTCACAAATACATTTTTAAAAATCTATTGAGATTCAACCATTATATCGTCGTTGCGCGTGCAATATCGCGTATCCGCCATACGTTTACGTATACATATTAGATCTCTGCGTAGGTGCACTTAAAAGCGTAATCAAAACATTTGTTCATTTCACACTACAATGCACTCTCTTGCTTGCTGCAAAGAAATCATGTGTGCGATTGCAGCGAAGACGAACAAAACATGATAGCGCAATCAAAACAGATCATAGAAGATTGTTGATCTAAGATATCGTTGTCAGAGAGCTCACTGCAGTCAATGCAACGAAAGCTTGTTTACTGGCAATATATGATTTGTATCAGAGAACGAATACGGTGCTGGCGCGAACACTTGGTAAAAATGGGCCACACATCATTTAACAGTGTAAGGAGGTTGCTGATTTGAATCTGCAGTCAGAATTTTAAAATTAAAAATGGGTAATAGGGCTGCCACCTAATAATATGAATTTTTAAAAGTTTTAAACATCATTTAACAGTCTTAACTGATTTTGAATCTGAAGTCAGAATTTTAAAATTCAAAATGGTGGATAGGGTTGCCACCTTAATATATTTTATTTTACGAATTCGGAGATGGCGCGAACTAAAAGGTAAAAATGAGTCGCTGAATTCGAATCCGTTGTCAGAATTTCCAAATCATAAAATTTTTAAATAATAGTGTTGCATAATAATATGCATTTTTAAGAGTTTTAAACATCATTTATTAGTGTTAGGGGGTCACTGATTTCGAATATGAAGTTAGAATTTTAAAATTCAAGATGGTGGATAGGGGTGCCACCTTATTTTTTTATTTTTGCGAATTATGCTAGGTAGCAGGTTTGGTGAGCATTTTTGTTGTTGGTGTTTTACCTTGGAAAAGAGTTTTTTTCTCTTGCAGGTAATATTATCGTTGAAAAATGAAACAGACTGGCTCCAAAAATACTAGATTCTATTCTATTCCTAAATTCTATTTTTAAAATTGAAAAATACTAAAAATAAAATACTATACTTATAAATACTTGTTTGTTTTCTTTTTATTGGTTTTGACTTTGACTTGAAAAATACTTTTAGGGTTCCCCCATTATAGAATTGTTAAATGATGTTAAAAACTTTTGAAAATGCATATTATTATGCAACCTTATTATTTCAAAATTTTATAATTTTGAAAATCTGACAACGGATTCGGATTCAGCGACCCATTTTTACCCTTGAGTTCACGCCAGCCCCGAATTCGTAAAAATAAAAAATAAGCTGGCAACCCTATCCACCATCTTGAATTTTAAAATTCTGACTTCAGATTCGAATTCAGCTACCGCCTAACACTGATAAATTATGTGTTAAACTCTTAAAAATACATGTTATTAGATGGCAACCCTATTATTCCAAAATTTTATCATTTTGAAATTCTGACAACGGATTCGGATTCGGATTCAGTGACCCATTTTTACCTAGTCAATCTTACCTAAAAAATCTTGAAGATGGTGTAAAAAAATGTCTTGTTAGACTCTGATGACCGCTGATTAAAATTATCAAAATAATCCAAATGATCTATTGCCATATATTGCTTTTTGTTCTCATCTTACCCTCAATGATTAAATTTCATTGCTTGTGGTGTTGTCGAACAAAAACACATCGCACATAGATTTCCGAGAGAGAAAGTGTGTATTGCTTGTCGTTGTAGGCTTTCGTATGGTGTTGAGCAAATCAAACTCTCAAGTGTTATTAGATGACAGTCAACTGTGAGCCAAGGCTCATTTATAAGATTGTGGCACTTCAGAGCGAGCTCGATCGAACTGTCAGAATGTATGAAAAGAAATTAAGAATATGAATGCTTAGAACAAAGAAAAGCACAGTGACATTTCGAGTAAAGGCGGAAAAAGAGTGCATTCTCCTAAGTGCTACAACCTTATAAATGAACCTTGCTGTGAGCAATGCAATAAATCACAGTGAGTGTACGTTCAAATAGATGCACCGACGGAGGGCTTTAATACATATACGCGGTATTGCAGGCGCAGCGACGATATACTTTTGCTTTCTATTTAGTAAAAGCACTCATTTAACAAAACTTTGTATAATATGGAAAAATTGTGACATCAATCCAATCATTACTGTATATAAAATAAATGAAAATTTTAAATGAATCTTTATGATGGTTTAAAATTGAAACGGACTGTGCAAACAAAACAGCGGTTTATTATTCTTCAATATTTATTTTATCACATTCAAAATAATCGCATTCGGAGGCGATACACATCGAAGGCTTAAAATAAAAAAGGCGTAACTCCATTTTTTGTTTCCTTACAGAAGAAGGAAAAAACCGAATAAAGTCTGAATAAATTTGAATATAAAAACTTTTTAAATGCAGTTTTTTATAAAATAGGCTACAAGTTTGCAATCATAGCCCACTGATTTTTTTAAAGAAGGTTTGTTTGAGAGTGATCTTTTAGAATATATAAAAACCGCAATTTCGAAAATTAAACTAGTTACGCCTTTTCTATATTAAGCCATCGACATATTCCAAAGTTTTTTTCATTCTTGAAAGCATTTTTGGTAGGTCGATTTCAGAAAGGCCTTTGGCGCCTTCTGCGAATTCTCTTTGATAGCTTCAACCGTCTCAAAATGTTTTCCACGAATCAAACATTTGAATTTGGGGAATAGAAATAAGTCACAATTGACCATATCTGGCAAATATGGTGATATTGACATTATTTCTGGTCAAATAATCGCGTACAATGCATGATGTCTGAGTTGGTGCATTATCGTGGTGCAAAAACCATGAATTGCCCTTCCAGATTTCTGGACTCTTTCGCCGAATATTCTCACACAAATGCTTTAAAGCACTCAAATAATAGTGAGCGTTGACCAATTGACCTTTCGGAATAAATACTGAGTTCACGAAATCTTGAGAATCAAAGAAAACAGTCAACCACACTCCAATTTTTGAACGACTTTGTCGTGTCTTCTTGTGTTTCGGATAGCGCCACTCTGCAGATTGTTGAGCTGTTTTGACGTCATACAATGGGATACGCGTACACTCAAATCTCGTTACCAGTAATGATGCGCTGAATATCCGTATCGTCCATTTAAAGCATCTCCTGAGCGACAGTTTTGTGAAACTCTTTTTGAAGGAAATTCAGCAATTTTGGCACAAGTCGTGCTGCAAACCATCGCATTCCTAAAACATCATGTAAAATATTAGGGGTACCCATAAGTGATTAATTATTTAGTGGCAAACAAAGAAACTAATTTATTTTCTATTTAATTATACATTTAATTAATGATATTATCTCCGTCGTTATCTATGACCTTTTGCCATTTTCCTAACAGTCTCAATTCCCTGTTTGTAAAATACAGTTGTCTTTGATGAAAAAAAAAGATTCCAGGTGAGCTCGCACATCATCGACAACTCTAAAATTTTTTATTCTTAAGAGAATGTTTTATGGATCGGAATAAATAAAAATCGGATGGTGATATGTCGTGAGAAAACGGGTGATGTGGTAAAACTTCCCAGCCCAGTTGCTTTATTTTTTCTGGCGTTGAGTTAATTTTGAGTTATCATATTGCAATATGATTCCCTTTCTGTTGACCAAAGCTGGCCGTTTAACCAACAATTCGTTATGCAATCTTTCTAACTGTTGGCAATACAATTCAGCTGTAATTGTTTCTCCAGGTTTTAGCAGTTCAAAATGAATTATGCCACCGCAATCCCACCAAATGCACAATAAAACCTTCTTTTAACTGAGTGATGGTTTAGGAGTGGGTACAGCCAGTTGATTTGGAGAAAGCCATTGACTAGTTCGCTTATTGTTATTGTACAAGACCCACTTCTCATCGCCAGTAACAATCCTTGTTAATAACGGATCATTTTGTTGTCTACACCCAAAAAAAAAGCTTCGTACTATGTACAAAACAATTATTATATTCTACAAAGCTGTTTGTTCTTTTCAGCCTACGAACGACTTTGTAAATAATACAAATGACCGTTTGTATATTGAACAAAAAAATATTTGTATATTTTACAAAGCATTCGTTTCATCTACAAAGATACGAACAAAAAATATACGAACGCTGCTGCCACCGCTTTGTATATTATCAAACAATGTTCGTTCAGTTCACAAATTTATATATTACTAGCTAAAACCCGGCGCGTTGCTGCCACTCTCCCTTGTCAAAGACCCATAAAATGTTATCAGTTAAACAGCTTGTCTAAATTGAGGTCGAATACTGAATTCCGGCGTTGTGCGACCTATAACTCTAAAGCTATTTGAAAACACAAAGTTGGGTTGTAAGGAAAGTGCCACTCCCCTTTGCCCTATCCATAAATTGGGTTATATAGGAGTGCCACGCCCTCTTCATCACCGCTAATAGAATGTAATCAATTAAACTGGATGTATACATGGAGGTCAAATACCGAATTCCAAAAGGTGCCACTCCCCTTTTTCCTACGCCCATAAAATTTTACCAATGAAACTGCATGTGTAAATTGAGGTCGAATACTGAATTTCGAAGCTGAGTTACCTATAACTCCAAAGCTATTTGATATCCCAAATTTGGATTAAGCTGGTGGTGTCACGCCCCCCCCCCCCCGACAAACTCTAAAAAATTTTATTAGTAAATCTGCATGCGTAAATTTTGGTCGAATACTGAACTCCGCCGCTGTGCGACTTTGCACTCCAAAGCTATTCGATATCACAAATTTTCGTTGTATGGGAGGTGCCACTCCCCCTTGGTCAACGCTCATAAAATGTAATCAATGAAACTGCATGTCTACATTGAGGTCCAATACTGAGTTCAAAAACTGTGCGACTTATAACTTCAATGATATTCGATATCGCAAATTTACGTTAAATGGGAGGTGCCACGCCCCTCTTACCAATGAACATAAAATTAAATCAATGAAACTGCATGTGTACATTGAGGTCGAATACTGAATTCCGGCGTTGTGCGACCTTTAACTCTAAAGCTATTTTAAAGCACAAAGTTGGGTTGTAAGGGAAGTGCCACTCCCCTTTGCCCTACCCATAAAATGTAAGTAATGAAAGTGCATGTATTAATTTAGGTCGAATACGGAATTCTTACGCTGTCAACCTATAACTTCAAAGATATTCGATAACACAAATTTTGTTGTAAGGGAGGTCCAACTCCCATAAAATTTCATCACTGAAATGGTACGTCTAGATTGTGGTCGAATACCGAATTTTAAAGCTGTGCGACCCATAACTATAAAGCTATTCGATAACACAAATTTTTTATTTATTTGTGGGACGTAAAAGGGGGTGTGGCATTTCTTCTTAAACCATCTCGTAATCAAAGCAAAGCCACTTACAAAATTTCAGCTCAATCGGACCCAATAGTTTCGAAGTTTTTGATATTTTCTTAAAAGTAGGCGTAGAATAAGAGTGACCACGCCCGTTTTTATTAAAGTTAATGACAGTTATCATACAAACTTATTTACTAAATTTTAATTAAATACGACCAAAACCGTCTTAAATATACTATTTTTATTGATTTGTGGGTGATAAAAGGGGTGTGGCATTATTTTTTCGTAAACCTTTGCGTAGCAGTTACGAACAAACCCGTAGAAGGAAGTATCTAATTTCGTCCAGTCATTTTCAAGTATTAAGCATCCGAACAAATCACGATTCATTTTTATATAGACAGATATTGATTTGTGGGCGGTAAAAGTGGGCGTGAAAACATTTATGTATCGTGACTGCCTCTTGGAGCACCTACACAGCAAGTTTCACTATAAAAATGTGTAGAACTCTGGAATTGCCATGATTTCGAAAAATTGGGCGTATATATATTGCGACCACGCCCATTTTTTGTAAAGTTACTGACAGTAACCATCTGAACAAAATTACTAAATCTTAGTTTTTACGATTGAACCCGTCTGGTATATATCCCTTATTTGGTTTGTGGTCGATAGCGCAAATTTGGCTTGTATGGAAGGTACCACGACCCCTCGTCCAAACGTTACCAAACCTCACAGGAACACTCACTCTTCTCGGCAGACGTTGTTCTGCCACAGACCGCCTTACTGCCATAAACGAACATGTCAAGAAATGCCAAATATATTCACCATTTTCAGTATAGCTGCCGAAAGTAGCCATGCACTAAATAACCAAATTTAGTCTATACGATCAATACCATGCGAAATATAAGCCTATTTTTGGTACACTTGCCGAAAGTATCCATTTGTACTGATTTACAAAATTTTTGTCTAATACGACCCAAACCGTTGAAATAAAACGTTTTCATTGGTTTGTGGGCGGTAAAAGGGGGCGTGGAAACCAATTTTTAGTACAGTTGCTGACAGTAACCGTGCAAACTAAGTCAACATTTTAGCTCAATCGACCCAGCAGTCAATTTTCATGATTTCTCAAAAAGTGGATGTGGCTATATAGCGATGACGCCCTTTTTTAGTACAGTTGCCGAAAGTAAACAAACAAACTTTGGTATCACATGTAAGTCTCATACGGCCAAAACTGTTTGAAGTATAGCATTTTCACTGATTTGTGGGCGCAAAAAGGGAGCGTGGAAACCAATTTTTCGTACTGTTACTGTCAGTATTTACACAAACCAAAGTACCAAATTTAAGTCTTATATGACCAAAACCGTCTGAAATAAACCATTTTCATTTATTTGTGGGCGGTAAAAGGGAGCGTGGAAACCCATTTATAGTACAGTTGTCGACAGTAACCGTACATACTAAATTACAAAATTTTAGCCTTATACGATCCAAACCAACTGAAATGTAACATTTTTATTGATTTGGGGGCGGTTACAGGGGGCTGTGGCAATTTTTTTCCTCAACCATCTCGTACCTGCAACAAATCGACTGTTAAAATTTCAGGTCAATCGGTTCAGTAGTTTTAGAGTCTATAGACATCACACATCCAGACACACATCGTTTTGCTTTTTATGTATATAGATATTAATTTGTGGGCGGTAAAAGTGGGCGTAAAAACATTTACATTTAGTGACCGCCTCTTAGAGCACCTACACAGCAAGTTTCACTGTAAAAATCTGTAGAACTCCAGAATTGCCATGATTTCGAAAAAGTAGGCGTATTTATATTACGACCACGCCCATTTTTTGTACAGTTACCGACAATAACTATCTGAACAAAATTACCAAATCTTAGTTTTTTACGATTGAAACCGTCTGATATATATCCTTTTATTGGTTTGTGATCGATAGCGAAAATTTGGCTTGTATGGGAGGTACCACGCCCCCTCGTCCAATCGTTACCAAACCTCACAGGAACACTCTCAAGATGTGGCTTCAGTTTCCCTGAAAATTTCATAAAGATCGGTTCAGCGGTTTTGGAGTCTATACGTGATATAGCCACATACCCACATACATACATCCATATTTATATATATAGATTGAAAGCAGATTAATTATAATTAAAGTAAAATGGGGCGAAAAAGGGGGATTTGGTAATAAAAAAATTTATGGCTACCTTACCTGTAGATAAAAAGTATATACAACTTTAGGTAAATACATATTACAAAAAAAGTATTTTGTATAGCAAACATTGTTAGTGGTATAATTAAGTACAGTAGAATCGCGGAAAAGTTAACTCGCGAAAATGTAAATCGCTCCATTAAGTTAACCGAGATTCAGCTTCCACGTACTGCTCTAAAAAGTTAACTTTTGTGTTAACTTTTCTGAACGTATTAATTTTTCAAACAGTTGAAATAATCCCTACCTTGATAAAATGGTATGAAAATAATAATGATGTAAATCATGTGCAGACTTTGTCAAATGCGCACGAAAATTGCCAAAAGTTTTTATACAAAAGAACAAAAAAAAAAAAAAAAAAACAAAACGCCTCGACTGCTTCTTTAAACAAATTAATACATAGTTATATAGTTATAGTTATAGTTTGGTTTTTATTCATCAATCAAAAGATTTAACAATAATTTTCTTAAATGGCTAGAAACTACGAATACAAAAGACATTAAATACAAATTTGATTAACAAATGCTACATTCTGTTGTTCATTATGAACAAGTGGCGAATGCAGTTACTAGCTTACAACAAATTTAATTCATTTTTGTGGGGTCATCGAAAAATTTGAATACAAAATTTATTAAACATAATGCAAACACAGTTGAAATTATTAACAAAACTGGAAATATATATGTATAATTCGATAAAAATTATTATTTGCCACAGTGTGGGAAGTAAATTTTAGTAAGACATAAATAAGGGTATCAATAACATTGAAATCGTAATTAAAAAGCCATGATTTCACTTCTTTGAGAAACAAGATATTATTAGATATGCGCCGAACATTATTGATAAAATTGATAAAAAAAACAATAATTCCACATTCTGTAATTCCAAAGGAAATAGAGGCGAATGCAGGTTAACATAAACGATAAAAAACATAAGCTAAATATAAATATAAGGGGTCATTATACCAAAGAATTGACTGTAAAATATATTTAATTTAAGTTTGATAATTAATGGAGGTTAGAGAATGTTTGCATTTATAGTTAATTTAAAATTTTAAAACAAATAAAGAAGGAGGACGGATATAAATAGTTAATTTATTGCATCAATAAGCGTATTAATATTTATATAAGATAAATTTAAGAGCCACGATTTCACTTCTCTCAAAAAAACAAATTTATTACGAAGACATCTAACATGATCAGGAAGACAATTGAACAGCCTTGGACCAACCGAGCTGTAAAAGCTAAAAAAATGTTGCAAGTTATGCGGTGGAACTATTGCCAAGTTTAGATTATTAATTCTCAAGTTATAACTCATGTAGTTTCTATTTACAAGATAACCAGATCTCGCAAAAAACAATTTCAGTACTATAAAATAATAAAGGTGTTTAATAGGTAGGATTTTTAAATTTTTAAACAAAGGAAAACTATTTTCACGAATACTTTTATTACATATTAAGTTCCTGCGCATGAAATTTGTCAGGAGTTACTGTGAACTTTAAACCATCCGGTACGAATTAAATCTAAGCATCTTTTTAGATGTTATGATTAAAACTAAGTCATTGAAATCAATTCCTGCGGAATTCCTGCCGCAGTGTTAAAACGATGTGGTTCCGTTCTAAGTCAACCACTGTCCATGTTATTCAATAAATCAATTAGCGAAAGTATTTTTCCACTTTTTTGGAAAAAATCTTTTATAGGTCCTATCTATAAAAAAGGTTGTAAGAACGATATAAACAACTACAGGCCTAACGCGAAACTCTCGTCGATTCCAAAACTTTTTGAGCGCCTCGTGTATGATCGTGTGAAAATTCACTGTGGGAAGGTCATGACAACTCGTCAGCATGGATTTGTTACTGGCAGATCCACTGTGTCTAATCTCCTCGATTTTACAACGTTTTGCTTAAATTCATTTTATTCAGGTAACCAGGTCGACTGTATTTACACTGATTTTAGTAAAGCATTTGATAAACTGCCACGCAACTTAATTCTATTTAAACTTAAGTTAATAGGTTTTCCACAATTTTTTGTAAGCTAGATTCAATCGTATCTGACAGAGCGATCTTATCAAATACGATTTCGAGGCGTATTGTCAGCTGAATTTATTGCTGAATCAGGTGTTCCTCAAGGTAGCCACCTTGGTCCACTTTTGTTTATTTTAGCCATTAATGATGTAACCCACATCATCAAACACTCTCATCTACTTATCTATGCAGATGACATGGAAATATACAGAACAATAGATGCTAAAGACAATTCAGATCTGCTCCAGTCTGATTTGAAGTCCTTTGAAATTTGGTGTTCTAAAAACAATATGTTTCTAAATCCAGATAAATGCCAAACTATGACCTTTTCGCGAAAAAGGAATAATTTAATTTTTGAGTATAAGATAAAAGATACTGCATTAAGTCGTGTAGATGCTGTCAAAGATCTGGGTATATTCATGGATTCTAAGCTATCGTTTAACGTTCATATTGATTACATTTGTAAAAAAGCATCATCTATGCTCGGGTTTATGAAACGCTGGGTCAAAGAATTTAATAGTATGATCACAACTACAACACTGTATTATGCAATTGTGCGACCTCACTTAGAGTATGCAAGTCAAGTTTGGTCCCCAAGTTACAATGTACATGTTGAACGTATAGAGAGAATCCAAAAAGTTTTGTTCGGTTTGCTCTAAGGGGCTTAAGTGCAACTGACACTTTAAACCTTCCTCCTTATGAGGATCGTTTAAAACTATTAAAAATGCAATCTTTGAATGAGAGAAGGAAGTCTGCAGATATCGTATATTTACATCAACTCATAACTGGTGTATTCGATTCACCAGAACTCCTAACTCTTATAAATTTTAACACTGACCGTAGAAGCAGTAGAAATGCTAACAATTTAATTTACTTACCTTTTAGTAGAACAAATTATATGGCTACTGCTCCTTTACATCGCATGAGTACCTTTGTTAACAACTGTAGCTTTTTTGATGTTCACTTATCGAAAGGTCAACTCAAAAGTAGATTGAAAACTAATGTATGATTACATCTATGTAAACGCATGGTTAGTTGTTATGTCTTGTGTTGTCCCTGAGCCCAACCCATATTATGGTGGGTAAATTTTTCTCACTTTGGATTGTTTTGGACCACTCTTATCGATATCATTAGGGCTATTCACGGTTTGAGCGTACTTTTAACAAATCATATTTATAGCATTTGTTATTGTTCAAACTGTGAGCACCTCGCCATGTGACTGTCGTATAAAAAGATTGTGCAACCCTGTGATGTATGTGATTATGCGGCTGTAGACAGAGCATAAAAATACGAGGTACAAAGAGCACGTCAAGGGCTGCTTTTATTTACGCGTGCCTGCGTATTTGCATTTGTATGCAAAACAACAACGAAGCAAAATACGTTTTCGTAAATTGGTGAACAAATAGCAGATCGAACAAATGGCAGACCAGCGTATTCGAACTGTGAATGGCCTTATTGAGATGTTTTAATGTTATTTGGGCTGGTTCTTAAGACGATCTAATGCGGAGAAAGTGCGAAAAAGCTGTAGTAGCTGAACTCTATTGTTATTGCATGTTTTATATGTAAAAAAAAAAAAAAAAAAAATAAATTTAGCGTATTATTTTCGAAAAATATATGTCTATTAATGCATTTTTGTTAATTTAGAAAACTGCTTAGAAAAGTTAATAGTTCGAAAAAGTTAATTATCCTTGGGACATTTCGGTTAACTTTTACGCGATTCTACTGTATCTGAATTAAAAAAAGGGGGCGGTGAAGTGGGAGTGGTTCATAGTTATATGGCGACGTTAACAGTATTAAGAGCAATATACTACCAAATAAAAAATAATCCGTTGGAAGGAACAAATTTGTACAGAGAACAAAAAGTTTAAAACTTCAATTTGGAGTGAAAAGGGGCGTGAAAGGGGGCGTGGCGTAAGAAATGTTTATTTCTACCTCGCCTGGAGTATAATGTGTATACAATTTGAAGTAAATCTGTTAAAAACAATATGGGAGCAATTACATAATTTTAAAAAAGTGGCCGTAAAAGAGGGCGTGGTCGAAAAAAGTAACCTATTAATCATTAATCAGAGTCCCAGTTAAATGCTGTGAAAATTTCAGGAAGATCGGTCCAGAGGTTTGGTCTCCGATAAGGTACAAACAAACAAATAAACAAACACACATTCCATTTTATATATATATATAGATTTTTACAAACTAGCGTTTGTAGAATGTACAAAGTTACGAATTCAAAATTTTTTTTTCATGTGGCCAACACTACAAACGTTTGTACTATGTACAAAGCATTTGTTCATTCTACGAATAGCCTCTGTTTGTATTTCTACAAAGATTTTATTCGTAATTTTATCCTAAATATTTTTTGGGGTGTACACAATAGAGATGTGGTTGGTACCCATATGCCTCTCTGTAAACCTTACCGATCTCGTGAAGGTGTCTTTGGACTGTGGACCAAGTAGCCTGAAGTGTGTTTTCTATGTCCTGAATACTCAGTTTGGGATCACTTTCGACCACTGATTTTAAAGCGTCATTATCAAATTCCACGGGTCGTCCACTTCGATCAGTATCGGACAAGTCAAAGTCGCCATTTGAAAATTTTGTAAACCAACGCTGGCACTTATTGGTTTTCAGTACGTTCCCATACTCATCACAAATTTTTTTTTTGCAGCCATTGCATTAAAACCGGATCGAAAATGAAACAGCATGCAATGGCATAAATGTTCTTCTGTTGGTTCATTGTCCGCCATTTTGCACTGTTGTAATAAAAAATTCCGTTTTTGTTATGAACAAAAAGTCAACACCCCTATTGCAATATAGCACAATTAAACATAGCTTTACACGTTAAAAGCTTGAATTAGATTGAGGCAAATGTTGCCAACTAAAAATAATAGATTACTTATGGGTACCCCATAGTATGCGCCGATCCAGCCAATATATCAAGCTTGCCAGCCAATATATCTCTCAAGTTCACATGACGATTTTCGAGCACAACTTCCATTACTTTTTTGACATTTTCATCCTTAATTGATGTTGCTGGACGATAAGGGTATGGTAAGTTTTCAACTGATGTATGACCCTCTTTAAACAATTTTCACAACTCAAGTTGTACGCCTGCGTACGTGATAGAGCAGACTTCCATAGGTTTTTTGCAACTTTTTCAATGCATCCGGATAAGAAATTCCTTTGGTAAAATACACTTTCAGACACATTGTTGTCTTAACATTTTTTCCATTATAAAATTTGCAGGTTAGACTCGAGGTGAACTTGTTTACAAATCAATAAGAAAGAAGCAACGTGGCAGATCGTGCTTAAAAATGAACGCTTAGCCCTATGGCAGTGTTACCAGCTTTGGTTAACATATTTTATAAATTATATTTGTTTAACCATTTTAATAGATGACAAAATATTTTTTTAATTTATTTAACAATTCAAAATTATAACCAATTTTATGAACTTCTATTCTTAAGATATTTTTTGAAAGAATCATTTTTTTGATAGATAAATTTGAAAATAGAAAATTGAAATATTTGAATAATAATTATATAAAGTAAAGTTATGAAAATTAAAATTAAAGTTAATGTCACTACATTACTCCCTCTCCAGTGAAACGAATAAGATGAGAAATTGAATTAAAAAAATTAATTATTATTAATGTAACTTTTTTTGAAGTTGAATTACTGATTGTAGGAGTTGTATGTGTAGAGTTATTGGCCGAATAAATGACACAAATATTTGCGCAATTGGAAGAGAGGAAAGTTTGTGCAAATATCAAAATAATTTCGATTTTTACGCGACCAGTTGCACAAACCGGCCACAGACGGCACAACTGAACTACACAAATTCCGATTTGCGCAAATAATTTGTGTCGTTTATTCGGCCCATAAGGTGTAATTTGTTCAGGTTTCAAGAGGTCAGTTGATATGGTTTTTACTGTATTGTTTTGTTGAATTTTAAATAGTTTTTTAGGTTTAGATATAACTTTAAAGGGACGTTTAAATGGTGTTTGAAGTCCTGATGATATATTTATTTTAAGAAAGATGTATATATATATGTATTATCGCTGTTGTTATTGTTAGACACAACTAGTTCTCCAGGTAATGGAATGGTTTGATAGTAAACTAATTCTACCTGAGCATTTGAGATCTCTTTTATTGGCTTTGTTTTACTTTGTTTTGACATTACTGGCAGTATGCTCTCATCTGGTGCATATACCTGTATTCTTCTACCATGGTTTCACCGAAGTTCGTTTTACTTGTTTTCGTGTACTCTGTACTCGATTTACTCTGTATTTGTTTTTTGCTATATATTCGTTTTACTCTTATTCGTTTTACTCTATATTTTTAACAATATCGTTAACGAGACATAGACTTTAAAGCAACAGGTATGGACATTTTAATGTTATTTTGATAATAAGATGGTTATAACAAAAGTTAAATGTTATTAATTATGTATTTCTTAAATATTTGATTAAAAATTTTTTGTATTCGTTTTATGCTATATATTCGTTTTACTCATATTCGTTTTACTCTATAATCTATTTACTCTGTATTCGTTTTACTCTTTTCAAATTTTATTTTCAAAACATTGTAATTCGATATGAGAGTAGAATAGAAAAAGCATTTGAACAACAAACAGATGTTTTATAAATACATCCGTGCAGCTCTTTAGTTAACAGTAAACTATTGAAGAAATTGTCCCTGCAGCTTCTTGTTGTTGATATTTACTGTTGTGGTTATTATTTTGCGTGTTGAAGTTGATGGAAGTTACATTCTTAGTGAAGCGAAATTGTACGCAGTTAATGTTGATGACTTAGTTTTGATTGATTGGTGGTGATAATAGATTGATTGTTGAAATTGCTTTTGACGGTAATAACCAGGGTAGGCATGCGGCTATCGACTTGAAAACATTTGTTGTTGTTGTTTTAAGGTTAAGTAGGGTCGAGCAGGATCGTTGCAGGATGGCCAATTTAGTTAACATATTTTATAAATTATATTTGTTTAGCAATTTTAATTGATGTCAAAATATCAATTTATTAAACAATTCAAAATTATAACCAATTTTATGAAATTTTATTTTTAAGATATATTTTAAAAGAATCATATTTTTGATAAATAAATTTAAAAACTGAAAATTGAAATATTTGAATAAAAATAATATAAAGTAAAGTTATGAAAAGTTAAGTTAAAGATAATGTCACTGTACCAGCCTAAAAAAAAATCGTTAGCTTTGTGACAACTGTTGGTATTTTATTTCATTCAATCAATTTTGAACAGAAGGTACATTATAATTTTTTTTATTGATACGAACGCATTGTAAGAAATGCTTTCACGTATTTGTGAACCCTTTGTTATCTGCAATGTAAAAGAGCAGTCAATATAATAAGCTCAATCATGGGTACTGATAAAATATATATAATTTGATATTAAATAATGCGCTCCTATTAATACGAAAAATCTTATTTCATAATTAATACAGATATATGTTGAAAAAGAATTGTTTGCTAATTTTTCACCCCTTCTGGCTGTGCAACCGGGGCGGACCACCCTCTTGCTAAGCTACTGGGGGTATTAACATTCGCTTATACTTTTTGAATACTAGCAAAATAATTATTTATTTTGTTCATGAAACAAAGAGAGCCTTGCCTATGTAGATAAGACAAGCAATTCTAAAACAGAAAATAGTTTTTTGTGGGTTCCTTAACTCTTTGACGACCAATGGCTAAAAAGTAAATAATTGCATGCAAAGCTATCTGATAACTCGAACATTAGTCAACAAAAGTCGGCATAAAGTTCTTAGGTACAGTTTTAGGTTATTTGTGCAGACATTAACAACTGCTGAAAACTTTCAACAAACCATCACGAAAAGCAAACCAATCGAAGACCTTCGCAAACAATTCACATTCTAATCGACCATGTGACGACTTTTTACTCTTTATAAAAAAAAAAATCTGACAAACAGATTAAACTGTCTTAAGAACTTAAAAACAAATAACCAAAAAAAAAATACACTTTGAATTGGAAACAAAAACGTTCCTGTTTTTTCTTACACACACAATAACAAGCAACCAGTTTGCACATTGGCCGATATGCATCTACTGTAAGAGAAAATAACACATCAGCCAACCCTTTTTTCAAATACAATTCTGCTTAATTTTTAATACGATGCTATATAAAGGCGCAAATTAATTTCACGAGCGCAAAAATCGAGAATTTCAACAATCAATGGTTAGAACGAACGCAACGCCCTAGAAAACAAAACATAAAAGTAATTGAAATGGCAATAAAACTGAAACGCGCAAAAGACGAAATATAAAACTCTCAAAACAAAACTCAAGAAAAAAAAATGATAAAACATTGAATAAAAACAAGATGACAGCAACGAATGTTAAAAGTATCCATATCAAGTAGGTATCTCATGAATGACACAAGCCGTCGAACAACTATCTGAAGCAGCACCTCGTTACGGTGATGCATTCCAACACTCGGTCTTATAACAACTTTTTCTTCTGTTTCGTTTTCCCACTCTTCTGCCATCTATACAATTGCAAATGAAATGGATGCGAAATCGAAATCAGACCACAAAATGGACTATTTTATCAAAAGAAACGGCCATCATGACGAAACAAAGATACTATACAAAACAACAAAAACTACAACACAATAACAACAACAACAACGCAACCATACACATGAACTAATAAAACTATAAGTGATAAGAGGTCGAATAATGGCCGAAAGGGGAATGAATGCGAGATACACTCGAACATGAAGCTACAACAAGTAGAACTGTAAACCACAAAATACCTTGGCAAATGTACCCTTCATGAAATGCTTCTTCACTTTCTTCTCCTTACTTTTAGTTTTTTGCAATTTGGATTTTCAGTTTTGAATGACATGTCAAAGAAATGTAAGTGGACTTAGAATTTTCAATTTCATCCCCTTTTAACGGTGGCCATCAGTACACTTTTAGTGTTCCTAACGCTGGATACTGTATGTAAGTGTGTCTATGTCTGTGAATGTGTCATAGAGTGCCTATTTTGGGTCTTGCTTTAGTGGTCTTATTTTCCGTTCGATCATCGCAAACATTCCTTCATTGACTTTAGAGTGTTTTTTTTTCTCTACGATATTTATTTTTATATTTGTTTCGGGTTAAAAACTTGTTTCACGCCATTGACTCATCCATCCAAGTTGTGTGTACGTTTGACTGTTGCGATGACAGTAAATGGTTTTTTGTTGTATTAACATATTTTAGTTCTTGTTGCTTGCTATAAAAATGAAAATAAATGTTTGATTTGATGATTGAATTGATGATAAATAACATTATAAACTACAAGATTTTAATCTATTTCGCATATTGAGGAACTTGAACTATTTAAAGATATTTACAGATCTAAACGGGAGATATGATAATTTCTAAATTTTACAATTTAGAGATTTAGCTCGTTTAACGCTCTGGAGGGCGCACCGCGGCAAATTAGCCGCAAACTGTTTTATTTGTGTTTTTCAAATAGTGATCATAGTAGCCGGCCGCTGCCACTCAATGGCCGCATTATATCCGAAAAAGCGCTCAAGTAGCGAAGTAGCATAAAATATTTTCGCTATATAAATTGTGACAGCTCAAGGAACATGTTCTGTGAGCGCATACCATTCAGCTCGAAAGTTTTGGAACAGTTCGTTCCGCTGAATGCAGGCAATGACTTTGTAAATGTTGAGATGGTTTACCGTTAATCGTTGGTTGCTACATTATTTTGGTTAGTTGCTGTTTGTGTTTGAAAATTGGTTTCTCGTGCTTGTAGCTAAAAAATTCAAGCGTAGCGTGCAGAAATTTTGTGGAGTTAATTAAGAAAATGTGAAAATATTGTCAAATAAATGCTTAAAATAAATTTCAATATCCATGGAAAGCAATCGCTTGTTTTATTTTAACGATTTTTTGCTAAAAATAAGAAAATTGCAGTCGATACTATAAAAATCACCTTGCGGCTAATTTGTAATGATACGCCCTCTAGTGTAACTTTTTAGAGCGTGCCCTCCGAAGGGTCAAGATAAATAAACTTAACTAGCAAATGTTGTAATTATTAGGCTAACTGAAAATATGGTTCAGGAAAAATATAATTTTTAAAATTTGATTATTTATTAACCATTCAAGATGGTTATTTAGTAGATAATGAACTATATGGGTATAAAAAATAAAATTTTTTTTAATTAAAAATTCTGGGGGAGTTTTTAGATATTTTGATGATATTTGACTTTTGATAGGTAACACTAAAGTTAAATTTGGTGCATTCATGAAAATGTTAGTATGGTATCAAGCTTTATTGCACTATTAACTTCCAGAGCTAAAAAAGGTGACCCGAATATTTGCACATATAATTATTGCCATCTCATATAAGAGCCTGTCGACAATATTGCGTGAAAGCCAAAGCACTGATTCTCCAAATTACTGATTCGTCCTTATCAATGCGCCTTTAAACTTGGAAAGTCTACTACTGAACAGATATTTACACTGCGTCAAATCCTGGAAAAACCCACGAGCAACAAGTTGACACTTTCCACCTTTTCGTTGACTACAAGGCTGGATTCGATAGCTCGATTGTATGTACTCCATCATGTCTGAGTTTGATATTCCTGTAAAACTCATAAAGTTATGCAGAATGGCATTGAGCAACACATCCATAGCTCTCAAATTGAGGAAGAACCTATCGGACTTATATAATAATACCGTTCGCCAATTTTGGCAGAGTGATGTTTTATCGTTCAACCTCTTTAACTTTGTTATGGAGAGTGTATTACGGAAAGTAGAGCTGTAAACTATCGAAGGCACTATCGGTACTAGCGATAGCTTACATTTTTTCAACTATGGATTGATAGTTGGGACTATCGACTATCGGCTTTGTAACCCTTGTTCATAAAAAATTCTAGAATCACCTTATTTCAGGAAATCTTCAAACGCTACAGAAACACGTGATATTTTGCACCTTTATAATATTTTCTTACGGATCTTCGCTTTTGTGCACTGTTTACACCTAAGATAAATTGTTTTCCTCTTTCTGTTATTAGTTGCTACACTAAAAAAAAAGCGGAGTAAATTAAGTCATATTCAAAGTCAATTCAAATCTTTTCGTGCATGGTATTTTGCCAAAGCTGTAAAAACCATATTCAACTCCGTTTGTGTGTTCAATTTACTTCAAAAATTGGATTTGTTTGAAAAGTCGTACTGACTCCGTCTTGAGTTGTTCAAAGGTTGAGAAAATAAGAATTTTTAAATTTTGAGTTCACTAAAAAAAAAACTAGAATCAACTTATTTAAATGTAGCATGAAGCTTCAAAAATAAACAAACTCACCAACAAAAGAGTCAAATAAAGAACCGTAATTTCTTTTGTGTTTAATTATTTTTATTTATATTTTATTTCAATTGAATGCAAAGGAAATTAAAGACATGGTCAACGCCGAAAACAGAATCTTTTCTCCATACTCACAAAGCAGTTTATACACGATTTGGCAATTTTGAATCTCTACAATTTCTTATAAAACAAAACTTTTTTCTACTTTTGAGCTTAAATTGCGCTCAACTCTCAAAATTTGTTTCAAAGGTGTTTCATTTCTTTGATTTTAAGGGGAATTTTTCAAAGAACGGATTTTTGTATTTAACATATTTGAAAAAAGGGATAAATATTTGCATTGATTTTACAATTGATTGCTGTAGTTTTGTTCGTTGAATGAGGGAAAAGATATTTTTTAAGCATTTATCAAAATGTAGTAAGGATTAAAAAACAAGATGAACGCTAGGTTTATGAAAGTTGTTTAAAAGATGAGCTAGTTGTGTTCTAATAACAGACAAGCCTTAATCACGCACAGACGTGTTTTTAACCCGCTCTTCATTTACATTTTATGAATTTGTGCTTGTGCCGGTTGCAGCTTTAATCACCAAAAATTAAATAAAAAACAATAAAACTTAAAGTGGACCTTATTACAAATAAGTGAAAAGACCTTAATAACCAAATAAATAAAAAAAAAATTTCACTTGGTCAAAAGTTCTTTGTGCTATTCAACCAATCGACTGAATTAAATATAAATTAAGCCAAATAAACAACAACAACAATATATTAATTAGCTTCGAGTCACAGTAAAATAAAAGTGCGAATTCTGCAGTCGTTTGGAGTTAAGCAAAACAAAAACAACAACAACATACTTATATTCCTCTACTGACCTACAAATTGTGTTTCGTTTTAACTTGTGCTAAAAAAAACTCACAAATTGTGTATTGAAAGCAATTGTGTTTTAAAATTGAGCTGAAATATTAAAAAAAAAAAAAAAATTTCGAAATGGAAAAAATTTGCAATAACTCTGGTTGCACAACTGCTGACTCTAACGCACAAATGGTTGCTTGCGGGGGAATCTGTGGCAAAAGTTATCATGCCACCTGTCTGGGCCTTTCAAAAAGAAGTCTATTATACATAAACGAGTACCTTAACAACTTTAAATTTTACTGTGACGAATGCAATGAAATCTGTCTATCGCACGTCTTGATTGCTGTTAAATGCCTCAGTGAATCTAACAATTCAGTTTTATCTGAAAATAAATTGTTTTTCAACAAGGTAAAGTCCGAATTATCTAAGTTCGATGACATCATCAAGATAACAGAAGACTTAAGCAACGGCATAGAGTTATCAAAAGAGTTCTCTAAAAAAATCAATGAAGCCAGTACTAAAAACATTGTACAAATTTTAAAACAAGCTAAAAATGAACTCCTAGATGAACTCAAAACAAGCTCCGAGCATTTGTTAAGTGATTTAAATGTTAATCTCAGCAAAGTACTGACCACGGCACTGTCAACAAACTTAAAGCAGATCAATGACAGAATTACACATCTACGCAATGATATGGATAGTCTACTGCAGAGCGCTTCGCCCAAAACAAGTCATACACAGCATTGTTCAGATCCTCTTCTCTCAGTATTAATTAACAATGTTACCGAAGTCGGCAATGAAATAGCAGCAACACGCCTGGAGCTTGCAGATGTAACAGATGTTCTCAAACATGCTTCAAACAATATTGATTACATTTCAGAAAATATCCAGCATGAACCTGTGCAATCTTCCCCTCACCAACGATCAATCCTTGAGGAATTAACGGAAAATTCAACCGTGTCCCAATCTTTTCCCACTCTGATTTCAACCGTAACTCCTCAGACTGTATCTATGATATCGGATCAATTTTCTCATCCCACCAGCACTCTACCTAATCAGCTCATTACACAATTTGGTACATCGTGGACTACAACGGAATGGGAAAACAGAATTGAGAGGCTAAACATAGGAAACCAGTCAAGCCACACTTCTTTCTATATAAAAGGTGCTCCATATCTGGCAGACGCTTCTTGGATTCGTGCATTTTTTAAGCGTTCTTTTAGTATAACGACTATTGACTGCAAGAAGATAAAAGCTAGCTGTTTTAAAATCGGGATTCCCTCCAAGTACGAATGGTTGTTCCACAGTTCGTCAGAGAACAGCATTAAGCTGGGCCAAATGAGACTGTCAATATGGCGTAACAAGGAAAAACATGGTGGTAACAAGCATAAACATACATCTAGAAATAAGAGTAAAAATAGTAAGGCCATATCAGTTAAGAAAAATAATAAGATAGTGAGTAACAACAATTCTAAAGTAAAAATCAATAATTATAAAATGCCTGATAATTCCATAGTTAATAACAATAATAATACTAAATTACCGTTTAAGGTCACAAATAAGCAATCTAAGCTTAATCAAAACTGGAGTTTCAAAACTTCTGTATTTCCCAATTTCAATAATCGTGTTAATAAACGCGTTTCTTTTAACCTTAACCCCGATTCTAGACCTTTACAAATTCCAACCACACCTACCAATAACTTAAATACCAATAAAAGTTATCCTAATTTTATTCGGTCTCACGTTCTTAACCCTTCACAATCACATGCTCCATCAACATCTACAACCCAAGCTAATCCTCAGATGCCCACTTCAACAACCTCAACCATTCCATCCACCACAAATCAACCAATATCACCTGCAACACCCTTTTCAGATGCACCTGTCGTAGACTCGCCACCACCTTTTATTGATCCTCTTCTACCCCCCCGAGTGAAATTAACAAAAACTTTGGCTGACATAAGTAGTGAAGGCCGATTTATCATGTCTCGTCTTCGTGACCGGCGTTTATATGATAATGTCCGCTTGTACCTGGCATACCTGTATAACAAATCGGATTCTATTTGTATAGATGGTATAACTAAAACAAGTGTTATGGTTTCGATACATCAAGAAGGTCTTCCAACGGAGCCTGAAGATTTGAAGAAAATTTTCATAAACTACCATGAAAGCTTCAACTTATCCCCAAAAGATGTTGAAAATGATCTCTGCATTCGCATCGCATACACATTCAAAGCGGATTTGGCACCTTCAAAAATCTCGTACTAACACAAAAAACTACTACTGCTCCTAGCTCTCACGCTATTACGACTCCTATCTCCCAAAACCTGCCTAACCCGTCAATTACTTTAAACTTATTCTACCATAACTGTGGTGGTATGAGAGGTAAAATTAGTAAACTTTTGGTTGATGCTAAATCTTGTCACTTCAATGTTCTCGTCTTTACTGAAACGTGGTTAAATAATACATTCAAAAATGAGGAAATTCTCGATTGTAATTGGACAATATACCGTAATGATAGAGATTATACAAAAACTGGTCTTTCACGTGGTGGAGGAGTTTTGATTGCCACACACAATGCCTTGTCTAGTGAGATAATTGCAACATCCTCTCATAATTGCCTTGAACTCCTAATAATAAGAATAATACTAGATCGAAATCGTTATATATATATTGGTGCAATATATATTGCTCCCAACTCAAAAGAAAGATCATACAATGAGTTATGTGAAACTATAACTTCAGTTACAGCCAACTTAAACGATATTCTTTTATTACCGATGATAATGACAAACACCTTCTTCCAATTAATCTTACTAATTCGGTCGACTTTAATTTACTTAGCTTCTTTTATAGTAACGATTGTCTGCAAGTAGCTCCCATCCCTAACCAGAATGGACGGTGGTTAGATTTAGTTCTTACTAACTCATACGACGAAGTCAACGTCACTCCAACCTGTGAAGCAGAGCATTTATTCTCACCACACTGCATTTACAGTTCAATTACTTGCTTCCCGTATAACCTTTAGACAATCCTTTAATAATTCTGTAGTGTATGATTTTCTTAACGCTGATTATAATAATATAAGAAATGAACTGAATTCTTTTAACTGGGACCAACTATCAGCCTTGGATTTGGACGATGCTGTTTCGTTTTTCTATCAGAGTATCTTTTCCGTACTCGATACTTTTGTTCCAAAAATAAAAAAACGAAATAAACTATCTGAACCGTGGCTTGATCCCAATCTTAGGCAACTCAGAAATCAAAGAAATAGTCTCTACAAAATCGTTAAAAACAACGTCATTGTTAGTGATGAAGTAAAGGCAAGATACGCAGAGCTGTCTAAAGAGTTTTCAAAAAAGTCTGAAGAAGCATATAAACTTTACACCAACTTGATTGGTGAAAGAATTATTAACGACCCTAAAAAATTTTTCGACTTTGTAAACGTCAAGCGTAAATCGGCCGGATATCCTACAACCATGTTTAAAGGTAATGTTTCTTCTTCTAACCCACAAGTGATCTGTAATCTTTTTGCAGATCATTTTAAAGAAGTATTTCGTCCTCCTTCAACCCCAATTCGTACGCCGTTACTTTATCCCAACACGTCCCCTTTGGTTTGCACAGTCAATATTACACAAGAGGACATAATTAATTCTATAAATGAATTAGATCCCTACAAGTCTCCCGGTCCGGACCTTATTCCACCAATTCTCCTTGTTCAGTGCCTAGCTCAATTATTTACACCATTACATATTATGTTTAATAAGTCTTTGGAAATAGGTGTTTTTTCATCTTTTTGGAAGTCATCTCATCTAACACCAATTTATAAGAATAGCGATAAGAGAGCGATCGAAAACTATAGAGGAATTGCCTTATTGTCAACTATTCCTAAGCTTTTTGAAAAAATAATATGTTCTAAGCTCACTGAAATAGTTAATCCACACTTAAATGAACAACAACACGGATTCCGCAAAGGACGATCAACCACAACAAACCTCACAATAATGGTTTCAGATGTTCTTAAGAACATGGAAAAAGGTCATCAGATAGATTGTATATATACCGATTTTAGTAAAGCATTTGATCGAGTTGATCACGTAATCTTAACTAAAAAATTAGAAAAATTCGGTATATCAGGTTCTTTGTTGAATTGGCTTATATCTTATCTTAGTGGAAGATCCCAACATGTTAAATTTCAGGGTACTCTATCTAATAAGATTATTGTCTCATCAGGCGTACCCCAAGGAAGTCACCTCGGTTCACTCCTCTTTAACATATTTATTGCAGACATATCTGAAGTTTTGTATGATATCCCACATCTCTTATACGCAGACGACTTAAAAATGTATTATGTCATTAAATCAGATGTGGATACAGTTTTCTTACAGAGTAAACTCGTATCCCTGGAAAACTGGTGTAATCAAAATAAGCTTTCTCTTAATGAAAATAAATGCTATGTTATAAGTTATTCCCGTAAAAAAGAAATGCTTTACAGTAGTTTTGAGCTAAATGGGGTTGAACTAAAAAGGATCAATCACATTGCAGATCTTGGGGTTATCCTAGATTCTAGGCTGCGCTTTAATCTTCACCTCGATCATATCACATCCAGGGCAAACAAGCTTCTCGGATTCATTAAAAGACGTGCAAATGAATTCAAGAACGTCTGGGTAACTAAAACCCTATATTGCACACTAGTGCGTCCCATTCTTGAATATTGTTGCACAGTATGGAACCCAAGTTTTGCAGTGCATAGTGATAGAATAGAAACTATCCAAAAACAATTCTTACTTTTTGCCTTGAGAGACACGTACAACCCTCGGGACTATAGAAACCTGCCACCATATGTGCACAGACTGAAAGCCATTAACTTAATGCCGTTGTCAACAAGAAGATCGCTACTGTGTTCATGTTTTATATTTGATGTCATTGCCCGAAACATTGACAGCGAATATATTTCCAACAAAGTAACAATTAATGACCCAATAAGGAGAACTAGGCACACAAGATTTCTATGTGAGTCACAGCACCACACTACTTACGCTTTCAAAGAACCAATTAATAGATGTTGTATGATATTTAATACTATCAGCGAGCACTACCTTCCACCTATGTCTAAATACATGTTCAAGCGTAACCTCTCCAATCACCTCTTTCCACCCTAAGCATCTATCCTTATCACGATCACCAATCACCATCCATACCTCTTTAACTGTTCCCTATTAATTATAAGATAGCACAGTAGCTTAATAGCCATATTTTCAACTACTTTGTATAAAATATGTAAGTAATAAGCTCCTTCTGTTTTTAAGATAGTACAGTAGCTTAATAGTCATATTTTCTACTACTTTGTATAAAATATGTTAGATATAAGATCCTTCTGTTTCTTTTCTTTTCTTATCTCCTTTTCTGTTTGACGTGTTCTTAAATTCATGTCGTTCAGGTGGGCGGATTACGCCCACTTCGATTAGCATGTCTTTGTACACCAAAACAAGGTAAGGGGTGAGAAAAAAATAAATAAAAAAACAACCTGTTAAAATAAGTATAGTGCCTTGCTTGGCCAAATAAATAAATAAATAAATAATAATAATGACAAAATGGACGTGGCATTTTATTTAATATGCTTGCCGATATATATTGATGCTAGTATAATTAAATTTGGTGCAAAAATAGGTAGAATATTCTCAAGGCCATTTGTTTTAAGTGAACAGGGCTGCCTAAATGTCGTGATATATACATTAAAAATTTGTTTATTAGTGTTTAATATAGTTTCGTAAATAAAATATGGTAATATGTGAGTTTAGTATGTTCCAAAAACTCATAAATTCCTTTAAAAACATGTATGTATTTTGACTTTTATTAAAACAACAGTTGTATACCAAATTTAATAAAATTGCTTAGTTTCCCAACATTTTCTATAAAAAAAAATCGCAGGTTAAAAAAACATTGCAGTATAGTGTGTGTACAGTACAGAAGGGAAACTTCTTAATAAAAAGAATAACATAGATTTTTGTAAAAAAAACAGAGAGAAAGAAAGAGATAGCATCTCAATCGAAATACAATACAAAATTTTAATAAAAAATATTCTGTTTATTTAATATTTTCATATCATTGGTTGGTGCTTCATTTAGTAATACTGGACTTAATGGTTTGCGATGTATGCAGAATATGTCCGTGATTCGATATTTACGAGATAACGCGAAAAAATTCACTTATGGGTATATATTGGCTTTTATAATTCATACCAAAACATTTATAACCCCTAGGGGGATCAATATATGAGCTAGTCTTATTAATTTTTCCTCCTTAACACTTCTTTTGAACTCACCTATCTGCCACCCTTCTGGGGATCCCGATACAAAAAACACAAAATGAAACAATGTTTACTATAATTAATTTAAAAAAATCTATGACCGTTAGAGGGTATAATGTCTGGTCCTACTGATTTTTCATTGAACATTTCTTCTTAGCACACCAGCACTCTATCTACCACCCTTCTGGGGGTCCCCATACAAAAAAATTTCATTGCTTGTATACACAATTTTTCGTGACGAGATTAAAAAAACTTTCGTGACGAGACTCGAAAAATTTTACCCTCTATATCAAATAACCGCATAAGAAGTTTCACTTCGATAAAGATATACGAAAACACATAACTCGCAATAGTAAAAACGGCCCTTTTTTATCATTATGCAACACTTAATTCTTACAGCACACTTGATTTGCTTGTTAAAATATTTGAGTACTTTCTCTTCATTCAAAGTAAAAGGAACAAACGGAAATATTTGCTCGAGCAGACTCTGTTTCGTTCTAAACAGAACTCCGTTTCAGCTTTAAAATACAAATACGTTCTTCATAGATGGTTGCAATAAGTTTTAAAGGAGTTAAAAGGAAGCCAAACCTGACGCTCCCATGCCCACATTCGATGGAGCGGGCTGGCTCAATGGGGTTAAGATCCTGAAGTGCAACGATGATTCAACTCTGCACTGGATGAAAGCAGTAACCCCGACACTCCAAGGCCTATGGGAGGGTGCTCAACTGGAAGTAGTGAACAGGACTAGTATCCCGTCCCTGCCAAAAGCGAAGGTACTCTTCCCAAGAGTAGTGCCACAGGAGTCCGCACTGAAGCTTCTCCAGAAGCAAAATCCGGACGTGCCAACAGCTGATTGGAGGGTGTTGAAGGTTGCTGATCCACTACCTGGTAGTAGCGGGGGCAACACTACATCCTCCAAATCAACAAGGAGGCAGAGGATATCTTCTACGCGCGTTACGGGAAGATGGCGTGGGGCGTTGGTAGTGTTTATCTGCGCCTCAAAAAGCGCCACCCCAAGGACAACAACAGCAACACACTAGAGTCCGGAGAGGTGGAAAAATATCTCGGCCTAGAAGCCGTGACCGACGCTGCCCTAGGACTCAGTCTGGAAGATGCGGGTGACGGAGGCATACTCACAAAAGTTGACCCCGTAAAGGAACCTTCAGCCTAATGTAGTTGAAGGACCTTCAGATAAACCTGCATAAAAGCAAAACAGCCAGCGCAGAACTCCTTCTCGGATTGGAGGAAGGAGGCTACGATGTGGCTTTAGTACAGGAATCGTAGATTGCCTCGTTTACGTTTTTCGCAACAACAGTTAGTAGAACAAGAACAGCCATCCTTATAAGGAAAAGCATCTATACTTATCTAATGTCTCATTACAGCACTGACGATCTTACCGTCGTGGCGCTAGAGGGCGACGCGGACGAGCCGATCCTGGTCGCCTCATGCATGGAAGAACCAAGCAGTTGTCATCGGAGCAGATGCCAATGCACACCACCAAGTATGGGGCAGCCCAGACATCAACGATCGAGGTGAGTCCCTACTTAACTTTATTTTACAGCATAAACTCAGTATAGCTAACATCGGCGAGGAAGCCTTTTATGTAGACCCCACCTCGTCGAACGTATTAGATCTAACGATATCCTCCGACAACAACACTCTGGTCACAAATTGGAGGGTGCTAGCACAGCCCTCCTTCTCAGACCATAATTATATTAGCTTCAGTATAAGCTTTAATTACACTCCAGCTCTAAAGATCTTTAGAAGCCCCAGAAAAACTAACTGGAACCGCTTCAGAAGCATCATTGAGACCAAATTACCAGCTCCTAAACAAATTAATACGGAAGCGGGCATTGAAAGGTCCCTGAAGATTCTCTCGGCCCATTAAGGATTCTCAAGGCCTATCATGCCTCCTGTAAGCCCACGCGAACAAAGCGTAAGATCAGACCACCATGGTGGAGTCCGAATCTTACAGACCAAAGACGCGACCTAAAAGATTTCTTTAAATTAGCTAAAATAGCTGACCAAGAGGAAATTTGGGGGGAATACAAATGTAGGCTCAAACTTTTTAAAACAAACGTAAGCAGAGCAAAAAGACACTCGTGGAAGAACTTCTGCTCAAGCATAGAAAAAACTACGGACACAGGCTCAAGAAGCTACTCTCAAAGCAAAGCCAGCTACACAAAGACAATGGCCAGTGGACGGAGAGCAGTCAGAAATCCCTCGAGGTGCTTTTAAAGGCGCATTTTCCTGGCTGTACCGAAGCTCCTAGCACTGCTACAATACGAGGGCACAGGAAAACCCCGCTACAGGTTCCACACGACTTAATAACATCGGACGGAATCGTATGGGCTATAAACTCGTTCTCGGGATACAAATCTCCGGGACCAGACGGTATAATTCCTGCCATGTTGCAAACAGCTGAATCGCGAGTCGTCCCATGGCTGAAGAATATATTTAACGGATGCATCAGGCTAAACTATGTACCTGTGGCTTGGAGGACAGCGAGGGTTGTATTAAAACCGAAGTCAGGTAAGAGCAGCCATCCCTGTCCAAGAGACTACAGGCCAATAAGTCTGACCTCCTTTGTTCTCAAAACGCTCGAGAAACTGATTGACTTGCACCTAAGAAAGAATTCAATCCAGTTATCAGCCAACCAGCACGCATACACGAAAGGGAAATCGGTTGAAACGGCACTACATTCCCTAGTAGTAACCCTAGCAAAAGCCCTCCACCACAAGGAATACGCACTCGGGGCGTTTCTAGATATCTCAGGTG
Source organism: Dichetophora obliterata (assembly GCA_963920525.1). Lineage (NCBI taxonomy): Eukaryota > Metazoa > Arthropoda > Insecta > Diptera > Sciomyzidae > Dichetophora > Dichetophora obliterata. The sequence continues at coordinate 147,358,808 of OY986435.1, read as the reverse complement.
CATTCAACAATGTATCAACCACCGCAATCCTTAGTGGATTACGTGCAATAGAGGCACCACGGCAATAAACCTATGGTTAGACAAGTTGCTAAGCTGCAGAAAGGTGCGGGCTGAGTGGGGTACTAAATCCGTGGTAAGGGAAGCTCGCAGTGGGACACCCCAGGGAGGGGTCCTCTCGCCACTACTATGGAATCTTGTAGTTAATGAACTACTCGAAAAGTTCGCAGGTAGAGCCCCAAGGATAACTGCCCATGCAAACGACATAAGCATTATTATAGTAGGGAAATGTCTATCAACAGTAGGCTCCATAATGGAGAGCACACTAAAAGATGTAATTAGATAGTCAAATTCAGTTGGTCTTAGTATTAATGCAGAGAAAACGGATCTGGTTCTGTTCACAAAAAGGTACGAGATACCACAGTGGATACCACCGAAATTGAACGATATACGTCTCATACCAAAAACTCACACAAAATATCTAGGAGTCGTCCTGGACAGCAAGCTGTCATGAAAAACCAACGTGGAAGAAAGGGTGAAGAAATCCACCATTGCGCTATATACATCCAAAAAGATGCTAGGCAATACCTGGAGTCTCTCACCCTTTCTGATGCACTGGATCTATGTAACGGTAGTGCGTCCTATTCTACTCTATGGGATTACTGTATGGTGGCCGGCTGTGAACAAATTAACATTCCTCAGGTACTTGGAGAAAACTCAGCGGCAGGCAGCGCTATGCATCATGGGGGCACTGAAGTCAACTCCAACTAAAGCGCTTGACACCATTCTAAGTATGAACCCCCTGGACATACACGCAAAACTAATAGCCAGAAAAACGGCACAACGCCTTACGGCGGCAGGCAACATGCACATTCAAAATTTTGGACATTGTACAATCGGAAAGGATCTACTTAGTAGCACGGACTACATGGTGCCTTGCACGATAGTCAATTCCAAAGCACGAACTCTTCTGGGACCAAATGACTGGTGCAAAGGTATATAACAAGCACAGCAGGCGGTCAACATATTTACAGGCGGCTCCAAAATGCCTACGTGGGTAGGTGTGGCGGTGTATTGCGCAAAGCCTAATATAAGGCAGTCATATAAACTGCCGAACCACTGCAGTATCTTCCAGGCGGAAATATTTGCCATAAGGAAGGCTGCTGAGATAGCCCTCAGCATGGACACACAACACTCTTACATCAACATTTTCGTTGACAGTCAAGCGGCGATCAAATCCCTGCGCTCCGCTAGCATCAAGTCCAAAAGTGTCATGGCTGGCAGGAATGCACTAGATGTACTATTCGCTTCACAGAGAGTGCGCATCTACTGGGTCCTTAGCCACCAGGGCATTGAGGAAAACGAGTTGGCAGATGTTTTAGCAACGGAAGACGCCGGGCTGGAATCAGAACGCGCAGAACATGTACTTACTCCGCTACAAGAGTTGTACAAGAACCTCGAAAGAAGAGCCACACTAGCAGTGAATCGTAGATGGAGAGATACGACATCGTGCATGATCTCGAAAATCATGTGCAATGCACAATGCGAAAAACGAACTCTGTTCATCTTGGCACGCCCGCGCAAAGACTGCAGGACACTAGTGGGCATGATCACTGGTCACTGCATGACGGCAACCCACGCGAGGAAGCTTGGCATCACCACGGATGACAACTGCAGGAAATGCAAGGAACCGGGCACAGTGGAGACCCTGGAGCACCTACTATGTGCATAGTAGATGCGCCGCCCTACTTAGATCGATACTAAAATACCTAGGCTCATCGACATTCCCGTCGCTTAAAGATGTAGCCAGGCTGTCTCTGGAATCCCTCCTAAGGTTTGCGAACTCAACGCAAATCTTTAAAGACTTTTAAATAACACAAAAGTTCCTTTTGTTCGCTACCGGTACCACTAAGGACCTGAATTGGTCTATGTGAGCCTTCACGAAGGCATCCGGTTTAACCTAACCTAACCTAATTTACTCCAAGCTTTGAAAATGAGTAGTAAAAAGCAAAAAAAGTTTTATATTAACAAAAAAAATATTGATGCAATTCATTTTGCGTTTTACGGCCACAAAACGTTTTCAACTTCTCAAAAACTCTTTTGACTCATGAAAAAACTTGGGTTAACTCTGGGATGTTATGTGGGACTCCCGTGTGATCAGTATGTGTTATTGAAGACCTTTTTTTTCCTCCATGAAGTGGACCCGTTGGTACTAAATCTCTTCCATATAGAATGGATTCTGGCAATTGTATCACAGATTTTATCAATATGTTTCGAAAATCATTGAAAGATATTTTTGAGCCAGTTTGTATTTTAAAAATTTAATACTTATAATAATAATAGATGTCATTTGATAAATTTTGTCAACTCCAGGCATAAAGTTGTTATATGTTATAATCTCTTTTGGTTTAAAAACATCTCGTCCCCAATTTGTGGTAGTTGCAACAAGTGCAGGGAGGTTGCAGTTGTTGTGCAAAGTACTTCTCGCCTATCACGCCATTTAGATACATAGACTTGGCTTTGACGCCGCCATACATATGTGGTCCCCTTTGGAAAGTTAAGTACCCGTAACAGCTTTGGGATTTCCTTAACGGTTTGTTTGTAGTGTGCCTGTAACGTGTGTGTTGTAAGATAACAGAGTCTTAGAGAGATTGACGCTGTTGCAAATGTTGTTCATAATTAGATGATAACCTTTGTTGAGGTATGGAGACATCAAACGCAGAACAATATCTCCAACTTTTGACTATTGAATGTCGTCTGCTGCTAATTGGTATATGTCGATATTCAAAACACACCCATCCCTTGCTGTAAGCTCGAACAATTTAATTCCATATATAGCCTTTTTACCTTTTCTATATTGCCGTAAATGCAGTTGTCCACGAAATAATGGAAGCAATTCGTCCAAAGCTAGGAACTCTTAAGTATAGTAGACTTTTTGAAAGCTTTTATAAAATGATCCAGCTATGGCTAGATTTTTTTTAGTTTTGTTTCATCGTCTATTTCAGGGGAGCAACTCAAACAGCTGTCTACGACCAGTCATTGTGTGACGAAATACCGGATTATAATAAAAATTGTCACTTGAAAAGATATCTCGAATCTTAGACGCCCTCCTTGAAGTAAGCAAAGACCCAGGAACTTAAACATTTCTTCTCTACTTGTGGGCTTAAAAGTACTGAAACGTGTGTTTCGAGTGTGTGGACAGATATTTTGCAGGTTGGACCCATATATTTTCGTTAAGCTTACCAATTTCTTAATTATGTCCGACATAAAAATCTAATAAAAAATATTCCTCGGAGTGCAATTCTCACCAACACCGATTTTCCGTCTACAGTTTGATGTATCGAAATTAAATTGAAGTTTTTCAATGGTGTTTTTTCAACGACTCCACTTCAGGTTCTATCGCCGGACGCGAATTTTCGTATTATTCTGAATCTGAAGTACTAGTAGGGCCAGAATAATTACTTCTATATTATCCGATAGCATTTCATTCTAACTTCATTCAAGATTTACACAAGTACGTGAGGCCTGAGATTTACTGCAAGAAGGTTTTCCTTCTTTGCCTGTGATTTCGTCAAATTTTCTTCCTTTGGCTCATAATCTGGATCGCTGCCATACTCTCCACCATCGCTGAAAAGAATCACAAACAGATTCATCGCCACACAGTAAAAAATTTGAGGGTAAATTTTATCTTTTTTATAACATTTGTGTGGTATAAACTTTTTTATTCAAAATAATTTATAAATTTTATACCACTCAATATTATAAAAAAAATAGAACAAATATAACTTAAAAATTTTAAATGGATATCATGTGTAAATCAAAATATATTCTGGTTCGAAAGTAAAAAATTCACCGAAATCACGAAATTTAAAAATATAGTTGTTTCGATTGGTCTGATGAGAAAAATGGTCTGGAAAAATTTATACGATTTGATGGTATAAATTTTATAACATTTTTGGTTTGTATTTATATGTATACAAAATAGTATAAAATTTATGCTCATATTTTTTACTGTGCAAAATCAATTTCTTGGAACAATCTCAAAATTCTATTTCTCTCTTTACTGTATCCGTCCATTGTTTCTACAAAAATTTGCAACACGAATAGCACAATTCGTCTTTTATTTAATTAGAACTTTATTTAAAAAACAAATGACCCAAGATTTTGTTTCTTCCACAAAAAAATGTACTCACCTTTATCAGCAAATATATTTACTTCTACTTTTCGCAACGGAGTAAATCCAACTGAACACAAATCCAAAACTGAACTAAAAACTAACGGGATTTCTCATCTTGCTTATGCTTATGTGTAAATGATCGCAACATTTTTATGCAAGTCTAAGAGCCCGAACAGAACCAAAGCGGATGTCGGTTGTCGGATTCGCCGTGCAACAAAATACATGAAAATATATGCAGCCGCTAAAATTGAAACCGCCGTAGAAATGCGCGACGGGAAAACGCCAGGATAGAATCTATTCTAATTTTTCTCCGACGGCTGGCGGATCTCTCTCTGACTCAAATGTTGCCATATTTTGCTAAAGATTGGGTGCGTTCAGAGTTATTTTCTTAGTTTTTACTATGATCTGAAATTCTGTTTTTGTGCCTGTGTTGCATTTATGTGAACTCAAAGCATAATTTAAAATAATTTGTATAATTCCCAATATGAAATGCAACCGTGATCCGACAACCGACAACCGCTGCTATTCTGGACGTGTTCTCAGCGTATTTCGCCGAGAGAGGCCCGCCATCCGACATCCGCTTTTGTTCTGTTCGGGCTCAAACTGAACGTTATTTTTTCTATGACACATACACTTAAGAGGAAGAGAATTTACTGAGACACGCTTATTGTCAAACCACAATTGAACATTAACGTTGCTGAGGTTATATTTTGACGGTATAAGCCATCGTAATAAGCCTAATATGTGCGCACAGAAGACAAGGACGATCAAGGAAATTTTCTTCGAGCGCCTTGAAAATGCTTACGAGCGCTGCCCCTGTCACGACGTAAAAATCGTGCTTGGTGACTTCAACGCTAAGGTGGACAAGGAAAATATTTTTGGTCCAACAGCCGGAAATTTCAGCCTCCACTACAACACCTCCGATAACGAAATGAGGCTGATTGACTTCGCCGCAGCACGAAACATGGTCGTAAGTAGCACTAGATTCAAGCATCTCAATATTCATAAAGCCACCTGGATGTCCCCTGATCAAAAAACCAAAAATCAAATTGATCACGTTTTAATCGACGGAAGGAACTCTTCTAGTGTATTGGATGTACGCACGATCCGTGGTGCAAATATTGACTCGGATCACTATCTTGTTGCAGCCAAGATCCGTACACGTCTGAGCGCCGAAACCAGTGGTACGACCAGGAGTGTCGCAACGCCACTTCAGAGAAAGACGCCGCCTACAAAGCCACCCTGCAGTCGGTTGTAACGCGCGCTACTAAGGAGCGATACAAAGAAAATAGGAGGGAAGAGAGACGTATTTTTAGGCGGAAAAAAGAGAGGCAGAAAAGCGCGAGCAGAAGATTGAGATGTATGGTGACAGGAATGAGGCCCGAAAATTTTTCGAAAAAATAAGACGCCTTGTCGATGGTTTTAAAACCGGGGCCTCTTCCTGCAAGGATGAAAACGGGAATCTGGTGACAGATGTCCAGAGTACACTGACGTTATGGAGGGAACACTTCTCTAAGCTTCTAAATGGCGACGCTGACAACAATCCCGCCAATAGAGATGATATTCCGGAAACCCCAATTTCCGACGACAGCGTCGAGGTTCCGCTGCCCGACTAGGATGAAGTTCTGACAGCTATAGCTCTGCTTAAAAATAACAAAGCCGTGGGAGCTGATTATCTTACCTGCTTACCTGCTGAGTTGTTTAACGGAGGCGAAGCTCTACTTAAATGCATTCACGAACTTCTATGCAGAATATGGTCGTAAGAATGCATTCCGAACGATTGGAATCTTAGTGTGCTCTGCTCAATCCACAAGAATGGCGATCCCTCTATCTGTGCCAATTACCGTTGAATAAGCCTTCTTAATATCGCATATAAGGTCCTGCCGAGCGTTTTATATGAAAGATTAAAGCCCATTGTAAACGAACTTATTGGACCTTATCAGTGTGGCTTCAGACCTGGAAAGTCCACCATCGACCAGATTTTCACGCTACAACAAATCTTGGAGAAGACTCAAGAAAAACAAGTTGACACCCACCATCTTTTTGTCGACTACAAAGCCGCCTTCGACAGCCCAATTAGGAAGCACGTGTACTCCACCATGTCTAAATTTGGTATTCCTGACATCAGCAGCGCAGTTAAAATCGGGAAGGACCTCTCCCCACCATTTGTTACCAAACGAGGTTTCAGACAAGGTGATTCCTTATCGTGCGACTTTTTCAACCTTATGATGGAAAAGATCATCCGAGCTGCTGATCTGAGAAGTAGTGGCACAATATTCTACAAGAGTGTTATGCTGCTTGCGTGTGCTGATGACATCGATATCATTGGCCATAATACGTATAGCATTTTCCAGATTAGAAAAAGAGTCAAGTCGAATGGGTCTGGCAGTGAATGCAGATAAGACGAAATACTTGGTGTCAACAAACAAACAGTCCCAGCGTCTTGGAACCCATGTTACAGTTGACAATACCTCCTTGGAGGTTGTGAAGGACTTCGTTTATCTGGGATCCAGCATAAACTCAACCAACGGCATCTGCATTGAGATCAAACGAAGAATAACTCTTGTCAACAGGTGTTACTTTGGGCTCAGTAGGCAATTGAGAAGCAGAGCTCTCTCTTGACGAACGAAAATCACGCTCTATAAATCGCTCATCATGCCCGTCCTACTTTATGCATCACAAACCTGGACGCTGAGCAATTCAGATGAAAAGACTTTAGGAGCATTCGAGAGAAAGATTCTTCGTAAGATCTACGGACCAATCTTGGAGTTTACTACGCGTGTTATAAATGGTTTTACTTTGGGACTGCATAATGATGTTATTTATACGGACTTTAGCAAAGCTTTCGACAGTGTTAATCATAATCTTCTTTTGAAAAAACTCCACCTCATTGGGTTTCCTGTCACATTATTAAATTGGATAAATTCGTATTTATCTAGACGTACTCAAAAGGTTTTATATAAGAATTCTCGTTCAAAAAGTATTTCGGTCACTTCTGGCGTTCCTCAGGGCAGTCATCTTGGACCGGTTTTGGTTTTACTATTCATTAATGATCTTCCTTCGGTAATAAAACACTGTAACGTCTTAAAGTACGCTGACGACGTGAAACTTTTTCTTTGTTACAAATCACCCGAAGAACGACATCTTTTACAATCTGATCTAAATAGACTTGTGGACTGGTGTATCTTAAATATATTAAATCTCAACTTAAAAAAATGTAAGCAAATGACATTCTCGCGAAGATCTGCTAATAACATAAATTACACTATAATTAACACTAACTTAGAAATAGTTCCAGTTTTCTCGATCTTGGTGTTATTATGGATTCAAAACTTCGCTTCAATCTCCACGTTAATATGGTGATAAATAAGGCAAGAGGAGTCCTTGGTTTCATTAAAAGATGGGCTAAAGAATTCAGTGATCCCTTTACTACTAAATTATTATATACCTCTCTCGTAAGGCCAATTTTTGAATATGCATCAGTTATATGGAACCCACAATATAATGTCTACATCGACGCCATAGAATCCGTTCAAAAACAGTTTTTACTTTTTACTTTACGTCATAGTCGTTGGAACCCCAATATTATGCTTCCATCGTATGAAATACACCTTAAAATTATTTTACTACCTTCCCTTAGAAGCAGAAGAATGATGCTTAATGTCATGTTTCTATATAAATTACTTCGTGGCGAGATTAATTCGGAATATCTCATCTCAGCTCTAAATTTTAACATCCCAAGGAGCGGAACTAGACATTTTCTGTTTTTCAAGTTGAGTCAGTGCAGTTCTAATTACGCTCTTCATGAACCTTTACGATGTATGTGCAGTGATTTCAATGATAACTTCAACATGATTAATTTTTCTGATTCGGTAGACGTCTTAAAACGGAAAATTATATCACATTTAAATTATTAAATCAATTTATCTTCATCCTTATTATACCTAACGCAGTTTTATAACAATGTAATATTGGTAATTGAGATTGTTCTATTTCTCCTTTTTGTCTCGATATTATGTTTTATAAAGTAAGCACCATCAAATATGAATCGTTTTTAAAACTTACTTTTTAATTATTCAATATTTTAATTTTAAATCGAATTGGGATTTATGTGCTCACTTGGTTTCCTGATTTGATATTAGACTGAACTCACACTATCACCTGGATTGGTGTGCCAGAGTATATCTCTTTTCCAAACAAGTTTATGCCTGCGTTGTCCAAAATGCATATCCAACTAATTGGGATTTTGATTTGACGGGTATGAGATTTATCTCATTTCCACGTAGGTCCTTGGGTTGGACAAAGGCCGCAAACCAGTTAAAATGAGTTTAGTGTTTTGGATTGTTTTTGAAATCAGGATTGTTTTTCGGGTACCTTAAATTGATAATTACTATTATTTAATTCGATGTTGCTTATTTATATAGAATCAAGTTTATTTAAATACGCGTTTTATATATATTCAATTTTTAAATTCCGCTGAAAAGCCAATTTATGTGCTTAGTGGAAAATCCTAACTGCCAATAGGGGGTATGTTTTAGTACGTAGGTACATTCTGTCTGTCCCGGCTGATTCGGGCAGGATCTAGAATGTAAATCGTGCATGCGTATAGGACGGGTATACGTATCTTTGGAAGATTTCATACCTCCGGGCGAGTCCAAAAAAAAAAAAATCTGCGTCAATGGCGAATATCGAATACGGTGGAATGATGAACTGTATGAGCTGTACGCTGACATCGGCATAGTCAAGCGCATTAAAATCGAGCGGCTACGCTTGCTTGGTCATGTTCAGCGCATGAAAAACGATGCTCCAGTGAAGAAAACATTTGATTCGGTACCCAGCGGCGGTCAACGACCGCATCTTCGTTGGAAAGACCAAGTAGAGGACAACCTGACGAAGCTTGGAATTTCAACCTGGCGCCAGCAAGCGAAAGATAGAAATGGCTATTGAAAATTCTTAAATGAGGCCAAGACCGACATACGGTTGTAGCGCCAACTAAGTAAGTATGTATAAGCGATCGCGTCCCAATTGTTCTAAATTTGACGGCAATGCCGTCTTGTCCGCGAATGGGTTATACTTCCTAAATTTAGGAAATTTATATTAAATAATTAACGCAATAAAGATTTTATATAAAATCTTAACAAAATGTATAAAAAAATTTATAAATAAATATAAAATTTTAGATTTACAAAACAATTAAATTTTTAAAAATTTATTTTTAATTTTTTATTTTAGTGAAATTGTTTTTTTTTTGCTTAATTATATGCACGGTGAAAGCGGTGCACAGTGGTTGAAAAGTGGAAATAAATACCAAAATTCAAGTTTTCTTTTGGCAATATTTTTTTATTTTCATCGTTTAAGAATTGTCCAATTAGCATAAGCCCGAAATATTTTTTAAAAATATTAACTAATTTTTTTATAGTTCCGCAAACTCAAACCATGCAAAAAAAAAATTTAAAAATGATGTAAAAAATTGATATTTTTAAAGAGCTACTATAAAAAAATTGGGAAGAGATATCCAACTTCCGTCTTCTTTACTAATTTAAAAATATATTCGAAAACAGTTCTGCATACTTCAAACGCATTCTTTACGTGTAAAAATATGACGTTTTAAACATTTGTGTTGTATGGGAGGTAGGCGTGGTTGCAGGCGGATTTCAAAATATTTTTATGTGTGTTTTAATAAAGCTAATTAGAACTTATATATTATTGGTCTACGATGAGTCCTTCTATTTATTGACAACTTTTGTACGGGGCTCAACCTCTGTGCCTTGTCGCAATCGCGAAAAAATCGCGTAATATGAACATGGACCCACAGAAACGGGTACAATATACTATTTAAAAATGAATGGCTTAGCTCAGCTTTATTTATAAATTAACAAAAAAAAAGTATTTTTGTATTTGTAAGAATAGAACGTCGCCAGCTAGATAAAAGTGATCTTGACCAAACACACGATCACCTGCATAGAGATGGTAAACCTGTTCCAACTATTGGGGGTTGGAATTAATTTTAAAGGTTTTTTTTCGGTTTTTGAGCATTTATTTAGAAACAACGGTACAATGTATATTATTCAAAGTATTGTCCATCGTTAGCTACAACATTTTCCCATCTTTCTGGCAGCATATGGATTCCGCGCCGGAAGAACGATTCGTCTTTTGAGGCAATCCACGAATCGACCCATTTTTTGGTATCCTCGTAAGAAGTGAAGCGCTGCTCAGCCAAGCCATGCGTCATCGATCTGAATAGGTGGTAGTCGGAAGGGGCTATGTCTGGGCTATAAGGCGGGTGGGGTAGCACATCCCAATTCAGGGCCTCCAACGTTTCCTTGACGGTTCTTGCAACATGTGGCCGTGCGTTGTCATGTTGAAAAACCACTTTGTCGTGTCTTTTGGCATATTCCGGCCGTTTAACCTTTAATGCTCGGCTCAATTACATCAATTGTTGTTGGTAGCGTTCCCCAGTGATGGTTTCGTTAGGTTTTAGCAACTCATAGTACACGACACCCTTCTGATCCCACCAAATACACAGCATAAGCTTGGCGCCATGAATATTCGGCTTGGCCCTCGATGTTGATGCATGGCCGGGTGGTCCCCACGATTTTTTTCGCTTAGGATTATCGTAATGGATCCACTTTTCATCGCCAGTGACAATACGATGCAAAAAACTCTTCCTTTTATGCCGCTGAAGCAGTTGTTCGCACATGCAAAATCGCCGTTCAACGTCTCTCGGCTTCAACTGGTACGGCACCCAATTTCCTTGCTTTTGAATCATTCCCATGGCCTTCAAGCGTTTGCCGACCGTTGATAAGTCGACTCCCAATGATTCTGACAATTCTTGAAGGGTTTGACACGGGTCTTCATCGAGCAAAGCCTCCAATTCCTCATCTTCAAACTTTTTCGGCTGGCCCGGACGCTCTTTGTCTTCCGTATCAAAATCACCACTTTTAAACCGACGGAACCAGTACTCACAAGTAGAAATCGATGGAGCATAGTCCCGTAAGCCTCAGTTAGCGTGCGTTGTGCTTCAACCGCTTTTTTCTTCAAATGGAAGCACAAAAGTAAACCTTCCCGCAAATTGCGTTTTGTTGGAACGAAAGTCGACATGTTCACAGAGAAAAAATATATGTTGTTTACACTTCAGTGGAATGACACATACTGAAAAATGAAGCTTAGACAATGTGCTTTGAAATGAATATAGTCACAGGTGTGCCCGATGCGATCAATTGATAGTTACGCCATCTCTTAGAAAACCTTTAAAACTAATTCCAACCCCCAATATTATGGTTTTAAGTTCATAAAATTAGTCCTTCATGCTAAAAAAATCGTTGAAATGTAGTCATGAATCTTGCAAAAACAATTTCGTACCCTGATGCAACGCTCTGCTTTAACATATTGTTTACGTCCGTTGACTTAATCAACAATATACCTTTTCCCACTTTGGGATTTGTATGTTCAATTGGAAGATTTTTCCACAAATACCAAAAAAATTTTAAAGAGTTGAAGCAATATCCAAAGTAAACAACGAAAATACCAAAGCCGTAAAATGGCAAGATACGAAAGACGTGATGCTGCTCAGTAACTGTCACCTGCCTTCTATGTCAGCTGAGCAACGCACACTGAAAGATGACACTATGACAGATATTCCGTTACCTGATTTAGGGAAATCATACCGAGATATAATGGGTAGCGTTACTTTGGCAGGTGTTTGGAATATATGATGTGGATCGCCGATAATTGAAGTGGTGGAAGAATGTTTTTAAACGCGCCCTTATGATTTGCCAAAATTGTTTCGCTTCTGCACACTCATGTTTTTCTTTTGTAAATGTCTCTTATCTTATACTTTTCAACTTTTTTCTACTGTGCTCTTATAAGTAAAATGAAATGTTTTCAAGTTGTATTTTTTGCAAGAATGAGCATGATGTAAAAGTCCGGATGGGTCACTTCTGTCTCACTATAAAACCCTATTGGAACACATTTGTCCCATCCTACAATAATGGTTTACATACAAAATATAATATTTAAGTTTTACAGATAAAGGGGTGCAATTTAACTTAAAAAAGTCTAATAAAATGTTTTTAAATGCGCCCTGTAAAAGTTGGATCAAAAGAGTAAAGGTTAAGTGGAGAAAGAGAACTTGCTTTTTACATTTTTTCTTTGATTATAGATAGAACATGTACTGGACGAAATTCGGCGAAAATTTCAAAATTTTTTGGTTTCTCTTAGGCGATTACTAAAAAAATTGCGGAATTTTAAGGCTTGTGTTGGTTTTTTATATAAAGTCTTATTGCATAATAACAAAATTTTTTTGTTAAATGTCAGTTCATTACAAATTTTGAATATTTTTTACTGAAGACTTAAAATATTATAAAAATTTATGTATTTGAAATTTCGGTATAGTTGGGTGTAATCAAAAATATTTTTGGGAGTAATCAAGATAAAAACTGCACCAAAATATATCAGTTAGCCTTTATCATTTATTATTATTTATCATTTATTAATAGGGAAATCAATATAGATAAGACAAACCAGGACTTGGCAGGTATTTTATCTAGTATCTGGGTCAGTTTACACCAGGAAATTTTAAAATACTTCAATGCAATGTATAAACAAGTCATTACAGCTTAAAAATGTTTAAATTGAGTCTGAAAATTCAAAACATAATGGACATTAAGACGCAGCTAACTATTGTTTGGATAACGTAGCATTACGCTAAACAAAGGCTTAAATAGCGCCCACTGTGCGCGAAACTTAAATGAACCATGCTAATTACATGTTAGATAATCATAAACAATTATTTTCAACCACAAAGTTTTGCATTTCATTTGCTGATCAGACTTATTCTTGAATTGTTTCTATAACGCTAAAATAGTTAGTAATCAGCATCATTCAGCACTCGTCTGCTGTTGGTGCCAACTACAGTGCACACGCACTGGCCAGAAATGTTTCTGCCTTTCTTCGTAACATCAATTACAACAGAGCAATATTTCATTTTGTAATGCAATTAAAAATTGTTTGATTATATTACACAAAACAAAAAACAGAATCGAAACTGTTCAAGTATGATCTAGCTAGGCTGGCTGACTCAAGGGATTCCTACTTGAAGTGTGCACAACTTAACTCAATTGGAAACGTCAAGTGCGCCAAAATATCATTTTGCAATCAGCGGGCCTCATCTATCTTCAGCCACTAAGAAGGGCAGCCGTTGAAGAGGAAAATACTGCGATTGGGAGTTAGTTAAAATGTTTTACGATCGCACAGAGCTCAGTTTACGAGCCATTTTAATAGCGCCAAAACAAATTATTATAGCTGGTTACTAATTCTAGAGCGTAACCTACACATACACTTTGCCTGCACTCGACCAACGTTTATAATTACTTTTTGAGGCTTCGAGTCTCTTCGATAGACGCCATACCATCTCTTATGATGGCGTTTCAATCGGTACAATTTTTTTTTTTGCACTCAAGTTTCCGACAAACGTGCCATTTTCGCCAAAGCGCAAAGCATCACATGTACAATGTTTAAATTGTTGTATTTTTATTATTGTTGTTTTCACTCATATTGAAACCAGGCAAATATAAATAGGGGTCGCAACAATGTAGTACAGTGGTTAAATTTATTGGAATCGTTCCAATAAAATTTAATTTCATTTCTATGCATATTAAGTGTGCTGGATTTTCAAATTTTGGAGAAAATATCTTTTTATGATTAAAGAACATAAACTTTTTCGATAGTAGGTAAAAAAACAAAAGGGAAACTCCCAGCTACAATGTTAAGTCGTTTTGGAACTGATGTAGAAAATCATTGGAAAAATCCAAAAAGACTGACATATGACCTTAAGAAATATTGTAAAAGAGGTCGGGTTAAATACATAAACCGTTCACAGACGTTTCAACGCAATCAAATACTTGAAAAATTTGAATTTGAGCGCCAGTTTTGGGGGGTGAAAGGGGCGGTCACCCAGGGATCCGGTGTGTTCAGGGCTCTGTTATCACCAGCCTAACCTTACCACTTAATTTAAATCTATATCTATCGATATAAAGAAAAACCTTATTTATTGTATGAACTTTTATCCACACTTATCTTGCAGGAGTGATTATGAGTACTCAACATTTATCTATCACGATCTGTATTTATGTTGCTTCTCATGTCGTATCTCTTTCTAACTAGACACATTGAGCACCAGGTATCAAATAGTTACTCGTATTAGACTCAATGTCTCTTTGTGTTTCTTTTGCTCGTAAGTTCTTAAACAAATTAACAAAACTCTTTTTAGAAAAACTTATATGTTATTAACAGGGAAGACAGAAATATGCACGAAAAAATCTAAAATAAGTATGCTAATATGCTCTAAAAAATGGCAAAATATGCCATCAAATAAGCACGAAAAATGTCGAAGTCGGAGTTTTATTGTTCAAAATTTTATTCAATAGTTCATAAAAAAAAAACAAAACGATAGCCCTTTCAAGGCGTAAAAGTAAATATTTCAGTTTAAATAAATTATAATTTTAATTATAAAGTAAAAATTTAATTCTATTTTAATCATTTAATGAATATTTTGTTTGGTAGCTCGAAGCCAATGCCAAAAGTCTCCTTCCGGACGAAGTCCATTATTTTATATGGTGCTTATAGCAAAAACAGTATATTGCATTCAGCGATTACACTGAACAATTAAATGCATTTTTATATTATCAAAAATAAATTTTCTACGATTTTCAGCCAACAATGTTTTGTATTGTGAGAAAGACCGCTCGACATCGCAGGATGTAGTTGGGCACCATTTAAAATAAGGGACTTCGTTCGGAAGGAGACTTTCGGCGTATGGATCCATTGTCTGTGAGTTTTTAAACAAAATATTTTTTATGTATATATAATATCTCTTTATAAATATGTATAATATCAAAGAAATTACAATGTTGCCAGATGTGAAGGAAGTATCAAAATTTGCCCGATTACAAGCTAAAATCTGTTCGAAAAGTTAAAAATATGTAAAAATATGCACAAATAAGCACAATCGTTATAAATATGCAAAATTATTAACAAAACGTCCAAATATGCAAAAGCATATATTATATGCATTTGCATTTCCATATAATTGTCTTCCTTGGTTATTAATTACTTACCTACGTTATCCATAACTTGTGTGATGAATTTATAGGTATGCAGCATCTCTAAGACACTCAGGGAATACCTATCGGAACATTAAACTTTATCAAAAAGCACAATCTTCAAGAATGTGTTGAGATATAATTCCAATTCGTAGATATAGTTGAGAATTCTGTTAACACATCCAAGACCTTTGCAAGTGGCGCACGTCACTAAAATTGTTAGATATATACATGCAATCTTCTATGTCCCAAATAAGATTAAATAGTTTGGCTCACTGTGCATTGAAAATCATGTTGCAGAAACCCTAGATTTTGACCATGTTATCAGACCATTCGCTGACAAAAAGCTAGGAAAATAAGATTTTAGTTGCTTTTTAAATTTTGTTTTATATAAAATTGTTAGTGACTAATTGATACACGATATTGGTAGGTATCAGAGATCTGCAATTATTCTCGTTTTTGAGTCATTGGTTGACTAACACAAGAATGAGTATTAGAACCCGAACAGAATCAACGCGGTTAATGGTTGGCGGTCCTCTCTTAGCGAAATACACTGAGAACCCGTCCAGAATTGGAGCGGTGGCGTTCGTGGGATCACGGTTGCATTTCATTTTGGGAATAATACAAATTATTTTTTATTTTGCTTTGAATTCACATGAATACAACACAGGCACAAAAACAGAATGTCAGATCATACCCAGTGGGAAATTGTAGGAGTCCGAAGGCCTTCTAGCAGGCCTGCGTTAGGGTTTAAAAGGCCTTCCACACTCCTTGCAAACACCGTTTTATTGCTTGTATGAAATGGGAAAATTTGTCCGGCCTTTCGCTCTCCTTGCTCAAAAGAGACCTACCAGAAGCGCTCTTTCGAGAAGTCACGTTAGAAGGAAAATCAATATAAACTCAACTTGAAAGAAAAAATTACTAACAATTTCAGATTTGAACCATGGTCCTCTCATGTGGCGGTTTGACATCTTACCCATTTGTCTATCGTGGTTGTTAAAAATCAGTTGCTTATTTTGCATCAATACAAATGAAAGTAAGCTTTCGGAAGCCCGGGCTCGAGACCCAACTCGGACAAAAAAAAATGTTTTTTTTGTTGCTTTTTTGAAATCTAGATTTTTTTACAAACTGTTCTGTCTATTTCAAATTATTTTTTGAATTTTTTTATAAATTTTCTTCATACAAAAATATAAGAAAAGACTTCCATATTTTTCTATATAAATATTTAAAAATAAATATTAAATATTTTTATACAATCTATATATATAAAAATGGATGTATGTATGTGGGTATGTGAGTATGTGGGTATGTGGCTATATCAC
Organism: Dichetophora obliterata; assembly: GCA_963920525.1. Taxonomy (NCBI): domain Eukaryota; kingdom Metazoa; phylum Arthropoda; class Insecta; order Diptera; family Sciomyzidae; genus Dichetophora; species Dichetophora obliterata. Next base: position 147,342,210 of record OY986435.1, on the reverse strand, counting down.
GTATAGACTCCAAAACCGCTGAACCGATCTTTATGAAATTTTCAGAGAAACTGAAGCCACATCTTGAGAGTGTTCCTGTGATGCTTGGAACCGATTGGACGAGGAGGCGTGGTACCTCCCATACAAGCCAAATTTGCGCTATTCCTCACAAACCAAAAAAAGGGTATATATCAGACGGTGTAAAGGATATATTTTATTCAGATGGTTACTGTCGCTAACTGTACATAAAATGGGCGTGGTCGTAATATATATACAACCACTTTTTCGAAATCATGGCAATTCTGGAGTTCTACGGATTTTTACAGTGAAACTTTCTGTGTAGGTGCTCCAAGAGGCGAACACTATATATAAATGTTTTCACGCCCACTTTTACCGCCCACAAATCAATATCTATATACATAAAAAGCAAAACGATGTGTGTCTGGCTGTGTGATGTCTTTAGACTCCAAAACTACTGAACCGATTGACCTGAAATTTTTGCAGCCGATTTGTTTCAGGTACGAGATGGTTGAGGAAAGAAATTGCCACACCCCCTTTTACCGCCCCCACATCAATAAAAATGTTATATTTCAGTCGGTTTGGGTCGTATAAGGCTAAAATTTTGTAATTTAGTATGTACGGTTACTTTCGACAACTTTACTAAAAATGGATTTCCACGCCCCCTTTTAACCCCAAAAATAAATGAAAATTGTTTATTTCAGACGGTTTTGGTCATATAAGACTTAAATTTGGTACTTTAGTTTGTGTAGTTACTGACAGTAACTGTACGAAAAATTGGTTTCCACGCCCCCTTTTTGCGCCCACAAATCAGTGAAAATGCTATATATCAAGCAGTTTTGGCCGTATGAGGCTTACATGTGATACCGAAGTTTGTTTGTTTACTTTCGGCAACTGTACTAAAAAAAGGCGTCATCGCTATATAGCCACACCCACTTTTTGAGAAATCATTAAAATTGACTACTGGGTCGATTGAGCTAAAATGTTGGCTTAGTTTGTACGGTAACTGTACGGTAGTTAAACTCACTTTTCGGGGAGATAGCGTCGAGTGAAGTAAAGCGCGCCAGGCTTAACCTAAATTGAGCTGAAATTTGGGCAGTTGATTTGTTTCGATTACGAGATGGCTCAGGGGAAATATTTTGCCACACCAATTTTGACCGCTTGCAAAACAACAAAAATGCTATATTTCACACGGTTTTGATCGTATTAGACTAAAATTTGTTTATTTAGTGCATATGGCTACTTTCGGCAGCTATACTGAAAATGGTGAATATACAATATTTGGCTTTTCTTGACATTTACGTGTATGGCAGTAAGGCGGTCTGTGGCAGAACAACGTTTGCCGAAGAGATAGATTGTTCCTGTGAGGTTTGGTAACGTTTGGACGAGGGGGCATGGTACCTCCTATACAAGCCAAATTTGCGCTATAGACCACAAACCAAATAACGGATATATATCAGACGGTTTCGATCGTAAAAAACTAAGATTTTATAATTTCGTTCAGATGACTACTGTCAGTAACTGTTCAAAAAATGGGCGTGGTCGCAATATATATACGCCCACTTTTTAAAATCATGGCAATTCCGGAGTTCTACACATTTTTTTAGTGAAACTTGCTGTGTAGGTGCTCCAAGAGGCAGTCACGATACATAAATGTTTTTACGCCCACTTGTACCGCCCACAAATCAATATCTGTATATATTTAATGAATCGTGATTTGTTCGGATGCTTAAAACTTGAAAACGACTGGACCAAATTGGATAATTCCTTCTACGGGTTTGTATCTGCTACGCAAAAGTTTAGGAAAAAAAACGATGCCACAACCCTTTTTATCTCCCACAAATTAAAAAAAAAATGCTATATTTAAGACGGTTTTGGTCGTATTAAATTAAAATTTGGTAAATAAGTTCGTATGATAACTGTCATTAACTTTAATAAAAACGGGCGGGGTCACACTTCATCTACGCCTACTTTTAAGAAAATATCAAAATACTTTGAAAATATTGGTCCGATTGAGCTCAAATTTTGTAAGTGGCTTTGCTTTAAGTACGAGATGGTTTAAGAAGAAATGCCACACCCCCTTTTACCTCCCACAAATATATACAAAATTTGTGTTATCGAATAGCTTTATAGTTATGGGTCGCACAGCTTAGAAATTCGGTATTCGACCACAGTTTAGACAGACCACAATTTAGTTTCTGTGGTGAAATTTTATGGGAGTTGGACAAGTAGGAGGGGCACCTCCCATACAACCCCAATTTGCGATATTGAATAGTTTTGAAGTTATAGGCCGCACAGTTTTGGAATTAAGTTTTAGACCTCAATTTACATATACAGTTTCAATGATTTTATTTTATGGGCGTTGGGCAGGAGGCGTGACATCTCTCTTACAGCCCAAATTCGCGATATCGAATTGCTTTGAAGTAATAGGTTGACAGCACCTCTCATTTAACGTAAATTTTCGATATCGAATATCATTGACGTTATAGGTCGTACAGCGACAGAATTCAGTATTCGACCTCAATTTATACATGCAGGTTCATTAATTACATTTTATGGGCGTACGACAAGAAGACGTAAAACCTCCTCTTTAACCCAAATTAGAGATATCAAATACCTTTGGGGTTATAGGTCGCACAGTTTTTGAATTCAGTATTGGACCTCAATGTACACATGCAGTTTCATTGATTACATTTTATGAGCGTTGATCAAGAGGAGTGGCACCTCCCATACAACGAAAACTTGTGATATCGAATAGCTTTGGAGTTCAAGGTCGCACAGCGTCGGAATTCAGTAAAATTTTTCAGAGTTTGTCGGGGGGCGTGACACCTCCAACTTAGCTCAAATTTGCGATATCGAGTAGCTTTGGAGTTATAGGTAACTCAGTCTCGGAATTCACTATTCGACCTCAATTTACACATGCAGTTCATTGGTAAAATTTTATGGACGTAGGGAAAAGGGTAGTGGCACCTCCTTTACAACCCAAATTTGTGGTATCAAAAAGTTTTGGTGTTATGTCGCACAGTTTTCGAATTCGGTATTTGACCTCCATGTACACATGCAATTTAATTGATTACATTCTATGGGCGGTGATCAAGAGGGCGTGACACTTCCTATACAACCCAAATTTGTTATATCGAATAGCTTCGTGGGTATAGGTCGCACAGTCTCTGAATTCAGTATTCGACCTCAATTTAGACATGCTGTTTAACTGATAACATTTTATGGGCGTTTGACAAGGTAGAGTGGCAGCAACGCGCAGGGTTTTAGCTAGTATAATATAAAAAGGTAAATAATTGCATGAAAAATAGTATTATCTCTAATCCGATTGCAAATTTTTAGAAATTTTTGATGCAGATTGGAAGAACTTTTACCAATAATTTGTGACAGTTTTTTTTTACAATTATTACACTAGCCAACATATATACGCAAAACACACGGAAAAAATGGTCCGTAGATATTACTTTATTTACAAGTAAGTATTTTATTTATTTTGTGTACCACACAGTACCTTTAAATGACAGCTGCTGCAACCTGCAATGGCTACCCTGTTCTTAAGCGTTCAGTTTGCCTTAATTTTATTTTCGCGTCAAGTTCGTCAAGTTAAGCACGTAAAGTCAAGTAAAGTTTCTAGAAACAAATTAATTTTTGCAAACAAAGAAAACAAATAAAAAAACAACAAAAGAAAGCGGTGTCTTAATATTGATTTTGTTATTAAATATATTGTTTATATATATATATAATATTAATATTGTACATATTTGCGCAAACGGTAAAATTATGTTTGAACACAGTTAACAAATTTAACATGTATTTTATTTTATTTATTTATTTAATTTAATTTACCATATTAGTACAATAAGAATGGTTTCTTTTGCTGTACAAAGGCTGTAGTTTAATCAATGAGTATCATGTTTTGAGATATTACAATTATACTTAAAATTTAAGAATACTTATGTAATCATAATTTCATAATTAATAATAAAAAAATGCAGTTTATTGAATTAAAACAACAGTATCAATAAGTTAAAAAAACTTTTTTTAACGTATTAATAACTAGAATGGAAAAGAAGAAAAGGAAAAGGAGAAAAAAGAGAGAAGAAGAAAGAAAAGCGAGATCTGGTTTCTTATCTTATTATATATTTTTGTTTTAAGAAAAGTGATTCAAAACTTCTCGCTTAAAGCCACCTATGCTATATATACATTTAATTACGCTGGGTAAACTATTCCATAATCTAACGGCATTGACGAAAAAAAGCCTGGTAGAGTTTAGATACTTCCAGTTTGGTATTATAATATTATTGCTTCTGGTCGACTGGCAAAACTGTAGTTTTTCAAAAAGATACCGAGGAGTTTTGAAATAAATAACTTTATTAGATAATAAGATGCAATTTCGGGCATTGAGGTAACTAATGATGTCACAACCAAGTATGCTTTTCTTGAATTGAGTAATGTGGTCAAATCTGAGAAGGTTATAGACATACCTAGTAGCATGATTGAACGCAACTTGCAGCTTGTGTTCAGATCGTGAATCGAGCCTACTATAAATGAGTTCAGAATAGGTAATGAGTTTTATTTTGAAAACCGTGATATTTTTCGTGGAAGTTTTTGCATATTCTAACAGATATGTCAAAAAAAATATGTTCTGCATACTCAGAAATCCTGAAATCGCCCTTTTATCCTGGGACATATAATCCCAATAAGCATTTTTCGTGGGACATATGATCCCAATAAGCATTTTCCGTGGGACATATGATCCAAATAATAATAAAAAAATAACCAAAGTATTACAATATTAATACATTTCAATGGAAATTCATTTTTATTTGTTTTATTTATTGTTTTATATTATTGTAGTAATATAATTAGGAATTTAATTTGTGGAAGGGTCCAAAACATTGGTAGCACAAAGCGTTGTTACAGCCTGAGCATATCATCTTTGTGCGCTTCTCGATACCAAGTGAAGTACAGCGAACGCAGCGACAACGTTTTTCTTGTTCCACTGGCAAGTGATCTCCAACATTGAGACTATCAGTTTTTGGACGCTTGGGTGTTCTTCCCCCCTGGCGACGTGGCATTTCTCTCGTCTTTTAAGTCCTTCGGGAATCATGCCTTCAGCAAGAGGGACCAGGAAATCTTTCAACGATATTTTTTGTTTCTTATATTCGGTATACACAATCCACGAATTTACCACGCAAACCATTAGTAGTTTGTAGAAAACTTTCTTCCACCATTTTTGAGACTTGCGGTTAAAGACATAAACGGCCGTTTTCTGGTCGGCTAAGTCGACTCCTCCCATATAAATGTTATAGTCGCTGATACTTTTAGGACACTTGATTTTCTTCTTTGATCCGTCTTTTTGCTTTCTTTCAATGTCTACAAGCGTTGGCGCATGGCAATTGGAAACTAAAAGAACTTCTTTCGAATCCATCCATCGAGCAGCCAGAATACCACTAGATTTAGTTTGAAGTTGGCTTTCTCCTCTCTTCAACTTTCCGATAAATTTAGGTGTATTCTTTCTGTTTTGCATGTATGTTCCAAGTGCGGGAAATGCAATGGTTTCCAATAAATTTATTGAAGTAAAGAAGCGGTCAAAGGACAAACATACATTTTTCTCACGAATAGAAGAAACCAATTTTGATACGACCCTCTCTCCAAGAGTGCTGATGTTGGACTGCACAGCATTTTCTTCCTTTCCAGTATAAATATTCAAATCGTAACTGTATCCTGTCTTCGAGTCACATCGCATCCAAACTTTTATTCCACGTTTTATTGGTTTCATGGGCATATATTGCTTCATACTTGATCTGCCTTTGAATTTTACCATACATTCGTCAATAGACTGGAAACAACTCTCACTGCGAGCAGCAGCAAATGTGTATTTTAGACAGTTCACAACATCGGAGATGTAAAGTCTTTGCCAACGTTAGTGGGCTTTTCACAATCATTGAAATATAGCTTTGATGCCAGTAATAAAAAGCGATCTCGTGACATACAGTTTTTTATAATTGAATTACCCATTGATGGATTTTTGCTCCAATAGTCCTTCAGAGATGGCACCTTGTTATAATGCATAATCAATGAAACTCCCAGAAATACAAGGATTTCATTCGGATCGGTTAAGTTTCGCTTTGACTGCGCACGATGGTTCAAAGTTATTAGACGCTGATTAGTGCATTCAGCAATTCGAATGCACAAACTGTAGGGAAATATCTTGGAAAACACCTTATACTCGTTGCACTCATCAGTGAGATGAAGAAGTATTTTGCAATCTCGTTCAGTAGGGAATTCGTATTTTGGATTGAAGTCCTGACGGCCATCGGCGGTAAAATTTACCCACTGGACAACTGACTGTGACTCGTCATCTTTTTCGTCGTGTTCACAGGGCACATTGGGATTATCGTCAGCTTCGGCAGATTCGGTGTCATCGGAGTTCTCAGTCAAATATTCACTTCCAGAATCATCAAAATCAACATCAGAATCCGACTCTTCGCATACAATACGCACAAGTTCCTCAAGGGTTTGCTTCTTTTTTGCCATCTAAAATGTGTATTGGGACAATTAATCCCACAAAAAAAACGTATTGGGACTATATATCCCACGTAAAAAACGTATTGGGACTATAAATCCCAATTTTACGAAATCAGCTATAACTTACCTTATATTGTCATAAAACACCACCAACCAAGTAAGTTTAAAAAACAAACACTTTTTTTATACAAAACAATACAATTCTATGAAATTAATATTCTTTAGCAACAGCTTTCAGCTAATTATCGATCACAACTGCTCAAATTTCACCGATATTGTGAAATTCATTGTCAGCTGGTGTGAGTACGCTGACATGTACCGTTATGTTTTTGTTTACATTTCATAATGGACACTTAAATCTGTTTTCGGGACTATTTACATAAGCAATTGCGTTGAAAATAGAGAAAATACGGAAGTTTAACTATTGGTAGGACGTATAGTCCCAGTAGTCCCGAAAGGGTTAAGGTTGCGCAGAATGAAGTATATGGTACGCACCATGTTATTTATGTGATCTGTGCATGTTAAGGCTTTTTATATTGTTAACTAATTTAAGTTTCTTGTCCCCTATAAACAAGTCTGGAATATCATCAAAGACCATTTTATTTTTGCTAATAGGCAGCACATGTGCGTTTAGTTCCAGACAATTTTTAATGGCCCATTCGCTTATACCATTTAAGTCTTCATTTAGCCTGCAACTTAAGTCTTCCAGGAGGCCAGTTCTGCACAAAAATTTAATACACAAAAATGTACATTGGAATGAATCAGAAAATACTTTCATAAACACAGTAAAATGTGATACTTTTATTAGGAAAATGTTCAGTTTTGACTCTCCTGCACCACAATTATAGGAAAAACAGTACATTTTGTATGAAATTTTTATGAAACTTTACAGATATAGTTTTTTGCGTGCATGATTTTTTGAGATTTCTGCAAAATTGTTTAGCTCGCTCACGGTTCTTGCCAAAATATTTTAGAAATCTTCATAATATATAATATAAAATAGAACATTTTTTCCCCCATACAAGTCGAAGTACCTTAATTTATATCTACAATATTTAATACATATTTTCGTATAAATAGTGTTTGTGCACATTTAACGATTACAAATTCAAATTAGACATGAAATGAAGCGCATTCAGGGGCGTACCAAAGCTATTTTGATTGGGGGGTAACGAGGTATTTCGGCCGACTGGATGCCCTTAAGTTCCGACTTTTTTTTAATTCAACATAGTTGAAAAAACTAAGGTTACTCATCCGTTCGATCAAAATAAATAAATCTTAAGGGGTCTTTTTCACTTGAATGGCAAAGAAAGACACAAAGTTTGTAATTATTTTTTGTTAAAAATTTTTTAATGATAAAAAAATTGTGTACATTAAAATACATACCTATAATTAAGTATGTTTTGAATTTCATTGTTTTTTGGTTTGGCCTTTTATATGCCCTTGTAAATTTTTCGCAATTTGGACCTCATTTTTCTAATTCAAAACGGTCGCAACGATTTCTCAGCTTCTACAACAGATAACTTATTTATAAATTAATTATAAAAAAAATAATGTTTTAAATAAAAATATATAAAATAAATTGTTAAGTATAACATTTACGTATTAATTCTTTTTTTTTTAAAGGTAGCCCATTGCTGCGCAAAATTTTCTAAGTTAATGAGATCAACTATGTCTTTTTCCTATGATAGTATTAATATGTCATTAAGACGTGTTACTTTGCGTGGTTCTAAAATAATTTTTAACTAATTTTATTTTGCAACAAACAATCTCTCATATCCTGCAACAGTAACAGGCGCTGTGCACAGCAAGAAACATCTTGTTAACTGCAGGAAGGGATTCTTTTATTGCATTCTGAAACATCAGCTGTACCCGATGGAGTTTCTACGCCTTCGCATAGATCATAGAATACTTCAAACACCACGTTCAATTGAAGTGAATCCAACAAACAATTTTTTGGTAAGTTTTATTGATTCTAGAATTCGCTTCTCGGTCAAGTTAGTAGAAGAAAGAATTGGATTAAGGAGTTCATACAGAGGCTTTATTGTTTCTAAGCAACTGCTTAAATTATCTCGCATGAGTGAGGTTATTTTATCCAATACAATCCAATCTAATAGTTTAAATCGTCTTCTATAACAACAGTTAATCGTAAAATAAGCCGCGTTGGCATTTTCATCATCCAAACGTTTCAGCACAAGACGACGGCGATGGCGAATTGAGAATTCCTTTTCAGCATTAACAATAAAAGATTTCAACAATGCAACAGCACTACTAATTAGGTTCTCCATACCTTCAGAGTCCGAATGTATTTTTTCTAATAATTCAAGATTACAAGGAATAAATTTCTTATCATCCAAAATATTCAGTTCAACGGCTTCAAGAGATTCAGCCAGGACTTTCATTTTTACTAGCACATTTTTCATAAAAACAAGACTTATAATAAAGTCCACAGAAATGAGTCAGTTTAATAGTGTATATGCAGCATTTCGAGTCCACTGTCATATTTTTCAGAGCTTTGGGAAATTTCGTTTAGAAAATCAACAATGACATAAAGCGATGCCCATATAGATTTCAATGCTTCAGCACGCGCTGTCCATCTTATTTTTGACAAGTTATGCAACTTTAACAGGTTAACTGTCCAAGGTATAGACTGAGGATTGCCTCACAAGTCCATTGCTTTTTTTCAAAATCGGTGTATTAGGGGTTCATATTAATAACTACATGTTTTAAAATAAAGGGTGTTTTTTTAAAGGGTGTTTTTTTTAACAGCCCATATGTGGGCTGTGGACTCCCTGAAACAAAATCTCCTATTAATCGCCCTCTGAGTCCACTTTTATAATGCATTTTCTATCGCAATAACGGTTTTTTTTGTTTTTTTTTTTTTTTTTTTTGCAGAGAGTATTATTCTAGTAAAACAAAAACACAACTATTGATTACACTTTGAGCAACAATGAGCCGCAAACCACAATATACGGAGGAACAATTGAAAAGAATACTGGAAGAGAGTGATTTTGAATGTACTGAGTCAAATTCATCGGATGGAGGAGAACGTGAGTCAAATTCAGCGGATGGAGGAGAATCTGATGTATATGATTTTGATAGTGACTATAATATGGCAGATCCTGATTTTTTTCCTGATATTCCACAAGCAATTGCACGAACTAATTTCGATTCCGACGACGATAATAGCATTGCTTCACAAAGAGCTAATGTTCCGCCGACTGTCTCTGAGAAGCATTTTCTTACACAACTGGATAGAAAAGACTAAAAAAATAACCAGACGTAGATGTGCAGGCTGCTACAATGAATATAGACTCAAAGGTGCGACACCAAAAGCTGCAACTACTAAAGCAAAAAAGTATCTTCAAAATTGTGTCCATGAACAGCCCACTTATGGGCTGTGGACTCCTGGTGCTTTCCGTTCACAGCCCACATATGGGCTGTGGACAATTAACCTGTTAACGCACTTCCAATATCCGAAAGATTGCTTATTAAAGGTGAATATATTTTGCACTGGATGAAAAAAAGACATAAAGCTCTTGAACTATTGAAAACTTGTTCAATTTACTAAACTAAATAAACTATTAAATCAATAATAATATGACTAGACTCACAGCCGTGTTCTTCAAAAGTATTCATACGATGTGCTTGACATGGAATATATGGTATCTTTCGACCAAGTTGTTTAGAAAGTTTTTGTTGGCAAAGTTTTTAATAGCAAAGCAAAGTCATATGTCTGGAAAACAATATTTTGAGTGTATAGCTCATTGAGCTGTATCGCTCCTAATATCTCCTTTGCTATTCCTGCGCCAGTCTTTTCAAGAGCTATTTACAATTGATAGAAGGTACATATTCAGAGTTGAATTACAAGTAATAGTAGTAGTATTTATGTATATGTTTCTGTTGCATAGTGATATGAAAGAGTAGTAATATAGATAAAAGTATTAGAATTTATATCACTTACACTTATCGGTGTAAAAATCATTACGAATTAAAGAGTTAAAATTTACCTTTTTTTAGTAGTGTGACTAAATCCTTCATATTTATTTATTTTTTAAAATTGTATTTAAATTAAAATGTTTAGTCTATGAAATGTAGGATATCAGAGTTTTTGAGCTAAGAAAATTTCTTTAAATATGTTGGTCGATTTCGATTGCCATTTAAACTTGTTTTTTAAATATTGGGTATTTCTGGATACAAATTTCAGTCTGCAAAAGTGATAAAAAAGGTATTAATTATGTTTTAAGACAGGACTATGTGTGGCGACTTAGTAACCCTTTGCTCGATTTTTTTTTTTGTTTTATTCCACATATTTTTTCAATTTTTTGACACGGTATTTGTATCAAGGACTTCTAATAAGGAACTATTATCATGTAGCAATATCAAAAAACTTAAACATTAATCATTATTTTATGATTTTCAAGTTTTTGCTTAAATATAAGAATAGTAGTCTGATTTTATTTTTTAAATCTTAAATAAGAATCGCCTTTTCATTCATATTTGGTCAAGGACATGGTTGCCCAATTGGACTAAAAATGGTTAATTTTTGACATTTGGTCCGCTGCTCTCTTTAACATTACGCTGCATTAATCTTTCTGTACTTTTTTACCAAAATGTATGCAACTTTTCTGAACTTTTTGTGCATTTTGTCACAAAAATACTGTATTCGTTTACAAGAATTTTACGCTAATACGACTTAAAGTGAGTTGGCTGACTGAAGTTCGTTTAAGGTACGACTGAAGTTTATTTAAGACACGACTAAAAGTAAGTTGGCTGACTGAAGTTCGTTTAAGGTTCGACTGAAAGTGAGTTGTCCGACTGAAGTTTATTTAAGACATGAATTAAAGTGAGTTGGCCAACTGAAGTTCGTTTAAGGTACGACTAGAAGTGAGTCGGCCGACTGGTGATAGTCTTGGGTATGTCTTAAAATGAAATAGCAGATTAAAGTTGGTTTTTGTTATGAGAATGGTAATAAAAAAGACGACTGACTCTGATGCGTTCATAATGATTGTTAATAAAAATGACTATTTTAAACAAATTTCAGTAAAAAATAACAATTAGGCCGACTTTAAAAAAGTAAGGGGGTAGGCAACACCCCTTACGCCTCGCTAATTATGCCCCTGAGCGCATTCCATAACGATTGTTGGCACAAAGCGGCCACAAATGCATTTTACGAGCATTCAAAGAAAAAACTGAAACAAATTTAATAGGCGATTAAGCAAAGTTTCGTGATTTATTTTAAAAACAATTCTTGAAGTTTGAAAAACGACATATGATATTAATAACACGGTGTAACAAAAGGAGAAAAAATCGAAAAACTTGGCATAAGATATAGTGGATTTTATAGACCTGATAGAACTTAAGATAACTGCATACTTGGTTTTTTAATATACCCTCAAAATCGGGATTTGTGGCCAAAAAACCGATTTTAGCTAGGTGCATGTATATTTTGCTATGTAACTCCGTTACACCTAGCTAAATTTTAAAAATTTAAACGTTGGTAAAAAGAAGAATAATAGATATAAAATCATTTGAAAATGTCTTGTTTTTTTTATTTTGTTTATTATGTTTTGTGGCACCATTAATTTTGCCGGGATTCTAAAAGCCTGTTTAATAAGCTATCATATACTTCAATCGGCTAAAATACAAATGAACTATCGAATTTTCAACCGAGAGATCAACCAAGAGAAAACACGTAATCGCGTGTGTTGAATTTTTGTTGTCAACTATCCATTTCTATTGCTGCCAATTGGAGTTCGTAAATCGGCAAAATAAGTGCGTAGTGCCAATTTGATATAAAATCAGTGCGAAATTCGAAATATATTTTGCTATATATGTGGTTTATTTGTTGATAAGTAGCATCGCCTGAGATTCACTACATGTAGTGCATTAATAGAGGTGTATAATAAATCACTTAAAGTACCTCTACACTATATATTAAGAACCGTCTCTTATTTCGTATGTTTTTGTGAAAAAAAAAAGTTGACTGTGAAGTAAACATCAAATTTTTTCTGCGCTGCGTAAAATTTCTTAAAAAAATTGAAATTTAATAATTTTAATATTTTAATTAACATAAAAATAATTCCGTATAAATTGGAAAATAATTTTCTGTCCACCAATTTGATTTTACTATGGATGAGCATCCCATCCCAAACGAGCTCAACAACAGCGTGCACCAAAAAAAAGCACCAGACAAGCTTACAGACGCTCAAGAATCACAAAAAGTTATTAACGCATCAAGCGCATCTTTAGCAGATGTAACCATGCATACGGAACAAAACGATTTTCAAGAAGTAATGCAAAAAAGATTTAAACGTAATATTGGCGGCCATGTAAAAAATTTCGACGTTGGTCCATTCGGAAGCAAGGAGCCTTCATGCCTCATCAATGGATCTAGTTACCATACCAATTCTGAAAACCGATTTTCTATTCTAAGAGACTTAAACATTGAAACAAATTCTGTAACAAATTCTAATAAAAATTCAAAAGAAGCTTATCAAGGTAAGAGCGAAAAAAGCCAAATTAAAGCGAAAGATTCATTTTGTCCTCCCATAATACTTTATAATATCAATATAAAAGACCTGGTTGACCAATTAAAGGCAAAGTCACCACAAGTTTCTTTTAAAATTAAAAACAATTCTAATTCTAAAAGTAAGTTATATTTTAAAGATTTATCAGCTCATGTTGAAATGATGGCTCTGTTGCGGGAGAAAGGCATAGAATCTTACTCTTTCACCCCCTCGGCACTGAGACAAGTGAATTTAGTTCTGCGTGGCATTTATTATCAAACTTCTACGGATGATATAAAATCAGCTCTTGATCTGGAAATTCCAGGTGTAGTAGATAAAGTCACTAAATTTGTCACATCATATTCTCTTAAAAACAAACACGACACAGGTCTATACCTTGTCTCACTTCTTCCTGGGAAAAAATTGGGAGATGTTATGAGGGTTCGATACATTTTAAATCAGGTGGTTTCATGGGAAGCTCCTAAAAGTAATAATAAGGAAATTCAATGCAAGCGCTGTCAATTTTGGGGTCACAGTGCAAGGAACTGCAACAAACCATACACTTGCGTGAAATGCGATCAAGATCACGAGCCTGGCTGCTGTCTACTAAAAAAAAATGAGCATTCTACCCCGTTTTGTGCTAACTGTCAACAAAGTGGCCATCCTGCAAATTTTCGAGGTTGTCCAGCTTACAAAGTTTACATTCAAAAGAAAAAAAATATGTTAAACTTGGCAAAAGAAAAGAAACTCAATGCTATTAAAGCAGTTAACTCGGTATTAAATAACTCTAGTTTAGTCTCCCCGAATAAATCATATGCTAGTAACTTTCTTGACAACTCATGTAGAGTAAATAAACCTTCTTTTGTAGATGATTTTCTTAAAATTGCCAATTACTTTAATGTTCCTGAACCCATTACTCTGGAATCTAAAATAAAATCTTTTCTTCATAATTTTAAGACTCTTCCTAAAGAACAAGCCAAATCAGAATATTTTAAGCTATTAGAAGAAGTTCGTAATAAATATGGTCCGTAATTTTATAAATTTCCTTACTTTTAACATAAGATCGTTTCTAGAAACGAGTCGTAGAATTGAATTGCTTAAAATTCTTTATAGCAACGATATTGACTTCGCATTTATACAAGAGTTACATTTGCACAAAAATAAAAATGTTTTTTTAGAAGATTATAATTTTATTTCAGATAATTCAGCCCTTGGCACCGGCATTGCCATCAAAAAGATATTCAAATATTCGACAGTCTTACTTCCGGGATTAGAGTTTCCACATGTATTCGTCCAAATAAATTTATCATTTAACGGAAACATTAAACATTTTTTACTTGGGTCATTGTATTTTCCTTGTAACTTCTCACCCTCAAAATTAATTGATGGTCTTGATAAGATTAAGAATTTTGCTAAAAATTTTGATGGATGCTTTCTAGGCGGAGATTTAAATTCTAAAAGCCGATCTTGGGGCGACGGAATTGATAATTGCAATGGAAAATATTTACATGATTGGCTACAAACTTTTTCACATGAATTCGTACGGATCTCGGATTCAAAACCTACATATCCAAATGGCTCTTCGTTTTTGGATCACTTTATTATAAATTCCAATTTAATTAACTTTATTAATCCAAATTATCAGACAAGCACTCTTTCTACTTTTTCAGACCATTTTCCTTTAAAATTAAAATTGAAGCTTAATGATTTTGAGTACCTCCTAAATCCTCCACGTTTTTTAACTTCTTTTAAGAATACAATTTGGACGAACTTTCAGTCCGACTTAGATTCAGCTTTGATTCCATTATTACCTCCTTCTGATCGTAACTTAAATAATTCCGAAATAGACCTACATATAGAAAATTTCTCACAGACAGTAAACACAATCACATCTTCACACGTGGAAGTTACAGAAATAAAAAACCATAAATTTATTATACCAGATAGCATAAAAAGCCTTTTCAAAATTAAATATATTTGGCAGAGAAATCTTAAAAAAATTTATCATCGAAATTGTAACCGAATCTCCCCAGAATATTCTCAATTGTCCATTAAAATTCAGCTTCTTAAAACTATTATCAAAGAACAAGTTGAAATTTCTCAATCGATGCAATTTGAAAATAAGCTAAAAAAAATTAAACCCGGTCCATTAGCTTACAAACAAATATACAAGTTAATTGGTAATAATAAAAGTAAGTTTTGCTATAAAGTATTAGTAAACAATGAATTCTTAACTGAAGACAGCGATAAGGTAGCCGCCTTTAAAGATCATTTTACTGAGGTGTATAAAGAAACCATTCCTTTAAATAATGATAACACTAATATTAATTCCACAATAGAATTGTCTTTTTCGTCCTATCCGTCCTGTCTGAGCCACTTTTCCTCTGAATTTTCGTCTTTGCAAAACTCAAATAGCACTAATTTTATTAATCCTTTAGAACTTCAAGAAACTTCATTATTACTAAATTCAAAGAAATCTTTTGGCCACGACAAAATTTCTAACTATATTATAAAAAAATTATCTTTAATTGCATTTCAATTTCTTTCCATAATATTCAACAATTGTATTAATATCGGATACTTTCCAAATTCTTGGAAAATTGCTAAGATTCTCCCCTTACAAAAAAAGAAGGGAATTTATAATTTAAATAACTTTAGACCAATTTCACTTCTCTCCAATCTAGGAAAACTTTTTGAACATGTTATAAATTCAAAATTAAATTTGAATATAAATTATAACTACATCCCTAACAATCAATTTGGATTTAAACGCGGGCATTCGACAAATCATGCTCTACTTAAGTTTCATAACGACGTAATTTGTAATTTAAGAGAAAAAAAATGTACTGTTGCAGTTTCCCTTGACATTGAAAAAGCATTCGATAATGCGTTCCATGACGGAATTGTATACAAATTAATAAGAATAGGTTTTGACCCATTTATCATTAAATTATTACGTAGTTTTTTAAGTGAGAGGAAGTTTTTTGTGGAAATTAATAATATATGTTCATCAATGGGATCCGTTAGTAGTGGAGTGCCCCAGGGTGCTATACTAGCTCCCCATTTGTACAACATATTTATTCATGATTTTCCTCATTATGCCAATAACTCCAAAAGCATATTATATGCAGATGATTCACTTGTGTACGCTCATGCCGAGTCTCCGTATGAAGCAATAAGTATGGTTTCTAATCATCTTCATCTGATAAATTGTTTTTACAAAAGCTGGGGAATTAAAATCAATATAGCAAAATCCGAAGCAATTTGTCTCAGAAATGCATCAGGAAAATGTGCCTATTTTGTTGTACCCGAAAGTAAATTACTGAGACTATTTTTGGATGGCGTTGAAATACCATTTAAAAACAGTATCAAATATCTCGGTGTAACTTTCAATAAATTAGTCAAATTTAATGAACATGCTCGTTTAATTATCAAAAAAGTAAATAGAATAAAAATGCATTTTTCAAAATTGCTTCGTAACAAATTCTTAAGTCAAAAGACAAAACTTCTAATTTATAAGGTCAGTATGCGTTCGGTAATGGTCTATGCTTTTCCCATTTGGTTCTCCATATCCCCAACAGTGGCAAAAGAATTAGAAATTGTTGAGAGAAAAATATTAAGACTTTGCGTAGATCGTTACTATGAATCTCATATAAAAAGATATTCTAACCTTTTCATTTATAGCGAAGCATTAGTCAAACCGCTCTGCCTGTACTCCCTTTCTTTACTTCAGAAATTTGTTTCAAATTTACACTGTCATGAAAACAGTCTAATGGTTGATATATATAATTACCAAATTTCCTTTAACTGGTCTTCCAGTGTCTACCTTTCACCTATTGGTATTTTAAATGAAGATATTTCTACAGAAATTGATTTAACGGCTCCGCTCTTACCTGAGTTTTACAAATGTATAGTTTTGGGCTCTCACAGAGGCTAATAAAAAAAAAGATTTCGTCAGACATTTCTGTAAGACTAACACAGCAATATAAGCCTTTAATTAAGTTTAAGTTACTTCATATTTAGTTTTAAGTTTATTATTAGGTTAATTTAAGTTTAACAAGATAATACATCTACCGCTATGACATATGTGCCGAGAGCAAGCACAATCTTTTACTCACTAATATTCGACACTCCTTTCTACTTCCCATGTAAAACTAAGCAAGCTGCATTAATCCTATAACCCTTTTAGAATAATACTTTATAGTTCTAAGTTAATTTTGTAATATATCTTAAAACATTGTAAAAATCCAAGTAAGACTCAATAAATTGATTTGATTTGATTTGATTCGTATGTTTTCCATCTGTACAAAATGTCAGTTTGATAAATTTTTTAAAATTTTTTTTTGTGAAAATGGAAGACGAAGTAAATTTTATGATATTTATTCAATAAATTGATTTATAATGAATTATTTTTAGTTTGAATGGCCGAAGGAAGACAGTTTAGAGATTTAAGGTTTATAAAAATTTGAAAACCTTTTTTTACTTTCAATTGACGAGTCAGATAGTGTGGAGAAAAAAGAAAAGAGCTGTCTGAAAAAAACGTAAATTTGACACACAGATGAGATTTGGTATGTAATTTTTTTGACTTGTCATCTGTATGAACATATAGTCTGGGGGCACCTTTAGCCCCCCCCCCCTTCATATACTGCTAGTAATTATATGGAACTTAAATTTATATGTGTCCAGTGCTCATCAATATTGAAGTACCAAAGCGCTAGGCAAGGGGGTAAAAAGATTCTAATTTGGAAACTCACTCTCGGTCAGGTTCGTATATTATGATTCTAATATCACTCAAGATTGAAGAAAAGAACTCATCTCCTGCTGGCAGACTATTGCCAGTCACTAATACATGAAACCGATGGCAATATACCCTCCAGGAAATGCGAGCAGTATAATACTAGCGTTTTACTAGTGTCCATTCCACCAGTACTAACTAGGTCTTTATTATATCCCTGCCAATGCATTCTTCTGTAGAAATTTAACATTGCGTGAGGGCGAAAAAGCACTAGCTCACCCTTGGCGAAACCCTGGTAAAATTGGTATACAAGCAATATCTCCATTCATACGAAAATATATCTCCATTTGCACTAGTTATTGAGTATCTAGTGAAAAAACTGGTACCTTTTTGGAAATTTACCCGAAGCATTCTGGAGGGTATATAAACGAAAAAGGTCAAATAAACATTTTTAGAAAAAAAAAACAGATGCGTCGCTGGACACACGAGAGAAGCGAAGCTTTTTCGCAGTTTTATACATTTCATAATTTAATGGTTTTATTAATAAAAAAATTTTAAATTGAAAAATTTTAAATACCTAATGTTAACTAAAAAAATAATTTCCCACCAGTAAATTTTATTACCTAACATTATTATTTTACATTAATTTTTAATTATTTTTGTAAATGTTAATGAAATTATTGGGTTTTAATATTTAAAATATCAAACGTACAATATATAGATGTAATGTTATCGATATTTCTAGAAAATATTACATCAATAGTTGTCCTAATCGTGGTGTGCAAATATTTGGATCGCTTATCATTCCCAAATTATATTTATCAAGGCGACATTGTTTAATTCCTAAAATTTTTTGAAATTGTTTTTTTTTATATTTCAAAAGTATAGTCTTTCTGACGTTATTTTCACTTCTACAGCCGTTTTAGTAGGTGTCGAGCCACAGTGTGTAGTGTAGATTCATTCTCTTTATACTCATTCATTTCGAAACTACTTTTTTCTGCAAATATTTGGATCGCTTATCATTCCCAAATTATATTTATCAAGACGACATTGTTTAATTCCTACAATTTTTTGAAATTGTTTTTTTTTTTATATTTCAAAAGTATAGTTTTTCTGACGTTATTTTCACTTCAACAGCCGTTTAAGTAGGTGTCGAGCCACAGTGTGTAGTCAATATTCATTCTCTTTATACTCACTTATTTCGAAACTACTTTTTTCGGCATGGAAAACAAAAACTATTCAGCCAAATCATCTGAAATTTTAATATGCTGTCAATTTTTCATATCTTTTTTCGAGTATATTAGAGTAGAAAGAAAATATAATTTTTTTTTAATATTTTCATTTGCAATTCCATTTGAAATAAGGAAGCAGTTAAGATTTTTTTGTTAAGTTAACAGTTAAGAATTTTCCAAAAATTTTTCAGTTTAATAAGGGTATCACCTCAAATTACTTGAATAACTCAGGGGGACAAAATTTTAATTTTTGGATTTTCCCAGCAATATTTTCATTATTTTCGACTAATCTTGGTGCGCTGATTTCATCATCATCATTTAATTTATCATCAATTGCAACAGTTTAAGCCCTTGGAGAGGTCTTTTTTAAATTAGCTCCACTCTATAGTGCACTCATAGCGCTCAATAATATTTTTGGTTTTTATTTTTCAGATAAATAGAAAAGTCAAAATCTACAACACCTCCCATGCCCCTTTTCCTTGAGAGCGTCTCATTGAGCACCATTTTGAACTAGATCAACAATTTTTTAAATTAAAATTTTTTTTTTTATAATGAATGAGTGCTACAATATACCTTAAAAGTTTAAATATTGTTGTTCAATATTTTAACTTTTTAAAAAATTCTAAAAATACCTTAAATTTTCGAGAGCTAGACCACCGGTCTTGCCTTAAGTGCCTATGAACATTCATGTCTGAACTTGCAATTAAAATCGACACCTAAAACCATTGGCATCTTGTGATAATTTTCAACTCATTCAATGGAACTAAAGGCCAATTTACACATTTCACTCAAAACGATGATAGTGAACGTTGAACGATGACAGTGAATCAATTTTTAATTTACATTATTCAAAGTGTAAATTTGAAATTTGATGGATAATTCGGTGTTGAATGTCAAAATATATTCGTTGGCTGATTAATTTTATTGACGTTTAAAAAAAATTAAATAAATAAAAGCTATTCAGCAATTAAATAAAAAAAAAAATATAAACTTTCTGCTTGAAATTATGTGGACACCTTTCAATTGTGTTTGATGACACATCAGTTCGGTTTGCTTTCACTTTCATCAAAAGTAGGAAGACCTTCTACTTCTTTCACTGTTCAATGTGGATGACAATCATCTTCATTTTAAAGATGAAACTCAATTTACATTTTACAATTCAGATGATTCATCCAAAGTGAACGATGATAGTGAATCGTGTAAATTCGCCTTAATGCACAATGCTTTAAGTTGACAAAATGGCGTTTCTAGCTTGATATTGTTTCCATGCGCAACTTTCGGGCTGAATTGTATGTATCATAATGCGCTCAAAAAACATCCCCAAGCGGTCGCCATCTTAGGTATCGAAAAATTGAATGCTACTTTTGTTGAGCTGCTTATGCTTTTTTAATTTTGAGAGCTAAAAAAAGCTGCAAATTGTTAATTGTTTCTGAAGTTGTGCTGTGCAGTGAAAATAGATAATTATTAATTATTAGAAGATTATTCTATTATTCTTCAATACAGGTGTTAATTAATGATTTCTTGTGTGAAACGAATGCACAATAGACATACAAACAAATTTTAGGTCAGTATTAGTTTCCGCTACTTTGTGTGACTGCTGAAAGGTTTGTTACATTTTATGTCAGCGCAGTGACAAAAATAAAATAAAATAACAAATAATCAGTAAAACCTCGTTCAACAGTTGAGCAACTGCTTCATATTCTGAACGAGTCGAATCTAACTCAGTTAAATCTAAGAAGTTTCGTGGAGTTTTGTGGATTTAACGAAATTCAACTCAACTCGCGTTTCCATGGTAAGTTAATCCCGAGTCGTCATAGAAGCATAGTATTTGATCGATAATTGTGATCTGCTGCATTTTAGCTTCACGGATTCAGAATAGAATATGTAGGATAGCTAATGCACAATCTCTTTAATAAATTCCTGTCATCTACTGCAACATAGCTTCAGTCAATACTTAATATTGATGAATCACATGATTACTAACTGTGGGTTTAGACCGCCTGAACGAACGAAAAATTTATCGCGAACAATTTATTGCAATAAATTCTTCGTTCGGAGTACTGTTTAGACCGCACGAACATCAATCGCGAACAAACATTGGCCGCCATCTTGTTCGTTCAGGCGGTGTAAACAGCAATTTGTGCATTTGGCCAAACATCAATAAATGCAGGGTTGATAACTCCTTATTTTTATATTAGTACTAAAACTTATACTCCGTTTCTCAACAACAAATGGTTTGCCACTCCATAACAATATATTACTCGTATTAGTTATTATAAAAAAGACGTGTGTTTAACTTAAGGGCCCATTTAAGTTTTTCGACGATCAAAAATTAAATGTTTTCACATTTTTCGTGTGTCAATAAATTTGTTAAATTTTAAGTCAATTAAATAAAAATTGTTCCCAAATTGTATGCACTTATTAAGCAAATACAATTGATACTTTCAGTCGTTCGATTTTTATTTTAGAGAAATCCTTTTTATGTTAAAACTTTAAAGAATTTCTTTTAGTCACAAATCGAATTTTCAACTACCATTTTGGTTAATATCCACATTTTTCTAAAATCTTCGATTAAAAACGCAAAAAGTTTCAGCAGAACCTAAAATATTTTTTTATTTTATTTGAACGAGCTCTATTGCGGACTCCTGCTATATTAAATAATATTTGCTATCCATAAACTCAAAATTTTTATTAAAAGTTATATAGTTATTTAAATAAAATGACCTCAAATAAACAGTCGCCTCAAATAAATAAAATATAGGGTTTTCCGCTTAAAAACCTAATTTTTCCCTTTACACAACACAATCATATTGCAGCGAAAGTTAACAGAACACTTTAAAAAACATAAAACTAAATTACTACATATCTTAGTACTTTTCATAAATTATTCTCTAAAGCTACTCCTCTTTGCTACTTTTCTGTTTTTAAACACAGCGCAACACCGGATTCGCCCAAAAAGATCGAAGCTTGTTCGATCAGAGCGAACAAAGGAATCTTCGTTCGTTCGCCCTAATTTACTGTTTACACCGGGCAAACATTGTTCGCGATAAATTTATAGCGAACACTGTTCGTTCGGGCAAAGTGTTTAAACCGAGCGAACGAACGAGGTTTCTTTCGTTCGTTCAGGCGGTCTAAACGCACAGTAATATGAAGGGTGCTGGTGTAATGGTTAGTGTGTAGAACTCTCAATCGAGAGGGTGCGAGTTCGATTGCAGCTACTAGCAAAAAAATATTTTTAATTTTATATACTCTTGTTGTAATAGACGCAAGTAAAAAACAACAACAATTCTAACTGTGGGTTTAGAGCGCCTGAACGAACGAAAAATTTATCGCGAACAATTTATTGCAATAAATTCTTCGTTCCGAGTACTGTTTAGACCGCACGAACATCAATCGCGAACAAACATTGGCCGCCATCTTGTACGTTCAGGCGGTGTAAACAGCAATTTGTGCATTTGGCCGAACATCAATAAATGCAGGGTTGATTACTCCTTATTTTTATATTAGTACTAAAACTTATACTCCGTTTCTCAACAACAAATGGTTTGCCACTCCATAACAATATATTACTCGTATTAGATATTATAAAAAATACGTGTGTTTAACTTAAGGGCCCATTTATGTTTTTCAACGAACAAAAATTAAATGTTCTCACATTTTTCGTTTGTCAATAAATTTCGTAAATTTTAAGTCAATTAAATAAAAATTGCTAAAAATTGTATGCACTTGTAAAGCAAATTCAGTTGGTACTTTTAGTCGTCCGATTTTTATTTTAGAGAAATACTTTTTATGTTATATTTTTAAGGAATCGCTTTTAGTCACAAATCGATTTTCAACTATCATTTTAGTTAATATCCACATTTTTCTAAAATCTTCGATTGAAAACTCAAAAAGTTTCAGCAGAACATAAAATATTTTTTTATTTTATTTGAACAAGCTCTTCTGTGGATTTCTGCTATATTAAATAATATTTGCTATCCATAAACTTAAAAATTTGCATTAAAAGTTATATAGTTATTATAAAAAAAAATTACCTCAAATAAACAGTCGCTTTAAAATTAAACTTCAAATATAGGGTTTTTCGCTTACAAAACTTTAATTGGCCCTTTACACAACACAATCATATTGCAGCGAAAGTTAACAGAACACTTTAAAAAACATAAAACTAAATTACTACATATTTTAGTACTTTTCATAAATTATTCTCTAAAGCTACTCCTCTTTGCTACTTTTCTGTTTTTAAACACAGCGCAACACCGGATTCGCCCAAAAAGATCGAAGCTTGTTCGATCAGAGCGACCGAAGGAATCTTCGTTCGTTCGCCCTAATTTACTGTTTACACCGGGCAAACATTGTTCGCGATAAATTTATAGCGCCTGAAATTTATAGTTCAGGCGGTCTTAACGCACAGTAAGAAAAAGATGTATGGACAAAGTGTCGTTTTTTAGATTTCACTCAAGCATATCACAAAACGAGGCGTAAAAAACTTCGCTTCAAAAAGTTGTTTGTACCTTAAAAATTTAACTTAGTTGAAAATATAATAATTATACTGTTTTTCTATGAATTAGAAAAAAAAATTATAAATAATTTTTTAAGAGTCCTCTATTATTTTGAGTGCAATACAATGCATTGTAGTTTCAGAGACCCCCTAATTAGATCATTTCTTCTAATCCAGCTAGCTGGATAGTTTATGTCCATCCACTCCTTAACGCTTCCGCTGTAAAGAGGTTGTTAAATTAAAGCACGTATATTCTGTAAGGGCACATTTTCCAATAGCTCCGGCATAGTATCGTTATGTAATAGGCGCGTTCTTTTGTAAACGAGTTACAAAAGAACGCTGCAACTCGGATAAAATTTGCTTTTAGTTGCTTACCAACACTGTCACAAGCATATGTTTAGTTTGATAAAAAAAAATACGAAAAATCAAAACAAAATGAGTAATTTCGAGGATTCTTTGCTTGGATATGCTTGGAGAATGCTTCGCATCTTGGACTCCAAGCATATCGGTGTCCTCTCTGAATCCTGAAAATGCAGTTAATTAATTTCATTCCTCGTTTATTTAATTCGTTTTGTTTATGTGTTCATAAAAAAAACTGTTTTGACGTATGCATGAAATTTCCCTACGATTTTTTCATGACTCATTCACAATAGAGCAGTTTTTTAACTTTCCAGCACTGCAAATCTGGTCGGATAGCAGTTTACCGAGTTGCCTAAACTCGCATAAATATCCGACTTGGTGTTGTTGTTTTGCATGTATTAAGTTATCCTACCTAGTGTTCTTTTGTAAGTCGGTAGGAAAAGAATAGGCCTAATGAATGTAGATTTCACCGTTCAATTGAAAAAAATTGTCCAATCATATAGGTGCCCAAAACCCCAGCCCACAGAATCACACACATTTTATCGCACTTATTTTACTTCATCCATTCACAAAATGCAGTCTTTGGGAATAAAAACTTTGTAACATTTATTGTACATTCAATGAGGAGAAGAACCATGTATTTCATTCAAAATAATGAACACTTCAAACATCTCTTATTATTTCTTCTCTCTAATTCATAAAAAACATACATAGTACAATTGAAGGGCTTATTGCAATAACGTGATAAGCCACATGATCTAAAAAATTAATTTTTTAGGCTCGATACATAACTCATTGGATTGTTAATAACCACTGAAGAGTTTTAGGCTATTTCTTATTAAATTTCAGAGCTTTTTGAAAAAGTTTCCTTGTTCAATTCCATTTCATCATAAAAAATACTTTTTCCCAAAGTTTAAAGTCGATTATTTCAAAATAGTTTTATGTGGCTTTTCATGTTTTTGCAATAAGCCCTTCAATTGTTTTATTTTCAATTTATTTGAATTTTTGAAGAACAAACCACTTTTTATTTTTAGAGATATATTTAGGTTTTTTGTCATTGAAAAGACATTTGAATAAATTACAAAAATGTTTATAAACCAAATTTACTTTATCATAAGAAATTCTGAGAAAATTGCGTTCAAACTCGAAATTGTATAATAAGTATTTTTAAAATTTTTTTCAATTTTTAATAAATAATTTGCAAACCCATGGCAGAGTTTTAGACCCGACTAAATAAAGTCACTCAAATATTTTTTCACTCTTCAATTATTAAATTTAAATTTATAAAAATTCAAATTGCCTCAAAAATAATTTTTGTGAAAAATTTCACTGATTTAAAAAATAAAAGTGTTGGCTAAGGCCTACTCAGGCAGGTCTGGGATTTTGTTTAAAGATGTCAAAAGATTCATTAAAGAAGTGTTGCACAAGTTTGCATAGTGCCTCAAACACGTATACTAAAATGTCTAACAGCTCTCCTACTAAAACATAGGCGGCACATTTACCTCAGCCTACCATTGCGATAAAAGTATTTTTTTTTAGAGTTCAGCTACTACAGTTTTTTTTAACTTCCTCCGCATTCGATCATCTTTAGAACCAATCCAAATATATTTGAAATAAATAAACAATATGAGTAAGAGTAGTCCAAAACAATCTAATGTGAGAAAAATTTACCCACCATAATATGGGTTGGGCTCAAGGACAACACAAGACCTAACAACTAACCGTGCGCTTACATAGATCTAATCATACATTAGTTTTCAATCTACTTTTGAGTTGACCTTTCGATAAGTTAACTTCAAACACGTTTCATTTATTAACAAAGGTACCTATGCTATTGAAACGAGCTGTGGCCATATAATTTATTTTACTAAAAGACAAGTAAATTAAATTGTTAGCGTTTCTACTTCTTCTTAAAATTTATAAGAGTAAGGAGTTCTGGAGAATTGAACACACCAGTTATGAGTTGGTTTCAATAGACGATATCAGCAGATCTCCTTCGCACATTTAAAAATTGCATTTTTAATTGTTTTAAACGATCCTTATAAGGAGGAAGATTTAAAGTGTCAATTCCACTTAAGCCCCTTACAACAAACCGAACAAAACGTTTCTGGATTCTTTCTATACTTTCAACATGTACTTTGTAAGTTGGGGACCAAACGCATACTCGCGTACTCTAGGTGAGGTCGCACAATTGCATAATACAGTTTTTTAGTTGTAATCATACTATTAAATTCTTTGGCCCGGCGTTTTATAAGCCCGAGCATAGACTAATGTACAAATGTAATTAATATGAATGTTAAACTTCATAGCATAGAATCCATGCTTATACCAAGATCTTTGACATCATATACAGGACTTAAAGCAGTATCTTTTATCTTATAATCAAAAATTAAACTATTTCTTTTTCGCGAAAAGATAGTAGTTTTGCATTTATCTGGATTAGGAAATATATAATTTTTAGAACACCAAGGAATTACTTAAAAGCATTTCAAATTAGAATGGAGTAGATCTGAATTGTCTTTAACATTTAATGTGTTGTATGTTTCAATATCATCTGCATAGATATGCAGATGAAAGTGTTCAATGATGTGGGTAACATCATTAATGGCTAAAATAAACAGAAGAAGACCAAGGTGTCTTTATTGAGGAACACCTGATTCAACAATAAACTAAGCAGACAATACGCCTCGAAATCGTGTTTGATAAGATCGCTCAGTCAGATACAATTAAATCCAACTTACAGAAAATTCCGGAATACCCATTGACTTTAGTTTGGTTACCTAAATAAAATGAATTTAAGCAAAACGTTGTAAGATCGAAGAGATTAGACACAGTGGATCTGCGAGTAACAAATTCATGCTGACGAGTTGTTATGACCTTCCCACAATGAATTTTCACACGATCGTACATAAGCCGCTCGCAAAGTTTTGGAATTGACGAGAATTTAGCGATAGGCCTATAGTTGCTGATATCGTTCTTACAATCTTTTTTATAAATAGGACTACTGCAGCAGAAATTCCGTCAGGTCCAGCATTCAAATTGTTAAACATTTAAACAGCATTTTTTAAGGCTTAGAATTTTTATGATACTAATTTTTCAATATTTCAAAAGTATAGTCTTTCTGACGTTAATGTCCTATTAAATTAGAAGTAACGAAATGTGATCTAATGCCAGTTGAGCAGTGCGTTCTTTCACTTATTGTTTGAAGCAATGCTTTCTTATAAAAGTGGTTATAATAAGCGTAACGTAACGTGACGGGACGTATAAATCCGTGGATTTTAGATTTCTACGTTACTTTACATTACCCGGCGTCTCGACAGGCAATAATCCATTGCTTACCATCTGTCAAGTTCCATTGCAAGCAATGGCAATATTTCAAGGGTGGGTTTTGTCATGTTACGAAATCAACATATAATTTTATCATTTATTTTATAAATTTATTATTTTATAAATTTATTCTGCACGCTACTTGATTTTTATAGATATACACATTTAAAATTTTGGAGAAAAATTAAAAATGGCAATACGTGGAAAGCAATATTGCTCGGCATGAATTGCCAACCATGGCAGTTGAATGGTCTCGATTAGCAATAATTGCCAATTGACAGATGGAAAGCAATGAATTATTGCCTGTCGTGACGCCCCGTTACATCTTCGAAACTACTTTTTTCGGCATGGTGTTGTAGAAAAAACAAAAATTATTTAGCCGAATCATCTGAAATTTAAAATTGCTATTCATAACAACCGTGGCTATCGCTGGAACTAGAATCAAAGTTTTAATTAAAAAATCGTATATTTTACACTTAATAACCGGTAGAAAACAAGCTGTTTTGAGAACTTAATTTTCAAAAGCGCGTCATTCTGGCAATTTTTCATTTTTTTTTCTAGTGCCAGCCATAGCTGCACTCATAGTGATTAATAATATTCTAGGTTTTATTTTTCAGATAAATAGAACAGTCAAAATCTACAACAGCGCCCATGCCCCTTTTCCTTGAGAGCGTCTCATTGAGCGCCATTTTGAACCAGATAAACAATTTTTTAAATTAAAAAATATTTTTTTTATGATGAATGAGTGCTACAATATACCTTGAAAGTTTAAATATTGTTCTTCAATATTTTAACTTTTTAAAAAATCCTTAAAATACCTTAAATTTCCGAGCGCTACCCCACCATCCTTGCCTTTAGTGCCTATGAATATTCATGTCTGAATTCGCAATTAAAATCCACCCATTCAATGAAACCTTGCTACTTTTGTTGTTTGGATAGCTAATGCAAAATGCTTTTTACTACGTTTCCATGGAGAGTTGATCCTTGGTTGGGTTTTCTTCAAGTTGACATAATGGCGTTTCTAGCTCGATAGTGCTTCCATGCAGAACATTGAGTCGAGTTGGACTTCTGCCATTCTATTCGCCATTTTTTGTTAGTATAAATGTGTGCGTTCACAAGGTGCAAAATTTACTACACATATTGAGTCTTTGATCAGTATTAGTTTCCGCTACTTTGTGTGCCTGCTGAACGGTTTGTTACGTTTTATGTCAACGAAGTGGTAGAAATAAAATAAAACAACAAATAATCAAGAAAACCTCTCTCAACAATTAAGCAACTGTTTCATATTCCCAACGCATCCAATTTAACTCAGTTAAATCTAAGAAGTTTCGCGGAGTTTCGTGGATTTAACGAAATTCAACTCAACTGCCGTTTCCATGGGAAGTTAATCCCGAGTCAACCTCGATTTAACTCGCCATGAAAACGTAGTATTTGATCGATAATTGTGATCTGCTGCATTATAGCTTCACGCATTCACAATAGAATATGTAGGGCAGCTAATGAACAATCCCTTTAATAAATTCCTGTC
Source organism: Dichetophora obliterata (assembly GCA_963920525.1). Taxonomy (NCBI): domain Eukaryota; kingdom Metazoa; phylum Arthropoda; class Insecta; order Diptera; family Sciomyzidae; genus Dichetophora; species Dichetophora obliterata. The sequence continues at coordinate 147,313,493 of OY986435.1, read as the reverse complement.
ATCTACTTCAGTTAATATTGAATGAATCACATATTTCCAGAAATGGTTGGTTTGGAGTAGTGGTTAGTGTGTAGAACTCTCGATCGGAAGGCGCGAGTTCGATCCTCACGCTTGCAAAGACATATTTTTAATTTAATATGCTCTTGTTGTAATAGACGCAAGTAAAAAAAACAACAACAATTCTAAGAAAAAGGTATATGGAAAAAAGTGTAATTTTTCAGATTTCACTCAAGCAAATCATAAAACGAGGCGTAAAAAGCTTCGCTTCAAAAAATTTTTTTTGCGTTTTGTTACGAATACTAAAAATTTTCTAGTGCACTCATATATCAGCCGATTGAAGTAAATAATAACTTGTTGCACCGAAAATTAAACAGGCTTTTAAAATCCAACCAAAATTAATGGTACCACAGAACAAAATTGTTCAACGAAACGTTGTTCACATTGAAAAAATTAAAAAAAACGAGAAATTTTCAAATGATTTTACCTGTAACTTTGTCAATTCGTTCGGTGAAAAAACGTTCTATTTTAAAGGCTTATTTTCATGCTTTCTTTCAACGTTTAAAATTGAGTCAGACAAAACGGAGTAACATAACAAACTATACATACACCAACCTAAAATCGGGTTTTCTCCCCAAATCCCGATTTTGAGGGTACATTTAAAAAACCAAGTATGCAGTTATCTTATGTTCAAGCAGACCTGCAACCTCTACTATGTCTCGACCCGAGTTTTTGTTCTCTGTAATACCGTGTAATTTATGCCCACATTTTTAGGCAATTCACAAGGTCTGTCTTATGGCTTGTGTCGTATTTCAAAGTTTAATAGTTGTATCGTTGTAAGTCATATTTCGACTACATAAAATAAAGAATATTTTTATAATTCGCTTTTTTCCAACTTAATTTACCTGAATATCATAGTTTGCTTTAATTTTGCCAGCGTTTATTGCAGAAACTTTAACGCACATTATAAAGAACAAGTAAACAAACAGAGCTGATAGAGCACTCTCAATAAACATAGCTCACAGGGTTTTATATGTCCTATCTCAATTTTGCATGTGAAACAACAACAGTGTTGATGCAACAGTCGTAAAAAATAGAACAATAGGACACAATACGATACAATACGACACCTTGTAAATTGCGTAATGTTTTTACAATTATAAAACCTGTTGTGTTATATTGATATAATAATTTAACAATAAGAAAAATTTTTGCTAAAGTACCTTCAGGCGTCGTCAATGTAATTCTCCAAAGGAAGCATGTAACTCATTCGCGTTAGCTATTTGATAAGGAAATCCTTTTTGTCGTCGAAAATAAATCTTTTGTTTGTAATCTTGCAAGTAATTTGTTGTTGACACCCGCTGAGTTATCGCCGAAAAGTTAACTTAATCGCGACTGAGTCGTGATAACTTTGTCACTAACAGTTTTTCAACATTCAAATGGTTATTTTACGTGACTTTACTAATGATGCGGACTTTATGCGCACTCATACCTACCTGCAGTTGAATGCTAAAAAGTATGGAGTCAAAAAGGTGTCAACGAAGTAAGGCGAAGTTGGTCGTTATGTCCGCAGTATGGCTTAGGCCTTTTCCACACTTGGTCAATGCAATTCCAACACAACTTCAGCACAACGCAACAGCGAAAAAGTTGAAAAGCAATGCAACTATAAACCGAATGCTTTCAGACTTGCTTCAAAAGTCATGCAACATATTATAATTGTTATTATATAATAACTCATGTTTTTCGACTTTTTGCACTAATTTAATATTTAACACTTGCTCATTCATCTTGCAAACTATTTCTTCTTCTTTTAGATTCTATTAGGAACTAATTAATTAGCTTATTCACTTTGATTAATATAAAGCCTACTGCACTACAAATGCTTGAATTCACAAAACAAACAAACTGATGCAACACGTCGCCGATGAAAATTGCGGAAAGCCGCGTTGCGTTGAACAGGTTGAGAGCGTGTCGAGAACTTGTTTTGTGCAAGTTGCTTAATCTGAAGGTTCCGGTATAAATACACAGGCTAGCAACTTGAGTTGGTGTTGCGTTGACCAAGTGTGGAAAAGGCCTTAGGGGCACAAATTGAGCAATGCAATTTTAATTTAATCAGTAAATATAACGATAAATAAAAAAAAGTTTGGTAACATTCGCACGCTAAAGAATTTTATAAAGTTATTTCATTAAATTAACTCAATCAACTTAAGACTCAGCTATAAAGAAACCACCAAGTTCTATCTTGACTTATTGAAAGTTTCAAAGAGTTTATTTCATTTTTCTTTAAATATAAACTGCTGATCTGATATAAACTTAAGATATATTCCTGTTGGTGAAATAAAGTTTGGAAATATTGATATATGTAATCTGTTAATCTTACAATAACTTTCCAACCTTGAAATAAAAGGATTTCTTCTCTCAGGTTATTAAACAATGTTAAACTCAGGAAATAGATTTCGTTGACCATTTGATAAAAAGAAGTAACTAAATGCCTCTTAAAAGAAGCATTATAAATATTTTATTCTGATGACAAAAGAAATATTATAAGATTTAATTACAATATTTTCATTTATAATTTTATTCAGTCCCATTTCTAACCTCTTTGGCATCCAGATAATATTTTTATTAATAATAGTCTCAATTTTTAATAAAACAGATTTTTCTCCAGTCCTAATTCCGGGATTGACTTCCTTGGTACATTTCTAGTACATATTGTTACTTATTAATGCAAAGCATATATAGATCTTAAATAATCGCATAACATAAGCTAAATGTTGGAATAAACATAAATGTGGTCAACAAAAACTGTCATGGTTTTCTTTATATAAGTGCTTTACAAAATATGTCAAGAGTTTAAATATCCTCACTATTATACAATAAGCGGTATAGATGAAAGTATCAGTCAAATATTTCAAGTATATTAAACATCCATTCTGGTTAGACAGGCCGAAAAATAGGAAATTTTCATTAATGTTTTATAAAAAAATTTAAAAATATAGATACTCAAAACCTCTTAGGTATATTTAAAACACGAACCGAGCTAGCGGCCTTTCCACAGGTCGCCAAAATCATCCGAAATAAAAAAAAGCAAAGGTTTTCCTGTTGAGTATGAGTCTGATTATGGAAACGACATTTAATGAAATTAATTAAATGATGTTTTTAAAAATAAACAGCACTTTCGAAATTTTCACAAAATTACTTAGCTACCAATTCCGGTGTTTTTAAATTTTTTCTTGGTACAAGTGTTTGTATTCTATAAACTGTGTAAAAATAGTGCTACCAGAGACTTTTTTACAAATTTTCCAATGTGATGGGTTGAAAAAAATTGTTCTCGTTTCTATCCATCAGAACATATGAAAGTCAGAACATTTGAAAATACGACGTTAGAAAGATTCAATTATAATTATTTATTAATAAATGATAATATTAATAATATAACAGCATTAAAAACATCAATAAAGAGAAACTTAAAATTTGAGTCAATTTTTATTTTAAATATAGCGAACTTAATACTGTAGGCCTCTTCATTGATTAAAAACAACGTTGTGTTCATATTATGTTGCTTTTGGATTTTTATTATTATGGATAAAAAGATTTGTGCATTAGCAATCCTACATATGAATTCGTGAAGCTATGTTTTAGTAGATGATAAGAATCTATTAAGAGGATTGTGCACTTAATATTCTATATATCCTACATGTGAATGCGTGAGGCTATGATGCAGCAGATCGCAATAATTTATTAAAAGAATTGTGTTCTATTCAAACAACAAAAGTAGTAAGGTTCCAATGAACTGGGTAAAAATTATTACAAAATGCCAATTGTTTTAGGTGAAGATTTTGATTGCGATTTATGACATGAATGTTCACAGGCACTTAAACAATTCATTTTTGATAAATTTAATTTACAAATGATAAGCAGTATTCGCTAGATATATTTCTTCATAACATCTTTAATATACGTTTGCTATTTCAGTTATCATAAGCCCATAATTTCATTAATAAAATTTCATAATAATAATTGAAAACATTTACAAAAATTATTCAAAATGAATGTAACATGTAATAAAATAAAATAATAATGAAACTTAATAAAGTTTGTTGGTGTAAATATTCGAGTGTTTTTTATAAATTAACCTAATTTTGTTTTAAGTTTTTGAATTTAAAAGTTATTCTATTATAATGTTAAATTATTAAATCTATGAAATTACGAAAAAAGCTTCGCTTGTCTCGTGTGTCCATCTGTTTTTTTTTATTATTACCTGCTTCTACTGATAGCATTTGTGACGCAGTACTTGCTAATGCAATGTATTGATTTAAAAATTATAAGATCGAGGGTTGGGACAGTTTATCCTGGAAAGTTCTTACTAATTCGACCAAAGAACGATGAAAAATCAACCGCACGAGTTAATTTTTATGATTTGGCCGAAAAAGACAAGTGATGCAAGCCTTTAACTCGTTCGCGGATGAGAGCCCAACAAATAAAACAGCTTAATGACAATCTTCATATATGCGGCTTATAGACAAAAAAGAACAATCACACATTTGTTTGCACGCGAAAATATTGCAGAATTATTAACAACATACATCACTAACACATACAAAGTAAATATACTCTTCATTTACACAAAAACCAATAACGCGACCGAATTTACCCATTTCGAGAACACCACTACTAATTTTCATAATTTAAATGATAATTTATTTTAAATATTTAGCTATATCAAATTGCATTTTTTTGATATTTTAAATGTTCGGGGCAATAAGCTGCTCACCCACTTATATAAAACCAGTTTGGGGATAAACACATTTGAAAGTTTGACAGCTTCTATAAGTTGCAGTTTTGAATATTTTGAATTGTTCATATTTTACGCATAAAAAGGGTTTTATTATATTATTTATTTAATTTTCATTTTTAGAATTCCTGTATACAATAGAATTTGCATACTCGGAATGTTAAAATCCTTCCGAAAAATGCACATGTAAAACTTGCAATGTCGTTTGTTAGCCACACCTTTTAATTTTATCACTATTTTGGTATTTTCGTTTTTAGAAGTCCTACACGCAATGGTATGCAGTCAAAACATAAAAATCCTTCGTATGTCGGTGGTAGCAAATTTATTTGTATGTGGGTTAGCTCCTTTTGGCCGAAAAAACTCACATTTAAAACTTTCAATGTCGCCTGTTAGCCAGGGCCTTGCACAAACGTTCGTTTGTAGAAAAAAAATATTTTGTTAGTTAGTAGAAAATAGACGTTCGATGGTTCCTTCGTTCGAAGAAAATAGTTGTTCGTTCGTTCGTAGCAAATAGATGTTCGTTCGTTCATTCGTAGAAAATAGTTGTTCGTTGAAAAAAGATATTCGTTCATAGAAAATACATTTTCGTTCGTTCGTAGTAAATATAAATTTCCGGAACTAAGTGCAGTCAAAGAATTCTGCTTCCCTTAAATTAGGAAACTGTGGCTTCAATTCATAGGCATGGGTATTTCTATATTCTATTGAGGTTTCTCCTTACTGTAGGGAATTTTTACAAGATTCAACTACCTCACGTCTTGATTTCGTTGCCATGATATCAAAACAGCTTCTTAATTTTGAAGACAAGTTTTTACTTAAATATAAGAAATGACGGTATGATAAAAGTTAAATTTCCAACAATTTTATACAAGCAGAAATAATTTTATGGATACATATCTTATATTTCTAGAAAAAATACTTTAAAATTAAGTTTGCATTCTCAGTATAAAAATCATAATTCTCACAGTATGCTGTTTAAAGTCTTAAAAATGGGTTTTTTTGCAAAAATTACAAAAATTTTCCAGGAATTTGATGAACAATTTCTTATTTTCTTACTTATAGCCGATGATAATTAAAATGTAGAAAATTTCTTATTTTCAGAGAAAACATTTCTCGTAGTTATAGCCACTGATTAATAAACGGCAGAAAATTTTTTATTTTAAGAGAAAATGTTTCTCTTAGTTATAGCCGATGATAAATAAACGGTAGAAAAACTTACTAAAATGTAATAAGATTTCAACACAATTGCGATAAGTATCTTCAATTCATCGAAATAGTTCGTAAATGATTGGATAATTTTCCTAAAATATTTAACGAAAAATATATACTTCAATTTAGAAAATTGGCCATGGCGCTAAATGAAGCCCGACTTTTTAACGATTGGGTGCTATTTTTCTAGATTTTCTAGAAATTTTTTTATGAGTGTAAGAAAAAAGAAGCTAAGTCTAGCTACGAAATAGCTGAACTGCCAGCTGAACTACTAGCCATAGTAAGCAAATCACTAAAAAGTACTTTACAAGAGCTTATATTTCTAAGCGACGTAGCACAATTGATCGTTAAGTACAAATAAGATGCACTTTTTTGAGCTACAAAATATTAAGAGTTGTCTATTGGGCGTTTTTTTGCTAAAACAGTTTTTAGATTCTCGCTGTTCCTAAAATCAATCTGGCCACACTGACTGGCATAAGCAAGCACAACTGGATAATGAAGACTAATTTAATATAATGATAAGAGACTTTGAAAAGAGAATAAGAAAGTGTAACAAGGATAAAAATGCTTGTAGAGATATTTTTATTTATGGAATAAATGATCCAATACACTGTTCATAGGAAATATTATTTTAAAAACTTTATGATTTAGAATAATAAAAAAACAATATAATTAATATGCCATCATTAATTTTTCATTCTTTTGGTTTTTTTCGTAGATAATATTTGTTCGTTCGCTCGTAGAGACAAAAATAAATATTTCGTTCGTTCGTTCGTAGAAAGTAGATTTTCGTTCGTAGAAAATAGTTGCTCGTTCGTTCGTAAAAAAAAGCTGTTCGTTTGTTCGTAGAAAATAGTTGTTCGTTTGTTCGTGGTAAATAGTTGCTCGTTTGTTCGTAGAAAATGGGTGTTCGTTCGTAATGGTATCGTTCGTCGAAAATAGATCTTCGTTCGTTCATTAATAGAAAATAGAAATTAATATTTCAAAAAAATTCTAGGAACGAACAAATTAAAATACTATGTTCGTGGAATGCTCAGCTGTTTTAACTTTAACCTTTTAACCTTTTAACTTTTTCACTATTTTTTATTTTTCATTTTAAGAAGTCTGGCATACAATAATATGTGCATACTCAGAACTTAAAAATCTTTCTTCTTTCGGTGGTAGAAAAGTAAATTAGTCACACAAGCAGTGAATCGTAGATGGAGAGAAATAGTGCAAAATTTTAAAAGTGATGTGCAATGCGCAAGAGGCCATCCACGACTAACGTAAGCACTACAGGGGGGTCTTTACCTATTTTTGAAGACATGGGGAATGGGGGTTTGGATGGTGATTACGTCAACAGTATTAAGTTTTTTACTTTTTCGAATTTTTTACAAAATTTAGTAAGATTTCGTTTTGAACACATATGGCAGCCATACTTGTCTATGCTTGAAAACGAAACACATTTTCAGGGATTCCTAATGCATATACCAATATTAATGTAAGCATGGGTAGTGGTGGTAAGAGCTTTGCTGACGAGGGGGAGGGAGGGTTAATAATTGCAAAAAATCTACTAACGTAATAATGGAACGGCCCCAAATGTGAAAAACGAACTCTGTTCATTTTGGCACGCCCGCGCAGAGATTGTATGAAACTAGTTCGTATTTTCACCGGTCACTGCATGGCGGCAACACACGCGAGAAAGCTTAGCATCACCAAGGATTTCAACTGCAGGAAGTGCAAGGAAGTGCACCGTGGAGACCTGGAACTCCTATTATCCACATGACTGCTAGACTTAAATAACTAGGCTCATAAATCCTCAAAAAATGTATCTTTATCTAAGATTTGGCAACATCAGAAGAAAAATACACTTATTTAGTATTAAAAACTATATCTATACTATTATATCAAAAATTAAACTTTAAAAAGTTAGCATGTTTGTGGCTGCCGGTAAACTGAACCGCTGTTCAGTTTATGTGAAATTTTCACTATTTGAATCAGAATTGATCATAGATGGTTCATGTATACTCAAAATTTTTATGTATATAATAGAGAACAAGTTATTGATTGAGAAACTGGCTTAAGTCTCAATTTTTGGTAAAATAGGGCACATTTTCCTATTTCCTGCCTAAACAGTAAAATATATCTGAAAATTACATATGAACATAAGAAAGATCTTTTTAATTCCAATAAAAAGTCTAAGGCTACGAACATCTACGATCAAAATTTTTTTGTCGTAAAATTTATATTTTATTAAAACATTCAATCATTTTCTTGCAAGCAGTTCGTCTGTTGATTGACTTTAATGCTGTTTCTGCTTGCAGCTTTGGTTTCATTGTTGTTGCGTGTTTCTTTGTAACTATAACAACAGCTGAGCGTTGGGATGAAAATTAATTTATGGTTTTAAATAAACATTTCAATTAAAGGAAAAAAAAGTGTTTTGGCCAAATGTCCACTCAGTTTTGCGCCAAAAATTTCGGAATAGCAGAAAGCCGAGCATTTTTTCGAAATGTTATAAAAAGTAGGGTGACAATATCGTTACACTAGCCACACGGAGGGTTAAAAAACTACGAAATAAAGCAGTTATTGAGCAAAATAATAAGTGACAGTTTTTCATTGTAATATTTGGTTTGGCAAATACAATTTTAAAACTTTTTGAGAATTCGAAAATTTAAACTAGATTTTTGGCAATTCATTAGTGTGGTTAAATGATTTCATATAATTTAAATGTAATTCTAATGCAGGGTCACCCATGCCATACAGGCCATTGTGGAGCAATGACTAAGAGCTATTCATTCATACCTATCCCCTCCCCCTTACTTACCATACCCCTCCTACTCATCCTACCCATGCTCCTTCTCCTACCCCTATCCCAGCCCCTCCCATGGGCCGAATCAAGGTGTCATGCGACCCGTGCCGAGGGTTTACTAGGCTGGAGGCCCATCAAAAATAGTCCAGTCTTAAACGGAGCGTATCGGATACCTGGCGACCTCCGATACTATTTAGCCTTGCCCGCACACAGGGACCTCTGTGGGGGCCGACTGTCCATTGTCCCATACTCGTGGGAACTACATGGAAGTCAACAAAATAAATAAAAAACCAAGTGAGCCCGGTACTCCAAAAAAACCGGAAGGGAGCTCAGCTTCCGTCGCCGCCAAAATGGTGGCTCAAGCCAAGGCGTCAAGCTACGGCACAAATAAGGTGGAGTCTGAACCGCCAATAAAACAGACAAGCACACCGAGAGCTAGGAAATCGGTCAATAAGGCAGCTTCTGGAGCAGTGTGCGATGGTCCGAGCACTTCGGCACAAGCCAAGGCCAGAACTAGTTCAGGCAGTGGCTCGTCGGGTGTGAAGGCACAAACTGCACACGGTCACAGACTGGCAGCTGATCAGTTTCCAGGTTCAACCGGTAAACGTTTGTGTCCAGGTTCGCCCATCAAAACAGGCCTGGTACGATAAATGTGCCAAAGCAAAAATGCTGAAGGGCCAGGCAGAGAAAGCAGGGTCTCCTCAAAAGGCCGAGTCTGCTCTTGCTTTCAAGAGGCAGAGGTCGACTGAGGACATGCCTGCCGCAAAAAGGCCAAAGAAGGTCATAAAAGGCACCGATGCCAGGTCATACTGTGATGTGGCCAAAGGGCAGGGCAGGGTGCTGGGTGTCATTGACACACAGAGGGGGGACGGGGCACTTCCCCGAGACAAATGGAGGTGGGTGGAGGCCGCACTGGTCTGCACCTATTTCCAGGTCTTGGAGGAGAACCCTGGTCCCCCGCCTCGGTGTCGGGACGCTGGGTGGCAAAACTCGGGCCACATAAAGCTAATCGTCTGTGACGATGATAGGTCTGCTGTGTTGTACAAAGCGGCCATTAGCAAAGTCGGCGAGGTTTGGCCTGGGGCCAAGCTGAAGGCTGTAGAAAGAGACGAAATACCGGCTCGTCCAAGAGCAAGAGTGTGGCTTCCGGTCACCTGCTCAAAGCCGGATGAGATTTTAAAAATGTTCCAGGCTTGCAACCCGGACATGAATATGGAAGGCTGGGCGATCGGCAAGATAGAGGAGCCTGTAGGTCCCTCAAGGCAGGTTCTGCTGCTAATGACTGCCGAGTCGCTAAAGCCGCTAGAAGAGAGGAAGGGAGTCCTCTGGTATTCCTTCTTAAGGGTCTTCCTGAAGGTGTACGGCAAGGACAAGAAGTCCAGGGGCCCTACAACAGAAGCGCAGTCAAGCCAGGCTGTAGCGGAAGCTGTAGAGACCCCAGGCAGTACGCCAGCTTCGGATGCAGACGAGGTTATGTCGGAGGGCTCGGTTGGCCTCACCGGTGTGTCAGACCTCTATTGCGAGGATGAACTCTTGGCTGAAGAGTCATCTGAGGAAGAGGGGCCTGACGTAACGATGAAGGCCAGCCAAAAATCTGAAGCGGATGAAGGTGCTCCAGATTAACCTTCATCACTCCAAGCTCGCCTCGGCGAATCTCTTAGTCCACCTTAAAATTGGTGGATTCGACGTAGCCCTCATTCAAGAACCCTGGGTATGTGGTGGCAGGGTTTGCGGATTGAGGGCAGAGGGTTACAAGACGCTGGTAGCCAGTAATGAAGGTATGCCTAGAACATGCATTGTAGCTAAAAACACTATTAATATTTTCTTGCTTCACAGATACTGCGATAGAGATGTGGTTGCAGCCAGCCTCGAGTCAGGCAAGGATACGTACTGGTTGGTAGCAGCCTACTTCCCGCACGATGGAAGTCCGCCTCCAGACAATGTCAGGAAATTGGTGGATGACGCCAGTGACATCCGTCGAGGGGTCATTATATCGGCCGACGCTAACGCACACAACTCCGTGTGGGGCAGCACGGATACCAACGAAAGGGGTGAGTTACTTTTTGATTATCTATTAAGTACCAACCTGTGTATATGCAATAGGGGGGAAGAACCCACCTTTATTACAAAAAACAGAAGTGAAGTTCTGGACATAACATTAGTCTCAGACCATATATTCGACAAGATAGGTGGCTGGAGAGTGTCAAAAGAGCATTCCTACTCCGACCACCGATACATTGAGTATAATTTACACAATACGTCTTCAAAAATAATACCCCCGGCTAACATTCGAAAGACAAACTGGGGAGCATACAAAAGGGCTTTAGCAAAACATTTGCCATCAGGTCCTATAGATAAACCAAAATCGACAGCTGATCTTGATAAACTAGTCGATGTAGTAACCAAAGCAATGAATTGCTCTCTTGCTTCCTCTTGTCCTAAGAGGACTACAAGGGGGAAGCCAAAACCAAAGTGGTGGTCCGCCGTATTGGATGGACTGAGGACTGAATCTAGAAGGCTCTTTAACGCAGCTAAGCGCTCGAGAGCTGAGCTTGACTGGGCAGCCTATAAGGTATCCCTTAAAAATTTCAAAACTGAAACCAGAAAAGCCAAAAGATCCTCTTGGAAACGATTCTGTGAAGGAATCGAAGAAATCTCAGAGGCTTCTAGACTGCGCAAGATTCTCGCTAGCACACCATGCACACCCGGCTATCTCAAAAGGTCGAACGAAACATGGACAATGTCAGGTGAGGAGTCTCTTAACCTCCTACTAGATACGCACTTCCCTGGTAGTAGTGCGCCTCCTGGTGCACAACTGCCTAGTACTAGTCGTTCTACGCAGGACACCGAAGGCATAGTCTCCGACAGGAAACTAAAATGGGCGATAAACAGCTTCAAGCCCTATAAATCACCAGGGCCTGATGGTGTTTACCCTGTAGAAATAAAAGAAGCTTCGAAATATATTTTGCCTTGGCTTCGTATTATCTTTAATGGCTGCATAAGCCTCACTTATATTCCCAATGCTTGGAATAAGGCCAGAGTGGTCTTCATACCCAAAGCAGGGAAGACATCACATACCACCCCCAAAGATTTCAGACCTATAAGTCTAACGTCATTTCTGTTGAAGACGTTAGAACGGCTACTAGATCTATATTTACGGAGCAGTATCGACCCTGCTCTCTTATCGGCATCACAGCATGCATATAGCAAGGGAAGGTCCGTGGAAACGGCTTTACACTCATTGGTCGGTACCATTGAAAGATCCTTCCTGCATAATGAATTCACTCTAGTTGCTTTCGTAGACATAGAGGGAGCATTTAATAATGTCACGCCACAATCTATACGACTAGAGTTGCGTAGGCTAGGTGTGAACAAAAGCATTACTGATCTTATAGATGAGCTGCTCAACTGTCGAGTAATCTTATCAGACCTAGGTGCGTACAGCGCTGTAAGATCGGTGACAAGAGGTACGCCACAGGGTGGTGTGCTATCTCCACTCCTCTGGAATCTGGTAGTGAACAATGTACTGCTGTCTCTAGAGAGGGAGGGCTGTGTTGTGGCAGCATACGCCGATGACCTAGCAATCGCAGTCAGAGGCAAATTTCCCACTACCATACGCGACGTCATGCAAAGAGCTCTTTGCAAACTCGAGCAATGGGCCAAATCCTGTGGTCTTGGAGTAAATCCGGCCAAAACAGACTTGGTCCTTTTCACAAGGAAACATAGAATTCCGTCTCTAACACCAATCATGCTTAATGGGTCTGCATTGTCCGTATCGGAAAATGCAAAATATCTAGGACTCATTCTTGATAGGAAACTTAGCTGGAAACTTAATATTCTTGAGCGTACGAAGAAAGCGACAGTTGCGCTGTACACTTGCAAAAAAGCTATAGGGAAAAGATGGGGGTTTTCCCCAAATATCGTTCACTGGCTGTATAAAGGGGTCATTAGACCTATACTTCTATATGGAGCATCGATATGGTGGCCTGCTTTGGACAAGGTCACATATTTCAACCAGCTCTAAAAAGTCCAAAGAATGGCATCTATTTGCATCAGTGGTGCTCTGAGAACAACACCGACTGCGGCTTTAGAGACCTTATTACACCTTCTACCGCTTGACTTGGTTGCTAGGCAACAGGCAGCTTGTTCGGCGGTCAGACTTAGGGAAACTGGAGTATGGAAAAGCCTGGGTTCAGGACACGCATCTATACTCTACAAATTCAACTTCATTCCACCAAGGACTGATTATTGTAAACCACTGCTTTCCTTTGATGGAAACTACGGTACGCTTATTCCGCCTAGAACATACTGGAATAAAGGTGCGCCGTGGAAACCGGGGTGTCTTTATTTCTATACAGATGGGTCAAAATTAAATGGCAAGGTCGGGTATGGGGTCTACTCAAAAGAATTAGGGGTATCCTTAGTTCGTAGGCTGCCGGATCACTGTAGTGTTTACCAAGCCGAAATGATGGCGATTAAAGAAGTTGCAACCTGGCTCTCAGAGAACGTCATCTCTAAACGAGAAATACATATTTTCTCGGACAGCCAAGCAGCGATCAAATCGATTGAGCAGGTATCCATCAACTCTAAAGTAGCCAGAGAATGCCGTGCTGCATTAGGCGAAATGTCAAAGTTCTTTGACATCAGCTTAATCTGGGTACCTGGGCATAAGGGCATACGTGGAAATGAAAAAGCAGACGAGCTTGCTAGGAAAGGTACATCGGGGACTCTAATGGGTCGAAACTCGCCGAGCATCCCGATGGCAACTGTCAAAATGCTACTTAATGAGTACACCACATCTAAAGCCAACTCAAGATGGGCTGAACTCTCAACATGCAGAACAACAAGGCTTATCTGGCCGACTCTAAACCCAAAGCGATCGAGAGTCCTTCTCTCGTTGGGAAGATCAGAGGTGGCTACGTTAGTGGCTGTTACCACAGGGCACTGCCTAATAGGCAGACATGCCTCCAGATTGGGAGTCATCACTAATGACTTCTGCAGAAGGTGCAGGGACGAGGAGGAGGAGGAAACTATCTCCCACCTTCTATGTTCCTGTCCCGCGCTTGCGAGAAGAAGGCATAAACATTTGGGGTCATTCTTCTTTTCGGAGCTTGACGACCTGTCGGAGACAAGCGTCAAACGTCTAACAAGCTTTATTAAGAGCTCAATGTGGTTCCACTCGGACTGAAGGCCAAGTGTGCAGCGGTATCACAACGGACCTCACTGGTCTAAGTGAGCTGTGGTACGTGCGTTTTGGTTTTAAGCACGTACAGCGGCTGCCGCCTCAACCTAACCTAACCTAAATGTAATTCTCTTAAAATAAAATTTGTAAGTATTTAAATATGTTCAAAAATACGTTTGTTGAAGCATAAAATGAGTGTTGCATTAGCTTTATGATTGTATGTACACATATTTAATAAGCCCAACCTCAGTATTTATACCAATACTAATACCAAAAAGTGGTAAATAGGAACCTATTTTAGCAATCTTTTCGTATTTTCTTTATGTATTGTCAATAAAAAATTTAAATTTCCTTACAAATTTCATATTCAAATTTTAAAATATTTTTAAATTATTTGAATATTGAACCTATTACATTCTCTTTTTACATAACGCAATAGTGGGTGTATTTGGACAAAGCTGGATGACTAAAAAAGGGAGTTTAATATTGTAGCTTTAATCATATTAAATGTAATAATTGGAATTGATCTTGAAGGACCCGAGCTTGATATGATCAATTGTGTTGTGTGTGTGTATTATTAAATGTATGTACAATGATTAAAAAACTGCATCCTCAAATCTTAAGCCTTCTCTAAAGCCAATATTTACGTTTTTATAAGATTTATTTATAGGAAAAAAGCCCTTACCAAGCTTTATTTTTTAAATAAAAAAAAACTACTGAAATGAAGAAACAATGAAAACATTTTGGCAAAAAAAAAAATGAAATCATGCCAAGTATTTTAGTATTATATGGTTTTTTTCCATATACTGGAACAATTAAAAAAGCTTTGAATTGGAGTCAACGCGAACATTTTCCTGTCATCAAACTTTTTTCCATTCGTTGTGAACCCAAGGACTTAAAGGCTACGAATTACTTAGGTTTGAGATGGATCTACATTCATGTTATGGTTTTGGTTGCATTCCACATTAATTATATATCCACACAAATCCCCACAATGCAACTAATATATTATTAATTTTACCTTCTTTTAATTTTTTCTTATTAGCAAGACCAAACTAATACGGAATTGGCATTTGACATCTGCAAGAATGTATTTATTTTATTTGCCTTAACTTTCCTTTACTTCAGTGTACAACTCTTCAAAATAGCTTTCAAGCATGTGTGTGATAAATTCAACTTAATAAGAAACAGAAGAGAGTATTGTAAAACATTCTGTTTGATTTCAACAGAGTATAAATGTACATAATTTGCTTCATCGTTTACTCTCTTTGTACGCAGCATATATAGCTAATTGCAGTAGATTTTCTTTGATACACCAAGTATAAAACGGATACCTAGCAGGGTTGATGAATTACTTTTTCATTTTGGTATACAAATTTAGAAAGAATTGTACTAAATAAAAAAAAGTATGGAATAAATTTTGTTTACTTTACGCATACTGCGTTATCTTTATCAATCCGTTTGTATCTCTGATAAAGAGGCGTGGCAGGTATAGAAAAGTATATATAGTCTTGATCAGCATCACCTGAGCCGATTTCGCTAGGTCAGTCTGTCAACACGATTACAGCCGTAATTTTAAGGCTATCGTATTGAAATTTTGTATATGTGCTTTTATTAAAAAAAAAAACAAACTTCAAGTTCAAGAACGAGCCAAATCGGATGAAAACCATGCCTTCTTTACAATAAAATTTCTAAAAACGCCACAAAAATTTTTGCAGTTACTTGGTATTGTGCACATAAGTAAAATATTCAAATCTTTAAAATATCTAAAAATGACAAAAAAATTACCGCCATGATTTAAAATATGCCCATAAACTTCGGCAGCAAAAAACTCAAAATAAAATTGAAATGTTTAAAATCGAAAAAAAACGCATAAGAGCCTGAACAGAATCAGAATCGACCCTCTCTGGTCGTTGAACGCAGAGAATGTGTCCAGAATGATGCGATTGCGATTAACGATTCAGGTTTGATTTTAGTAAGCAATTAGCTTGGGTTTACACTTTGCGGTTTACAAATTTTTTGTATGTCCAATTAAAGATAACATGGAAATGAGTTGACAATGATTCAATGACGGCTGCAAGTCTTTTTGATTCAGTCTGGCAGTGTGTTCGAGGAGAGAAAACTAATAAAAACAATGAAGAAAAAGCAGCAAGAACAATAATGCTACACTGCTTTGCGTAACCCTTGCATACTATTCTTTTTCGTGTTTGCTGAAAGATGTTCAACAGAAATATGTCGTTATGTTTGTGCTATTCATAGCTTCCAAAAACTATAGAAATTAACATTTGAATTTAATCTGCCCACAATAATGCTCCAAGCTTCCTCTTTTTTTAAAGCATTTTTGTAATGCGGTGATTTTAAATCATATAAATAATCAAATTTTTTAACTTCTTCAATTAATTTATCATTGAAATCCATTTTGCACAAAATAATTTCAAACGGTATTTTGAATGGTGTAAATAAATAACACAAGCAATCAAGAAATGTCAGAAGATAACAAAAATTTAAGCAAATTTCATTAAACACAGCCAATTCTTAGCTAGATTTAGTTTTTTGTACTAGTAATATTAATTTTAAATTAATTGAATCAGATTTTCCTATTTCAGTAGTAATTGCACACCACGTTCCATTAGAGATCCTAGTTTCATTTTATAAATATCTTCCATTGAGGATTCATTGTGAAGATACCAATTTTTATTTTAAAGCTTGTAATTTTGAAGTTGTTAAATCGGCTCTTTCCACTATAAACTGGGACAATAAGTTTCATTTTTTGGACACGGCTTCTTGTTTTAATAACTTTAAGGCTATAGTTTCTGAAGTGTGTCATAATAACATTCCAAAATTTAAAACTAATGTTTCTAAAGTGCCATGGCACACTCTAGGTTTAAAAATATTAAAAAACCTTCGTTCTAATTTTATAAAAAACTTTTTATTACAAACCAATTTTGTTATTTTTCTTTATATAAGCACTATATGTGGGAATATAATTTTCTCGATAAATATTTGTATAGGCAATATATTTTAAAATTTGAAAACAACATTAAATCGAACCCAAAATCCTTTTGGCGCTTTGTTAAGTCAAACAGATGTTCATCAAATATACCTTCTTCAATGTTTTTAAATGATTCTGTATCTCTTTCTTTGACTAAATGCGATGTTGTAAATGGCATACAAGAGCTTAAATCTTCATTTAAGTTAGATGCTGATGGGATTTGCTCCTTTTTTCTAAAAAACTGTGCTTCTAGTGTAGCTTATGCTTTAATGTTAATTTTTTAATAATTCATTAAGGTGTGGGATTTTTATCGATCGATGGAAGGTATAATTTGTTACTCCAAAGCTTACAACAGTATCTAAATTATTTGAATCAATTGTAAAGGAAAAACTTTTCTTTACAGTTAAGAATTTTATTTCTCTTTCTCAGCATGGCTTTATGCATGGTCGCTCAACTATGTACAACCTAGTTATTTTTTCTGAATACTGTATATCATTGTTTCTAGAAGGTTTTCAAGTTGATGCGATATATACAGATTTTTTGAAAGCATTCGATAAAGTAAATCATTATATTTTAATTAGTAAATTAAAAAAGTTGGGATTTCATTCCAGTTTTCTGAGCTGGTTGAGGTCCTATTTGTCAAATAAACAGTGTGTTGTAGCTTTTGACAATGTAAATTCCTATTCATTTGTGGCTACCTCTGGAGTTCCCCAAGGGAGTATTTTGAGGCCATTGCTGTTTATTCATTATATAAATGATGTGACATCTCTTTTTTCACATAGTAACTGTCTGTTGTATGCAGATGATCTTAAAATTTTTCTTAAAATAAAAGATTCATCTAATATAAGACTTCTTAAAAGTGAAATTGATAAACTTCATAAATGGTGCTCTAATAACCATATTTTTTTAAATCTAAAGAAATGCGTTTTCATGTCTTTTTCTAAATCAGATAATCTCCATTTGTCAGCATACCATATTGCTAATACATCTTTGCTATCTGTTAAGGTGGTTAAAGATCTAAGAGATGTTTTGATCTAAAATTTTCATTCGTCTCGCATTTAGATTGCATTATTCCTTAGGCGTATGCTATGCTTGCTTTCATTCGCCGTAATGGTTCTTGTTTTTCTGATCCCTACACTGTAAAAGTGTTATTTATTAGCCTGGTTCGCTCAAGGCTTGAATATGTTTCGGTTATATGGGACCCATTTTATGTGACTCATAAGACAAGGCTTGAACGAGTCCTTAAATCGTTTACTAGGTTTGCCTTACGCTCGCTTAATTTTGAAGATTCTTTTCCCCCATATAGTGCTCGTTGTTTGCTTATTGGTCTTAAAACTCCTGAGAGTAGGAGAAACATTTTGTCTCTCCTTTTCGTAAATGATATTATTTCGGGCCTGGTTGACAGCCCTACACTTTTAGAAATGATTAATTTTAATGCTCCTAATAGGATTCTCAGAAATCAGGATCCTTTTTATTTAGTAATGTGTTGCACTAACTACGCTGCTAATGCTCCTATTTTTAAAGCTCTTCATATGTTTAATATTATTAACGCAAATCATAATCTAGATTTTTCTGTATCTAAAAATCAAATGCGATCTCTGTTAAATAACATTTTGTAATATATATTTTTTGTTAATAACTATTGCCTAGTCTGTAAGAATTATTGTTCATAGACTGAACACACTAAATAAATAAATAAATAAATAAATATATGGCAACACTAATGGCACTCAGAGAGAGAATCGTCGGTCGCAAGAGAAGAAATAGAATAGATTCTAAGTCTGCGATTTATCGTTGTGGAAAACGAGCTGCGGTTTTTTCTACATTTTTAATGTATTTTCCAATAACAAATATCGTCGGCCGCAACGATTTTTGATTCTGTTCAGGTTCTAAGCCTCCCATACACAGTGACTTTAACAAATTGGTAAAATCTCTGAAAATGCCACAAAAACTAATGTAATCAATTGAAATTTTGCATATGAACTTTGGTCTCAAATATTAACCAAATATTTCAAATTTGTCGAAATAGTACCTATAGAAACCACTTCTACCTTTTAAACAAAGTAACTACATGAAAACGGTTAAGTCTCTAAAAATTCTGCAAAAATTAATTTAATGAATTAAAATTATAAACATATACTAAGAATATTAAAATTCACTTTGAGTTTGGAATTTAGCAAAATTGATAAAAACTTAACCAATCTCCCATACAAAATGACATCATCAAGGTAGCATAACTTTTATAAATTCCACAAAAATGTGCGTATAAACAGCATATTTAATATATAATCTTCCATGTCTTAAACGTGTTCTGCATTTGAGTTTTCACAAAATTTGATGAACACCACAACTGTAATCTATACGAAGTGACGTCATCAAACTTTTAAAACATGCATAATTATGAATATACTGTGGGAGTTTCTAATCTTTGATCCAGTCGAACATATTTTTTTTTTATTTAAATAAATAAAATTTATTTAGTTAATTAGTTCTATTATCTATTAAATTATTACAAGAATTAAATTGCAAGCTTTAGATCAAGCAAGATTTTATGAAATCAACAACAACAACAACAAATCTGTATAGAGTCAATCACTTAGCTGACTAGACAGTCTGTTTCGGAAATCGATACATTTTCCTCTACGGAAGTTGTTTATGAATAAATGTAATCTTTTAGTTAAAGTTTCTTACATAAATTAATTAATATTAATCATTTACCTTATTTCATTTCTCACTTATTTTTTCTTGACTTTACTGTATTTGTAAGTCTCTTATTAACTTACCTGATAATCACTCTCATACCTTTTTTATGTTAAACATTTGCTATTAGTTTGTATCATACGATAAACTGGTTTTTTCGTTGTTTTTGTAAGCTCTTGTTCTTGAACAGTTATGTTATAACTTTGCTAACTACCTTTAAAATTATGAAAATTAAAAAATTACTTGCAATGAAATTGTCTCTCAATAAGGTTTGAAATAATTAGAAAGAAAGCAAAATTTAAGTTGTTTGAATTTAATTTCAGCACATTCATCAACAGTAGTCTTTGAGTGATTAAGCTGTGATTAACTCACTGTTTAAATTTGTATATGACTTCACACATTTAAGAATTCATTTATTTGAATTATATGGCTACTAATCATATGACATTTTAAAGCAGTAGACTTTTTATAGATCACCGCCATCAACTCTACCAAGGTTGCCATCTGTTCTAGTTGCTTCTTTAAGTATTTCAATATTCATTGGTGTTCGACAGTTTGTCGAAATTCGCCATAGAAATGAAATGAGTTTTTTTTTTTGCTTCGCTAGAAGCTAGTATTCTAACTGAAAGGTGGCTATTTTCACAACCAAATGTTCAATTGCACATCTCAGCTAGTCGGTCAGTCTTGTCAGCTAAGTGATTGACTTTATACGGAGTTTTTGTTGTTGTTGATGCCTTCTTAAAAACTTACTTGATCTAAAGCTCTCAATTGAATTCATGTAATAATTTAATGGATCATAAAACTAAAGCTAATATGTACAAAACATATGACCAGAAATTGCAGCTAAGAGCTCTTATTAGCTATAGTAAAATATATTCTTAACTAGCAAATACCCGCTGCTTCTCCTGCGATAAAAATATTAAATACCATGTAAAAATTTTAAATCTTAAAATTAAAGTATTTAGTTCATCATCAAATGCAATCAAATGCAAAATATAAAAATTATTGTGTTTGTTTTATTTAATTATTAAAAATGGCATAAATATTAAAAAATTACTTTATTTAATTTCAATGCCTTATTT
This sequence comes from Dichetophora obliterata, assembly GCA_963920525.1. Lineage (NCBI taxonomy): Eukaryota > Metazoa > Arthropoda > Insecta > Diptera > Sciomyzidae > Dichetophora > Dichetophora obliterata. Next base: position 147,292,751 of record OY986435.1, on the reverse strand, counting down.
AAATGGTAATTGTTATAACGACATAAGTTTTCCTGGTTTTTATTTTACTTTTGAAAAAGTCCTGCATAACAGGGTCATAAAAAAATTTGGTTAAAAATTTTTCAAAATTTGTAATCAAAAATTTAATATTTTTTAACATAGATTCTGAACATAATTATATTCTTCTTAAATTTAAAAAAAACCGTTATAATGACATTAAACTTTTGGCGATGTCTCAAAAACAATAGACTTTCTCAGTACAATACATTTTTGTATGAAAAGTCATTGATTAATAAAAATAACGGCAAATGAAAACTTTTTCGGAAATATTTTGTACAGATATTTGGTATGTTTAAAAAAAGTTCCGTTGTTATTATATTAAAAATTTTGCGATATCTCAAAAACTATAGATTTTCTCAGTAGAATGCATTTTTTTAAGCATTTTCTTAAGCTTAATGAGAAAAAAAAGATTGGAATTTCCAGTTTTGACTTAGCAAGCAAACATTTCCTACATTTTCAAATCAATTTTCATAAATTTTTCTTTGTCTGAAAGTTCAATTTAAAATATTCAATTTATACTCAAAAATAGGCCAAGAGTTGCTTTTGTTGTACATTTTTTTTAACTTTAATTTTTTAATTTTTATTTTCCCTACTCTTTCATATAACATCATTTATCTGCAAAAAATGGCTCCATTTTGACACATAAACTGTTTCTATCATTAAAAATCATGGGCCGCCTATCCCCCTATGAGTTTTGATAAAAACTAATTTGCTTAAAATGTTGTAGTTATGAGATTTACAATGTTCTACAGCTTAAAAACTAACGAAAGTAACCATACAACATAGATTACCGAATTCTGGTCTCATACGACCAAAATCGTCTGAACTATAGCATTTTTTGCAAAAAGTGAGCATGAAGAGTAGGCGTGGAAAATCTAAAATAGCATATTACAATTAAGTTGAAATAACAAATTGTTTGATACCTATATCGTGTTAATCGGTTCAGTGGTTCTTGCGTGATTGTCAAACATCCGTGCAGTATCACAACGCTTTTATATATTCGTGTAGATAGACCAACACAATCTCAAGTGGGGAAAAGCTGGCTGGTAAGGTTGCAAAATATAATTTATGCTTATAACTCAACTCTGGCAACACCCTTCAAAACGTTTCCAAAAAAAGTTAATCAACACAGTATGACAGCAAGTATCTTACTGAAAGCAACTACACAACATGGCTGCCGTGTTATATTGAGAGAAGCTCTCGCGACAAAGAGAGAAAAGCTTTGTTTGCTGTTGTATTGTGCTGCTGATTGAATGTAGGCATCAAATAAAATTCGTGATTTTGTAATAATTAAAGAAAACATTTTTCGAAAACCTTGGTAAGCTATGACAATCTATATTGTCATAGGAATCGAATAAAAAAAGAATTATCAAAATCGGTTCAGCAGTTACCGAGCTTATTCTGGATGAAATTTCATGAGTCTCCTTTTATATAATAGTGTAGATATACTAACATGTACAAACCATACAAAAAACTTAAAAATTCACGAAAGATTCACGATCAGAATTTTTTAAATTATAAAAAAAGATAAAATAAGAACAACAAATAAAGTAATAAGTACAAGGTCAAAAATCTTGGACAAATTTTTAATCCAATCGTTGGAATTATGCATTTCTTAGTATTTGTTCTATTAGAATTTGAAAGGTAAAACTATAAGAAATGTTTTTAATAAATCCAAAAATAATATTAAGTACATCTTGGAATACATCTTTAAGAAAACAGCGTTCGGCTTAGTGCGGTTCTTATGCATGTTTATCATTTCTCTATGCATGTGGCTTCAATGAGCATTTGGTAGAGCTATTAACTTAAAAGCGCAATGGGTTTGGTACTCCACAGGTTTAGTTATTTTTAACTTTTGCCGAAAATATTTTAACACAAGCATGTATTAAGATTTAGTCCCATGGAACAAAACTAAATTGTAATATTTGGCATCGATTAAATTTTAATACAGTTTCGGTTTCGTCATATATACAGTAAAAAATTTACAAAAATTAAGTCCAAGATTAGAGCGTGTGAAAACTAAAGAATACCAAGTCTATAACATCCAAAAAATATTTATGGTTTTAAACAAATTGTAAGCAGGTCACTATATATATACTTCACTATCTTCAAGTTCTGAATTTTCTGGTTTTGGGTACATAATTTCTGACTTAAAACGTTTTAAGATTTCTTTTATAGGTTCAAAACTTTCGTAGTATATATTAATTTAATATGTATAATTTTATGTTCTTAAGAGAAACTGAATTAGCTCAAATTGACTTATATTTCTGTTCTTGTTTTTATGAAGTTCATAATTGAAAAAATTATTTCTACATATGCGTTGTAAGTTGGTTTCAAGAGCAGAATAAAAAGCAGATACAGAATAATGCAGTTAGTATCTTTTAAGTAAAATCTCGCAAAAATATCGCCAAAAAATGTTTAAACCGCCACTTTTTCGTCATCTCGCCAAATCAAAATTCTTCTCGCTAAAGTTGTCGTTCAAACCGCCAGTTTGGCGAGATATCGCCATATCTCGCATCTCATGTCGCAAGCACAATTTGTCTACCGACAAACACTCAACTCTTCACCTCCCTCACCAAAAAAATTTTGTTTTGTTTGAGCAGAACATTGTGAAAGGGCTCAAAGGGAATCACATAAACTGTGCACAAGTGGTGCCAGTTTGAGGGAAATTTTCCTTTTCGAGAAATTTTTCAATCGTCTTTTGAGCTAAAAGAGAAAAAGGGAAACATTTTGCTTGGTAGTACAAAAAAAAAGGGAATTTTTAAATGGAGCATGGTGTTACTATGCAAGCACTAAAGGCCTTGTTATGATGATCTACGATTGTAAATTTATTTACAAAGTAGTTTGTTTAATTATTTATTTTTTGCATGAATTACCTTTTTGTGTGTTAAAAGTTTTGTCAAGTAGTCTTCGATATAATTTTAGACTGAGAAATCCTTATAATTGTAAATAAATTTACAATTGTCAATAAGCCGATAAATATAAGAAGTATACTGTTATGAATACTGTTTTGTTTATTTGTATTGTTTTATTACTCATACAAAAATAGTTTTTGAATTTTTAATATATAAAATTTTAGACTCTTTGTTTTAAATAAGACAGTGTGATAGTCATTTTCCACTACTTAAATTATCTAGTGCAGGTTGTATGTCTGGTCTAGACGAAACAGCAATTAAAAGTTGTCTTACACCCTAAAGATTTTTACTTATCGTTAATAAATCAGTTTTGCGTACATTCATGTACTTTCTACCCATTAACTCAACCAGTTATCAACTGATTCAAGATTATATGCCAGTTTCGGAAAGATAATATACAGTCTTTTTAAACAATATCCAAAACTTTGTGTTATTGATGTATTTACTACGAGTATTTATCAAGTAAACGCAAAGATTTGAATTTTTTATTCCATTTTAATTAACTTTACAATTTACTGGAAATAAATAAATCCAACAAGTTATATGTAAATTTTAGAAATTTAAAAAATGCTTTTGGATAAAGTTGCATAACTTTGTTAATTTCAAGTCGATTTTGAATTATAAACACTCAATTTACTCGTAATTGAACATTTTTTTTTTAATATTTAAACGATTGCTATGTTTTTTGAAGAGATTGTGTCGAAAAAACATCTGCAGAGATAAATAAGTTTTCAAAATATAAAAAACTTGAAAAATTTTACTTGATAAATACAAGTAGAAACAATACATATTCCACAAAGTCTTACATATCATGTAAATGATCTGTATCGTACCACACTAAAACTATCAAGAATTCTTGAATTGGCTTATAACTGATTGAGTCACTGGGTAATAAGTGCTTGAAGGAGTGCAAACCCGGTTTTTTTACGGTAAATCAAAATTTTGAGGATGTTTGACGACTTGTGTGTTCTGCTTTGCGTTATACTCGACCAGACCTACAACTTACAGTAAGTCATTTTAAAACTGCATGCAGTTTAGTTAGTTGTTTGCATCGTGAAATTTATATGGCATATCATTTCTTATAATAAATACTTATGTTTAAACAAGAGGAAAGAGTTTTTAAAACAGAGTCTTTATTTCTTTTAGTTATAAAAATATTGAATGTATATGTTTACGAACATGTTTTATGTTTTTTAATACTTTAATGAACCTTTTTACCTAAAATTTTATAGCTTAATAAAGTTATGTCTGAAAGATATTTTAAAGATTTTTCAAATTTAAGAAGGGAAAAAGGGAATTGTTTATATAATGAATATACTGGCAACACTGATGGTTAAAAATAATACTGCATTGATAAGTGAATTAGTGAAACTGTTTAAAAACATTTGTATTATATGTGCTATAAAACCAAACCTAAAAAAAACTATAAAAAATAGTATTTATTTTGATGCTGAAATTCTCCGAATATATTAAGGATTTTTTTAAAATTTTTTTTAAATAAAAAACCCTGTTATGAAGGACTTTTTCAAATGTCAAAAAACAAAAAGAGCCAGGTAAATTTATGTCGTCATTTGTTAAAAGTAAAAAAACAAAAAGAGCCAGGCAAATTTATGTCGTCATTTGTTGTCAATAAGGTACTCAAATTAAATAAATTAATTTTTTATATTTGTATAATTTTTCATAATTAAACAAAACAAACAATAATTTTTATATTTTGCAATTAATTTTTAATACAACTAAATACCTTAATATTAAGATTGAAAATTTTTACAGAGTATCTTATATTTTTATCGCAGGCGAAGCAGCGGGTATTTGCTAGTATAATATAAAGAACTTGCTGTTATTGTAACCTGTTACTTCATTTACTTATTTGGCAATAAGCCCAAATATAAATAAATAATTATAATATTTAATTATCAGAATCATGAACAAATATTCAACATAGTCATTAGATTTTTGAACACAAATACTTCTGATTTAAGCTTTCTTAGAAGGTGAATTTTGGCCATATTTAAATAACTGAGTGAAGTGGTGGCCATGGCATAAGATAAGAACCTTGATCAAAAACTGAAATGGTCCATTCGTGTTTTTTTAACTTCTTCTAATCAAATGTTTTGGGCCACAAACCTCCAACAACGACAAATTCACTTTAATTGCCTAGTTTAGCCTATAATAATAATAATAATAATTCATTTAAAATTATGACGACTGCCGTTGAAAGCGACGAATTTAATACAGTGGCAAAGTCAAAATAAGAACGTGAAGGCGTGTTATTTTTTAATGGTACTGATGAGAATAAAAGCTGGCTCAATTGTGAGTCAGAGAGAAGGAAAAAAAGAGAGAGATAAAAAATGTGTTTTGGTTGAATAAAATTTTACGGCTTGTAGTTCTGTTACATAAGTAATTAGAAGGTAATCGAATTAGTTAAAATAAAACACCATGTCATGCAGCAACAAGAAGAGGTTTAACTACCAAATGTCAGTAAATGCCAACAATGACGACAACAATAACTACCCCAACATTGTGGTTGCTTTTAGCTTGATTTTCTGCCGTGTTCAGCGTGACGTGAAACTGACACTTGCTATCTGAAGTCATAAACCTTGAAAGCTTATCATCTATAGTTCTCATTAAATGTTAGTTTTAGTGCTCAAAGTGGTAACGCCGAAAGAATGCTATGAATGCTGTTCATGCTTGTGAAAAGTGGCACGAAGAAAAGGGTTTCTTGAAGTTTGCTTTTAATTTTCTTCATGCATTTTTTAGCGGGAAACGCGGTTTTCATAACGAATTTGTTTGAGCGTTTCTAATAATGGTTAAAAATGTCCTTGCAGCAAAAAACGGTGGTTTTTATGTTGTGATAAAGTAATTGAAGTTTCCAATTTTAAAATTTTGGGTAACCCATTTTGTATCTAAACATTTCTTCCATTTGTTTTCCCTTTAATACAGAAAAGATTTAAAAGATATTGCTTTGTCTAAGCTCTTTTATTCCCTTTGCTCGTTTTCACATATTTGTTTGCACATACAAAGCCTATATATGTAATATATCAGGTATTTCTGGTATTATTAGTTAGCTAAAGATATTGCTTTTTTATGAAATAAGAGACAAAAGATTGTTGCCTGCATACAATGTATTCAAAAATGAAAGCTGATTGCCTAAACTGCAGTATATCAGAGTAAAGAAAATGTTCTTCAATGAAGGGTTAAACTGGTCAGAATTTAAGTGCCTTAAAATATGCTGCTCTTTTGGTATGCCAAAAACAAATACTTTTTTCCGTGAAAACAATAAAAATTACAAAAACCCGTGGATTTTAGTAAATGTTGTTGCTGGGTAAAGCATGCCTTTCCACCATGCTGTCCACAACACATGTAGCGCGAAACTCTTTTGTCACCAGTTTTATGAATCACACACACAAACGTACAATGAGTTTAGGTTGTTTATCCCTTTTAACTGCTTCACTCAAAGTCAATTCCTCCTTGCTTCCTTCGCATTCTGCGATTCTTCCTTCTGTTGTGCGGAAATTTACGACCAGCAGCGCAATGTTTTCGCTGTTTATATTGCTGACATAAACACTTCAAGTCAACTTATACCCTCTATAACTTGAAGTGACCGACTACGCAGCTGTATAAGAAAACTTCAGTAGTGGTTTCATTTCACTATTTATTGATAAGCAAAAATAAAATAAGTTGTATAAAATTTGCGCTTTATTCAACTAAACTTCAGCGTAGAGTTTCGGCCTTGACCAAGTTTTGGATTTTTATGCGTTTGCCACACAATACGTTCATGCTTTTGATTTATTCGTAGAAGTAGAAGCAAATTTTATTGCCAAAATGTTGTAAAAATATGTTGAATTTGATTTTTATGTTTATACTAAAATATCTTTCTTATGAATGTAGTTGATCAAGCAGTTAGTATAGTTTTTTACGCTTTACTTTTAAAAATGAATGAATTTATTTTTGAAGATTTAATATGACAAATGCTTAATATAAGTTCAATTATTGCTGGAATTTTTCTTAGAATGAAATATTTTTAAGAGCAAAGCAGTGTTTCAAGTATGGACAAGTTTAAGGCCTAATTAATGAGCCCTAATAAAATAAGATTTGTGCTCGAAAAATTTGTAAATCGTTTTAAAATCAACTTAACTCGTTTTATAAAATCTATATATTTTTCAAAATGCCTTTGTGATTAGACAAAAAGACTTTTTTATTGAGTGTTAGTCCTCAATACTACAAAAACTGAGATATTATAAAATTGAATTCTTTAAATTTTGCACAAAACAAAATGTAATTAAAACTGAATTGATCTGCTTTAAGATCAAAATTTGTTTTAAGAAGTTGTTGAAAACATTGCTTGATTTTTAAGTTAATAAGTCTTGTGTTTGCCTTAAAATCATAAACTGCTAGACTTAACCAATGCTGTCCCCACATCATCAGCAAAATTGAGTAAAATTTTATAGATCTTTGTTTATTTGAAAATTTTCATACAGCATAGGAGGCTGTTTTTTATAGCTTTATTTAAAACTCAGAATATATTTCAATTAAGCTGACTTAGTTCCGTGTAACTAGGAATTTTTTTCTGGGATCCCAAAAGATTTTATTTCTTTGAATCTCGATATTTTCCTTTATGGGATCCTGGAATTAAGATATTACAAAAATGTATGGGAGTATTCTCAAAAATTAACCCTTTGCATCTTATTGAATATGAAACTTCTTCATCTTTCACATTAAAAAATTCTAATGATAGCGATCATTAATAATATGGTTAACTTAAACTTAACTTCAGAAAAATGTTTATTTAATTCAAGTTCAATAAATGTTAAGGGTATTAGTTTCGGAAGAATATTTTTATCAAAAGTTGGAAATTCTATTACCAGGCAGAAAAAAATTAAAATTAAGCTTAAATGAAATTTACTTATGCTCTTTTTTAAAGTATTATTTTGACACTTTTTTATGTTGTGGTCAATACAACTCCTTGGGCATAACATTCATATTCGATACTCTGACACAAGACATTCTTTAGTTCCGTAATAGATGCGTAACCTAGTTATTTACCAACATGAAAAGATCAAACGTTTACTTCAGATCAGCGAATTTTATTAAAAAAATAATATATAAATATAATAAACGATTGTGGTGTTAAGAAGGTTCCTCTGAAAATTTTGTAATGACCATAACTCAATTAAAGGAATTTGATGAAAAAGCCATATTTATAGCTAAACAAAACTTATAATTATTTTTTTCCCTTATCAGTTTGTCTTAAACTATGTTTGGCTTATAATCTATTAAACCTCAAGCGGCACACCTCAGTCAGTACCAACGCACAATGGGTAAATTATGGCAAAAGTGAAGATAAATTAAAATTAAATAGTATTTAAATTAAAGAAAAAAAGACACATAGTAATGTTTGGTAAACTATGAAAGAAGAAAAGATTCTGCATCACTAGGTGAGAGAATTTCTAAATATTATACCTTTTACCCGCAATGCACTTTGAAAGTCATTATTTTTCACTTTTATTGCGCGCAGTAACAAACGTGCTTATCAGCAATTTGGAAATTTTTCTTTTGTGCATTAGTTTTAAAACATTAAAGAAAACTATAATAAAACCTTAATGTTCGGTGATCAATATATTAACGCAACACAAAATAGAATCTATTCAAAAAAATAGTGTTTTCATATGTTTTATTTTTTTAATTTTAATTTGCCTTAAGAAAATGTGTAGTTGTAATTTGTTAATAGAGATATGCATAGTTGTGAGTTGAGTAAAGTTGAGGGAAACTGTGAAAGTTGCGTCATTGTTGCGCACTTTCGTGGTATTTAAATTTTTTTTATTATAACTTACATGGCACAAATCTATGATTTTTTTGAGAAAAGTGAAAACAAATAAACAGAACAAAATAAATGCAAGGGCTATACAGGTTTTGTTGTGTGTTTTTTTTTGTGTTTATTTTTATCGTATCAATAACGTATTTCTTTGGATATAATTAATGAATCGGATTTCAAGTAGATGTTATTTATACAGATTTTATTAATGCTTTTGATAGTGTCCCCTTGTACTTTAATTAAATAACTGGGAAATTTTTGTTATCATTTTACTATTCTAAAATGGATTGGCTCTTACATATTGAATAGAGTAAGTTACAAGAAAATAGTTGATATAAATTTTTTGTATTTTGTTTTGACCTCTGATGCTCCGCAGGGTAGTTTACAAGGTCCGCTATTTTTAAAATTACATTAATGATTAATTTTTCTCTGCTAACCGTTTTTAATGTATTTTTCCTGTTGATGATTTAAAAATTTATATAAGATCACATAATTTTTTTTAATGTTTTTAAACTGCAATCCAATTTAAACTCTGTCCATGATTGGTGTATAAAAACTACTAACTAATAACGTGTACGATAATACTCAAAATATGCTTGTCCTATTTAACGTAATTTTTTCTAAATAATATGCAACTTAATAAAGTAAGTATTGTTAAGGACCTTGGTGTGATCTTTGACTCAAAAATTGCGTTTGTTTACCATTTTAATTAAAGTATCCCTTAAGTATTTCACATTTCCTTTCTCTGAGACTGAAGTCGCTTTTATTTTAATACAACGTTCAAAATTAGAATATGCGTCATTTATTTGGAATCTGTCTTATTATTCACGTATGTTGCATCTTAATCCATTTTCTACTAGGCTCCTTATTTTTTTTGAGAAAAAGTGTCAAACTGCTAAATATCATCAATCGAGATCAAAAAATATGTAACATATGTTCAGATTGCTTATTGAGTTTAAATTTTTTCCGTTACGAGAAAAAATGGGGTGGTCGTTTTTCCGACTAGCAGCGTAAAAGGTGATCAAATATGGTAAAAATAAATTCCTCCATTAACCTTCAATTATTGCTTAGAAAAATGTTTGAGTTTTTTTAGTATTTTATCATTACATTTTATCATTACATTTGCATTATATGTTTTCTAAAAAATTTTCTCATACAGCCAATAAAGGTCCAAAAATCATGACTTTTCTTTCCAGCCCCGAACGACTTAGCATAAAAATCTTGAACAATTAATTATATATGAATTTAATTGCGAACTTTAAACAGTGAGTTGATCACAGCTAAATAACTCAAAGACTATTGAAGAGGAAATGTAGCGCTTTTCGAAACAGACTGTCTAGTCAGCTAAGTGATTGACTCTTTACAGAGTTGTTGTTGTTGCCTTCTTAAAAACTTACTTTATCTAAAGCTCGCAGTTAAATTGATGTAATCTTGAACAATTTTTCAATAGACTATTAAGAAAGTACAACATTCTGACTTTATTTGAAAAAAAAGTGATCGAATTCCATGTTTAGAAGCGCAGATATGAGCGTAAGTATGATGGGTCCTTTTACTGGTCGGATAAACGACCAGCAGTAGAATATAGGTTAAGAGTGTACAAAAATCATTCTTAAGGTTTCCTTTACGTTTCTTAAAATTTTAAGAGCTGATTATCTCCTATAATTACAGATGAGATCTTTTATACTTGCTTCCTTTACATAAGAGAATAACTTTGTTATCATTGCGATTTATTTCTGATGCTGCAATAATAGGAACTGTAGATTAATAAATAAATATTTGTGTACCTAGTAGATTTTTTTTGATATTCTGATTTGTTTTGTTAAGCCGAACTAATAAATCCCTTAAATTGCCTGTAAATAGAGTATTAAGATATCTCGTGAGATGCCGAACAATGCGCACTGAAGAATCCGTAGCCGCTGTACAGGAAAGCATTGAAGATGATCCTAATCAATCAATTCGTCGCCGTTCTCATCAACTGGGGTTGTGTCCCTTCACTTTATGGAAGATTTTACGAAAAGATATTGGCTTAAAACCTTTCAAGATTCAACTTGTGCAGGAATTAAAGCCAAAAGACCATCGTATGCGCCGCCAATTCGGGGAATGGGCTGAATTGATATTGATTTTGAATTTTCATGGAAAATTTTATTTTCCGATGAAGCCCATTTTTGGTTGAATGGGTACGTAAGTAAACAGAATTGTCGTATTTGGAGTGAGGAGAATCTACAAGCTTTTGTCGAAACACCATTACATCCACAGAAAATTACTGTTTGGTGCGCTTTATGGGTTGGCGGAGTCATTGGCCCATATGTCTTCAAAAACGATGATGGTCAGAATGTTACTGTCAATGGTGAACGGTATGGAGCTGGCATTAATCTTGCTGATATGTGGTTCCAACAGGACGGAGCCACATGCCAAACAGCGGGCGCTACAATTAATTTACTCATGGAAACTTTTGACGAAAAAATAATTTCACGAAATGGCCCAATTAATTGACTCCCAAGATCGTGTGATTTAACCCCATTGGATTATTTTCTTTGGGGTTATGTGAAGTCACACCTGGAAATCAACATTCGCAGAGTTATCGGCGAGATACGGCCGCAAATGCTGCGAAAAGTTTGTGAAAATTGGTGTTCCAGATTGCGCCTTGTACGCGCCAGTCGGCGGTTACACGGCCAAAATCATAATTAAACAATAAGGTCATAAAATTTTCTATTCAATAAAGCTCTCTTCGTTGATATTAAAAATACATTACTTTATTTTATTATGATTTAAACTTGTATCACTCTATAAAAAACACCCTTTATAAATTGGAATAATTATTACATATAATCATGTAATCATTTCTTAACTTAGTACATAAATAAAATTATTTTGGCATCTCCTTCAACTTTTGACTTAATAATTTAAATTGGCAAACTTTGTCAATTTTTTGAACTTTAATATTTTTGTTGTTTTAAGTGCGCAGTTAAATATATATTATATTAAAAAAAAATATCGAAAAATGCATGATACGAGTATTATGGCAAAACTAACAGAGTGGTCAGTCAAAATCAACTGGTCCAAAACTCGGTGCTCAACCATTTTCAAAAGAGATTATATTTATATCAAATTTTGCTCAATGTATTGGCATTTTAGAAAAGCTCCCAAAACTTTTTCTGCAAGCATACTTTGTCACTGTAATATGAATAAGTATAAAAAGTTTATTGTCTCTCAAATGAGGTCTTAAAATAAGTTGTCCGTGAGTTAGTTGTTCTTTCGAAAACAATAGTATGAAAAAAAGCCATGAAATGTCAATTAACCCCGTAACTTCTTGGGGTCTGATGAAACACTTTCTTTTCATACGATTTTTTGCTTAACTCTACCTTTTCTTTCACCTCCGTAAATACTCTTTCTCCCACCTCGGACACCCTGTATATTAATGTGCTTGAAAATTTAGAAAAATGTTGGTTAACTTTTAGATAAAAGGGTGTGTTCAGAGAATTTTGGTCTAATGTCGTGTGTAGTTTAAGAAAAATTAGCTTGTTTGAGATAATTTTGAAATTAGCCAATTGTATGGGAAATTGTCAATTTTTTTATAATGATCTCGGCAGAAGAAATGATGAAATTTGTCTTAGTGTCAGCATAGTACTGGCTAAAATAAATACAATAGGGGTACTCACAATGTGGTGTATTCAGTCTTGTATTCTGTATTTGTGGTATATATGGTTTCTGTGGGTAATTATACAAACAAAATGTAAGCAACTAAAAAAACACCATGCTTATGCAAACCACAAATGCAACACTAGAAATCATTGAATTTATGATGTATTGTGCTTACTGCTTGTGAAGCAACTGATTCACAATTAAAAACAATAATGTAGATAATTTAGTCCGTGCTTTAAGTAAAATTATTGATACAAATACGTTACGTATCGCCTTCATTAAAAAAAACCTGGCCATTTCAGCAATTGAAAAGACTTTGACCTAGCTTCTATTGATCAATTGTGTCGTGCGTTTTATTAAATGTTTGATCACAAATGACCAAGAACTGGACCTACGTGTTTAATGCCGACTCCGAGTGACTTATGTTCTCAAGAAGCTTTACATGGCAGTTTTTACTCTCTGAGGTTTGCCATTGTCTGCATAGAGGTGACGACCGAACAGAAAAACTAGTTCGCCTTCATTATCTGAACACAAATTCAACATAGTGATGCACATACTTAAATTAATTATTGTTTATTAAGTTGAATACTAACTTACTACTAACGTCTCTAATTGCAGTTTCAACATTTTCTATGGATTTATTAAAAAGTTTTTGTTAATTTTATTAAGCAAAATCAGCTGATTGTAAATAATTTACAAACTTATAAATGGTACGTTCACATATTTTATGAAGTGAACATATTTACCACAAATACACCACATTGTGAATGCCTTTTACATTACTTTATGTGACCTTCTCCGAGAAAAGGCACCTAGTGTGTGAAAATGAAGTTTTGAGAAAAATGCATTTTAAGTTTCATAACGCATTATCACTGTGAACACACCTTCAGTTGGGAGATGCGATTTGGTATGGTTAGTTATGATTGGGTGCCGACTTTGGTCTATTCTTATTCTTCACCCTTTTAGGTGCCAGAATCCACTCTTAAGTCCAAATCCGTTTTTTGACACACTAGATCCCTTTTCTCGGAGAAGGTCACATATGTATACGCATTATTTTCATCGAATAATATTAAGCTCTAAGAACATTTTTTGATCACAATAAATTTATAAGAAATACAATAAGTAAGACTTTTTTTCACTACATGTTTATTAAAAAACAGTGTAACGAAATCGACTAAAGAAAAAGCACAACCAAACTCTATACAAATTCATCTGAAGGGACATGTTGCAAGTTCATCGCACTTCTTCGGATTTCTCAATGTCGTCACAGTTTTTTTTCATTTATTTTAAAAGTTAAAGTGTTCGAATTTTGTTCTGATGAAATTTATTGAATTTTACAGCCATGTTCTTTGTTGGAAATAAAAAATAAAATCAATTTTTTTCTGTAGATTTTAACGTTAAATAAGGCTATGTAAAAATAAATCCAACAAAATACAAAATGAAGCGAGTAGTGAAGCAAATTCTTGCATTTTTCTTTAATTTAAGAAAAAAATTGGTGTTTCTTTCATTTTTATTAAAATAATATGCTATTAAAACATTTGTTTTCTACCATAAAAATGCTACCATTTCGTCAAATCTGAACCGATTTTGGTCATCTTAAGCTCGTTGGAAAGACAATATGACGAGCAACATATTGCGATATAGAACTTTGAAAAATATAAAAGTCACTATGAAAAAAATTCAAATTTGTTTTCAGCCAAAAAAGCTGACCAACATTATTTCTTCACATATTTTGGCGTAAATGCTCTTAATAAGCATAATTATGATTTTCATTAGTATTTGAGCCCGAATCACCCTGTCGTTGCCATATGGAAAATATAAACACTTAAAATGTTCTTATTTTAGTTTTAACCACTCTATATTTGCTGTTAACAGGTCATATTGAAAATTTTAAAAAAATTTAATTTTGATAATTCGGGTTAACTTCGGTCCAGTCTAATGTAATTCCTTGATAGTTTTGTAGAAAATACTTCTCTAAGATAAGAGAATAATCTCTTAAAAAATTTTCTCGTTCTTTAGGAAACGAAGGTTGTAAAATCAAGTTATTTTTAACATAATCCCATTTCTGCAAACTCCTTCTCTGTAGATTTTTGTCTAAGCTCGTAAATATGTATTCGTGTTACAATCCTTAGCTCTATATTATTATATTATTAGAAGTAGCTGCATTTTTTTCATGTAAGGCTGACTACAAAAATATTTAATAAAAAAAGTTGCGGATTTTGGCACAACAATTGCATGAAAATGCGCGGAAACAAAAAAAAATCACTTATATGTAAAAAAAGACAAAAATAAATCACAAATTTTTAAGTACGCCAATAGAAATGTGTTAAGTGACTATATAACTTAATAAGGCAGTTATAAAATATGTTTTTTCTAAATATTGCTTATCGCAATACATAACCAATTATTTAACGATTTCTCACAAAAAAGCAATTTGCGAAGCTTTGAACTTATGCTATTAGCAGAAGGAAAAAATTAACTGAACGCTTGAAAAAAATACTCTGAATAAATAAAGCAGTACCCTGACAAGCGGCACTTAAGGAAAGTAACGGTTTATATATGATGCGCAATATGTACTTCAACCAAAAAAATCACCAATATTACAAAACTTTAATTTTTTAAGAATTAGACTTTTTGCCAGCTTTTTTCATCAAAAACCTCATAGTGCGTCGTTAAAATAATACAACATTGATAACTTCGATTATACAAAAATATGGCTATTTTTATGGGGGTATTTTAACTTCGGTCCAGTCAAAGATAGTTCCTTACTAGTTCCACAGAATTTTTCTACTCGGGGGACTTTTGGAGTTGACAAGAACCAATTTGAAGTGACAATTTAATAGTTCCTTAACCATTTCTTAATAGGCTTTTAATTGTAAGAATCCTTTATTAACCCAACTCACAGAATGATCATTTAAAACTGTAGGGTTAAAAGAAATATAATTTAAAAAGCAACGCTCATTATAATAACCGATTTTTTAAAAACCTTTTTTCACGGACATAAAAATAATTTTCGCACTAAAAAAGTTTCAATGCCAAATATACCTTTCTCCTTAACTAGTTGGTAAAAATTTAATATTCCCAAAAAAACAAGTCAACGAACAACAGAAATCAACGCAAGTATGTGCAAGATGCAAGTCAAACAGGTATCAATTATATAATGGACTTAATTGCTGTAAACGGTATGCCAAACTCAAGGACATTATCATATTTTCTCATCAAGTAAGTCAACCCTTATACTAAAAAGAAACCAACTAACCGTGAGTTGTAAAATTTAACACAAACAATAAAATATTATGACGAAATGATATAATAGAAGGATTTTACTCACAGAAAATGTATTTGCCGCAATGACCTTGGTGGTAGATCTAAGAGCATTTAAGTACCTGCTTTTTCTTTAAAACCTTTATGCCAGATTTCTGTAAATAGTTTTCTCTTAGCAACGTAAATTTTTTAACACGCTGTTTTCGTCAGTGACTTAAAAAAAATACAAGTGTGTATATTAATACACACAAAACTTTTCTGCGCCACTGGTTAAATAATATTAGCTGGAGTGTTATTTTTATAGCTAAAAAAAAATAAAAAAATAAAAAAAAGCATAAATAAAAAAACTCATCTATAATTCATTCCGTATATAACATAAAAAGTTTTTTAGTATCAATAAAATGGCACTTAAATTAACATTAAACTTATTATTCATGTTTTGTTGCTCGGAGATTTGTTTAGTTTCAATTTTTTTTTGCCACTCAAGAGCAGCCAAGCGAAAATATTAGTTCCATGTTAGAAGTCTGACGAAAGAAATCAAAGAATCTATTTGCTTTTGTGCTAACTTATTGTTATTTGGGTGCGAACTTTATTAGACGGAATAATTAAATATTTCAAAACCGTTTTGTTGCTTCGTTATTTGAACTTTTTGCGGTATGCATAAATTAATATTTGTTTTTTGCAGTCTTCGATGATAGGTACTAATGTTTGATACTTTATGTAGATAAAATAATTACTTATTTCTTAAAACCCCAACCTACGTCTAGTCTGAATTGCTTCTCTGTCTTCGTTCGTCCTCTTATTTAATTTATAAGATTTGTATTTACATAATTTGTTGTTTGTTTGTTTGTTTTTTGTTTTTTGTAAAGCTATTTAAAGAAATTTCAACGGTTTAACAAATTTTGACAACATGAGTGGGCGTTTGAAAAGTTCTGTCAGTTTTAATTGTAATTTAAATTTAATTTAAGTTTTTAATATTAAATTATAAAAATATTAATATAGATCTAAAAAAAATTTAATTATATGTGCTGCAGATTGTTTTTCGCGTCACTCGATTTTTTATTTATGGTTATAATGTTTTAGCACAAATGTGCAAAGGTAAGCTATTATAACTTTAAAAAAGTTATTATAAGTTAAAAGTTATTATAAGTTATGTTGACTTTATATGATTTAAATACAAATTCTAAATGTTTGATAGTTTAAATCATACTTGATTTTAAATACAAATTCTAGTTGTTTGATAGTTTAAAATCGTTTATTGAGCTTAAGGGCAAAGTTAGAACAATTAATTGTTCTAACGAATTTTTCCAAAGAAACAACAACAACAACAAAGTTTTTTCAATATGAAAAGGAAAAAATTACTAGCTGATCTGATTGCAATTTCTGCTCTGCTAAAAGCGTCATCAGAAATCTTTGTGATACCCGTGCAAGCGCGCGCTAACGCACTGCACCATCGGGGCGATGAGATTTGAAGCGTCAATTTCTCAGTTTTTCCTCCATTTCATCATATCACATTTGTTGTTGTATTTCTGTAGACTTCCAGCAGGCTGTTGGACTACATATAATAACATAAGCATAGAAACTAAAGTAAAACAGAAATACAACAACAAATGTGGCATGATGAAATGGAGGAAAAACTGAGAAATTGACGCTTCAAATCTCATCGCCCCGATGGTGCAGTGCGCTAGCGCGCGCTTGCACGGGTATCACAAAGATTTCTGATGACGCTTTTAGCAGAGCAGAAATTGCAATCAGCTCAGCTAGTGATTTTTTCCTTTTCATATTGAAAAAACTTTGTTGTTGTTGTTGTTTCTTTGGAAAAATTCTTTAGAACAATTAATTGTTCTAACTTTGACCTTAAGCTCAATACACGATTTTAAACTATCAAACAACTAGAATTTGTATTTCAAATCAAGTATGATTTAAACTATCAAACATTTAGAATTTGTATTTAAATCATATAAAGTCAACATAATTAATATAGAGGTCATTTAGAAAAAAAAAACTTTAGTTATTATAAGTTTTTAAAACCAAAATATTTCAAAATACTTTGCAGACTCTTTTACAAGGCTTTTAAATATTAAAAAACGGTGTTTTTTTATTTTTATATTAATGCTTGATGGTATGTTGTTTGATGGCTCTGTGAAATAAGTTCCCAAAATAAAAATGAAATAAAGTGAGTTTAAATGACCAATACTCGTTTGTAAAATCAACACGTTGACTGAAAGTGTTACAGTTTTAGTGGGCATTTTTCACATGGAACAAAATAAAAGGATAAATTTGCTATTTCTCTAAGAAAAAGATCTTAAATGTTATAAATTAAAGTTAAACCCAAAGAAAAGTGAGTTCCTTTCACAAAAAATCTTGAACGGAGAAGATAAATCGCACAGTGCGCTTTTTTCGATTTTAGGATGACAAGAGAATTTTTTTTTTTTTGGAATTTCATAAAAAAGAAAACGTATGTTCGACAGGTTATTAATTCAGAGTTATGAAAATTATACTAACAAATTTATATTCCAATTACTTTTTTTAAAAAATTAGTAAAAGTTTGAAAATTTTCTAAACAAAAAGTAGCTTAATTAAAGCAAAAAATGAAAGACAATTTTAAATATTTACAACTTTAAGCAAAATGTACGTTTTGAAATTATAAATTTTTTGTTTATTGTTTTAATACATATGTATTAAAAAAAATTAAAACCAAAACATTGACTGAAAAATATAAGAAAAGTTGTCGAAGTGTGCCTATAAATTTTTGAAGTTTGAATTTAGCCAAATTTTAGTAGAAAATATGTAGTATATATCCCCATATACCACCAAAATATAGTACTTTGACATTATATTTCTGCAAAAAATTCAAAAATCAAATTTTTTTGACAATCCTGTTTTTTATTTTTTTTTAAACTTCGTTAATTTAGTAATCTAGTTTTATGGAAAATATATCTGAAAGTTAACCGATTAAAATAATTTTTTGCATGACGGTTAAATAAACTTAATATAATCTTTAAAAACACAAATAATAAATTTTATGCTCTTATCTATACTATTATATAAAAGGAGACTCACGAATTTGATCCAGAATAAGCTCGGTAACCGCTGAACCGATTTTGATAATTCTTTTTTTATTCGATTCCTATGATAATATAGATTGTTATAGCTTCCCAAGGTTTTCGAAAAATGTATTCTTTAATTATTGCAAAATCACGAATTTTATTTGATGCCTACATTCAACCAGCAGCACCAATATAACAGCAAACAAAGCTTTTCTCTCTATTTCGAGAGAGCTTCTCTTAATATAACACGACAGCCATGTTGTGTAGTTAAGCTGAATTCACTGATAACCTTCAGCATGTTTTTGTGGGATTTAAAATAATGTTAATAAAGTTGAGAGCGTGTAGAGATTTTTCTCTCTGAGCGAAAACTTCATATGAAAAAACTTTCAAAACATTCTCAAGGTGATCAGTGAATCCAGCTTTACTTTCAGGGAGATTATTGCTTTCATACAGTGTTAATTAATTTTCTTTGTTAATGTCTTGAAGGGAGTTGCCAGAATTAAGTTATCAGCATTAATTATGTTTTGCAGCCTTGCCAGCGAGCTTTTCCCCACTTGAGATTGTGTTAGTCTATCTATACGAATATATAAAAGCGTTGTGACTCTGCACGGATGTTTGACAATCACGCAAGAACCACTGAACAGATTAACACGATATAGGTATCAAACGATTTGTAATTTCAACTTTATCGTAATATACTATGTTAGATTTGCCACGTCTTCTTTCCATGCCCACTTTTTGAAAAAAAAATGCTATAGTTCAGACGATTTTGGTCGTATGAGAGACTAGAATTTCGTAATCTACGTTGTATGGTTACTTTCGCTAACTTTACTAAAAATGGGCATGACCCACTTTAGTTAAGTCCACTTTTCGGGGGATAAACTTGGAGTAAAGCAAAGCGCACTAGGTTTAAGCTTTATTGAGCTGAAATTCCGGCATTCTATTGTTTCGAGTATGAGATGGTTTAAGTGAAAAAATTTTGCCACTCCCCCAAAAATGTTATACTTCGAACAGTTTTGGTTGTATTAGACTAAAATTTGTTAATTTAGTTCATACGGCTACTTTCGGCAACTGTACTTAATATGGCGAGTATATAAATTTTTTTTCGAATAGCATGAAAATTCGTATATAGCAGTAAGGTGGTCTGCGGCAGGGCAACGTCTGCCGGGCAATACTATACATTAATAAGAATACATTAATAAGTATATATCAGAAAATTCTGATCGTCATGCATTGATGTTTCAAACGGAAACGTCTAGCAAGTGTTTTGTTCTAAGGTCAATTTACACTTTTACAAATTCACAAAACGATCATAAAAAATTCATTGAATTAGGTCAGGACAAATGCTACTATAACGTTAACTATGAATATGTAGATAAGGAAATAGATTAGAACATAGATTTATGTATATAACTTTGGAATAGTTTGAAATTTTTGAAATATTTTTCACAGAATTGTTTTTTAAGCTATATTTGAGTATGTTTTTCACATGAATTAGTTTTTAAGCTGTAACACATTGCAAAAAATATAACAACATTTTAAGCAAATTAGTTTTCATCAAAAAATCATAGGGGGGGTGGCAGGGGGTAGGTGGCCCATGATTTTTAATGATGGAAACTGTTTGTGACAAAATAGAACAATTTTTGCAGGTAAATTATGTTATATGAAAGAATAAGGAAAATGAAAATTAGAAAAAAAAATTAAAATTAAAAAAAATATGTACAACAAAAGCAACTCTTGGCCTATTGTTTAGTACAAGTTGGATATTTTAGAGGTTTTTTGAAACAATATAAAACATTGCATTGGTGAGGAAACGGTAAACCTTTTTCTCATTTTCCTAATTTACTTAACTAATTTACTCAAACAAAGAAAATTGGATGAAAATCGATTTGTAAATTGCGGAAATGTTTGCTTGCTAAGCCAAAAATGAAAGTTCAAACGTTTTTTTCTTATTCTGAGGCTTATGAGAAAATCTATAGTTTTATAATAACAGGTTTCTTTAAAACATACCTAATATCCGTACAAAATATTTCCGAAAAGAAAAGAAAATAACCGTTAATTTTATTAATCAACGACTTGATTCCATACAAAAATGCATTGTTATGCATTGAAAAAGTCTATAGTTTTTGAGATATCGCCAAAAGTTTGATGTTATTATATCGGTTTTTTTTTAAATTTAAGAAGAATTGTTGTTTTGCCGAAGCCTAATAACAACAATTAATAACTGAAGAATGCCGATTAACTACAACAATTTAAGAAGAATATATTTATTTTCAGAATATATGTAAAAAATTACATTTTTGATTATAAATTTTAAAAATTTTTTACCCAATTCTTTTATAACGCTGTTATGCAGGACTTTTTCAAAAGTAAAAAAAAGAAAGCCAGGTTAATTTATGTCATCATAACAATTACCGTTAAAATAAGTTATTCAAATTAAATAACGTAATTTCTTAATATATATACCATTTTTTCATAATTAAAATAAAAGGAACACAATAATTTTTATATTTTGAATTTGTTTTAATACAACTAAATACTTTCATTTTAAGATTTAAAATTTTTACATGGTATTTAATATTTTTATCGCAGGCGAAGCAGCGGGTATTTTCTAGTTTTACTATAAAAATATGGTTTGTATGGGAGGTAGGCGATGCAGTTGACCTAGAATTTAATATTTTTAATCTTGGCTAAAACTCATTTGTACAAAATTTCATGACCTTAGCTATGACAGTTTTTGAGATATTGTAAATGTAAGAATGTAACCCTAAAATCAAAAATGAGATAAATGAGATTTTTAGCCCCATCTTTTAAAAAATAATAGATATAAATCAAGAATAGAGTACAAATATTTTAATAAAAAAAAAAAACAAATTAGATTTAAATCAAGGTTCTTATAAAACCCGATCAAAAACTCAATATTTTTTAATTTTTCGATAGCTTATGATATGTAGAATATGTTCCCAAAGTGGTTGGGCCGATAGCAATTGCATAAAAAGTTATCGTATACAAAAGATATCTATATTTTCATACATGAACTCGAAAAAATCGTTAATAAACGTTTTCTGAATAGTCATTTTTTTTTAAACTGGCGTCCACGATATCTCAAAAACTGCTATATAGATTACCTTGAATTTTTTATTTACTTATCTCCACGATATTTCAAGAAATAATCAAAAAACTGACTTAAATTTTTTTTATTTTAAAGTAGATAAAATTTATTGAATCCTTAACCTAAATTCAGATAAAATTTGCTTTCTTTTTGAGCATTTTAAAGAGCGCAGGTTGTAAAAAAAAGGCTCTAAAAATTCACATGCCCGCCAAATGTCAAATTTTCAAATTTTATTGTTAAAGCTCCAACATATGTAATACATTTTCTGAATTTTTTGGGTTTTTTATATATCAGAGGACATACGTGCTGTGCGTTGGAGACCGTTTGGGTACCTTTTTTTAACATGACGTTTGCCGGCGTATTAACACTTTACATTACAATTTCATGCACCAAAAAATATTTTCCTACACTGCAAGCATTAATAAATAACTGCCAAATAACTCAAAGTGTTCATTTACTTCCTTTCATGAAAAAGAAAATCACGAAAATTATCGTTTTTTTAGACCTCTACGAGGGCAATTTGACATGTAAATTAATTTTTTTTTTTCATGTGTGGAATATTTTGCGAAATCATTTGGAGGCGAAGAACTATCCGCAAGATGGGTGCTGCGTTTGCTCACTCCCGACCACAAACGCGATCGTGTGACTGATTCAAAGGCGTGTTTGGCGATGTTGAGCAAAGATAAGAAGGATTTTTTCCGTCGATTAGTAACCGTGGACGAAACACGGATCATCATTACACATCAGAGACAAAAGAACAGTCGAAACAGTGAACTTCACCGATTGAACGTGCACCGAAGAAGGCGAAGACGGTGTTGTCGACCGGATAGGTTACGGCGAAAGTATTTTGGGATAAACGCGGTATAATCTACCTTGATTACCTTCCGCCGAAAAGAACGATCAATGGCGAATATTATGCAGCCGAATTGGACCGTTTCAACGACGCTTTGAAAGAGAAACGTCCCCATTTGGCGAGGAAAAAACAGCTCTTCCATCAAGACATTGCGCGCGATCACACAAACCCAGCTCCAATGGCAAAATTCCATGAATTCAAGTACGAATTACTTTCTCATCCAGTATATTCTCCAGATTGGGCCTCCTCCCACTATTTGCTGTTTCCAAACCTGAAGAAATGGCTCGACGGAAAGAGATTCACCACCAGAGTGGAGCTCATCACCGAAAGAGAGGCCTATTTTGAGGTCCTTCCGAAAACGTTTTTTCGGATGGGATAAAAAAAATTGAACGAAGTGTATCGAGCTAAAAGAAGACTATATTGAGAAATAAAACTTTTTTGCCGTAAAAGTCATTCCTTGTTTCGTTTTTCACGGACTTTTCAAATTGCCCTCGTATATGATGCAATGTACATAAATCATGACAAATATATTGAAAGTTCTAAAAAATTACTATCAATTCTTATGTCGACTAAAAGGAAACTTCTCTGCAGTTTTAAGGATTTGATAATTTAATTAAAAAATTAACAACTTTATGTTAAGGAAATTAAATAAAGCACAAGTGAGATTAATTGCACTTATTCTATAAAGGGTTATATTATTTTGTTATATTCATAGTAATTTATTATTAAGAAAGTATTATTATTATTATTTATTAAGAAATCAATTTTTGAATATACAATAGTACATATACACTTAAGATTAAATACAAAATTAAAAAATTGATAATTGATTAGTAACATCTACATTCTGATGTTCAAAATGAACAAGTGGCGAAATGTAATTATATATTTAAATATTTAAAAGCAAAGCATTGCCGTACAATACTGTTCACGAAAGTATTGGATTCAGAAATGTTGTTTTGTGTATTGTTAGTATATTTTTGGTAACCCTTTTCTATTTTTAACGATCATTTAATATATTTACTTTATGAACGGTTAAAAAACTTGGACTAAATTTTCAACGTTTTTGGATTACATATAGGACAATACTAAAAAAGAATTCTTTTTAATCCAAGGAAAAGTTTACAATCTTTTAATCCAAAAAGGATTACTTTTTAATCCGCATAAAGTAAAAAATTTTGAGAATGCGCTTATTTTGCTTTATTACGAATCCAAGTAAATTTTTGAGAACGTGGTTTCGGGTTAAAAAATTGTTTTTTTATATTTTCAAATTAAGATTTTTTATACATGTTTCTGTTTATTTAAAAGTTTTTTAAACCTTTTTCAACAATTTCTTCATACAAAACCTTAATGTCTTATCCACTCATCTGACTCAGTTGATAGCAAAGTTTCACTTATTTTGCATCATTACGGATGCAAGTAAGATTTCGGGAACGTGGTTTTGTGACCCAGCTCGGACAAAAAAAAATTATTTTATTTTTATATATTTATTTATGAAAACATAGTTTAAAATTAAAATCTTAAATTAAGTTATTTAGAGCATGGCTCCAACGGCCAATTTTATATCATAAATTTAAACTAAGAATTGTACATTTTATAAGTCTTTCAAAAAAAAAATTAAATATATTTAATACTTAAAAAAAAACATTTGACAATACATACTTATTTTTTTTTCAATGTCAGATATTATGATACAAGTTCATTGGTTTCAAAAAGGAAAGCTTTATAAAATTACATATTCATTTTTTTTTCTTTTTTTTCAATTTATGTCATATTATATTTTTTTTACTCAAGTTCAGATGTTATGGTACAAATTTAAAGCTTGTAAAAAGGAAATTAAATTTTTGATATATTAAATTTTTGAAGCTCAAGAGATAAGAATAACATTTAAAATGTCACTGTCTATTATATTACAAATATTTGAAGTTAATACGGAAACAGACAGAATATGTCTGTTCTTCTCTCTCGAGCTTAAAAAATTTGTAATATAACGCATTTAAAAAACAAACTTCAAGTTGCTCTTGAATATTTGTTTTCTTTGTACACTCAAGCAATTAGAAAAAATATGTTAAATGGATAGAGGCGCGTTTGTTCTGCAAAATGGACAGTTAGGGAGAACAGTTTTATTTAATATATGTTCATGTGTTAGTTTGCAATGACCAAATCCAAATCATTCAAATTTTGTTATGTCTAGGCGAGTTAAGTTGGAATTACGGTCGAATTTTAAAAAACCATTTATGTACAATTTGTATGTGTTTTATGTTTTATAACACGAAGAGGTGGTATTCCATTGAAAAAGTGATTATTTCCGAGTAAACTTTTGCTTGAATTGGTAGTTTTTAAAACAGGTGATTTTGTAGCAAGTTTAGCCGACTTATCGGCGCATTCATTACCGGTTATGTTAGTATGTCCTGGCAAACTTAAAAAAATTTGAAGAAACTTTTAGGGAAAATAGAGAATCTGAACATATAGCAAATTTTTCTCGTCTAAATTTAATCAGATCTATTGCTGAAGCAATAGCAATAATTTCTGCACTGAAGGCAGTGGTGAAGTGCGGACAATTCGTAGTTGTATGAATAAAGTTTTCTGTTTTCACACTCATGGGCGTCCGCAAGATTTTTTCTAGGGGGGAAAAAGGCATAAAGGAATCTAGAATGAACATAAACAAAATGTAACCTATATAATGCTATTGAATACGATTTTTGGTACTAATTTTGTAAACATGATACGCACACTACACTGGTAGACACACGTTTGTACACTTAAAAAAATTTAATATATTTTAAAGACGTGCAAAAATCTTTCTCGTATCATGTCCGAAATATTTAAAAATTTTATTTAAATTTTTTTCATGCAATACATTTCAGTAACTTTTTGATAAAGCAAATATTCTTAATAGGTTAATAAGTAAAATAATGTGAGGCCTATATCCTTAAATGAAATAGCATTAATTACTATTGAGCCCCCAAGTTTTCAACTTTTAAAATAAGAATACAAAATTTTTCTAATACTAAACAATATTCTTTTTGTTGGAAAATTGAAGAAAATAAACTAAATTCTTAGGCCACTTATTAAATTTCGAAGCCTTTAACTCCTGAACCAATTTCGAGCGGACTCAAATTTTCCAGATTTGGATTTAGGAGGTCAAAATCCATATCATTCTCAAAAATTTAAAATTTGAGCTGTCGCTATTCTTGAAATGTTCCACGCATGCTAAGGGAGATATTATACACCGTATCTCACGCAGCATTGACACCATCTACTTATTTCTTTTTCGAACATGAATCAGTTCTAGCAGCTAACAAGTTACTACAATCGAGGACGGAAACGTAACTATTATCTGCACAATTTAACAAATTTATTTTTTTAATTCAAACCGTATGAAACATGTATATTGAATTTGTTTTGGGTTTCACATATTTTCTTAACATATTCCAGAATCTCCCTGCAAGGCTTCCTTCGGAATCCTGGTTTAATATAAGCACGTGACGCGAACAAAATTCAAAAAAATTCTCAAACTAGGTGGGTGCCGCTAAACAACGCGAATTTTAAGAAGTATAAAATGATTGTTTTAAATCGAGTTGCCTATTTACGTTTATGCCATAAAAAACTTTTGACATTTACAAATTCTAATGTAAAATCGTTTGCTTAATGTGATTTTTTCAAAAATTAGTCCTTGATCCAAAATTGGGCTACTGTTTTACATTTCCTAATATTTTCTTTCGCTTTTGAATTAGAAGCTTTGCTCTCGCCTAGATCGCTGAAAATTTCCTAAATTTAAATACTGCAGAATTGTTTGTCATTTTATTAAGTTTAGAAAAAATTAAATAAAAATTCAAATTAGATCATCTTTATGATAGAAAAACAAGCCGACTTTTCGGAAAACATTAGTTTTTTATTAAATTTTTTTTTATATACCCACTTGCTATCTGTTGCTACAAAGAATGATCTTCGACTAATATGGGATATCATTCCTTAGCATTCGTCAATTTATCGTATAACTTCGTAATTTCTTTAAATACATTCGTAGTATTTACTAAAACATTCATTCGTAAGTTAAAATATTCAAAATGTGTACCAAAATATGTCCATTCTACGAATTCTAATCGTGGCTGAAAATTACGAATAAAATTCGTTAAAAAAATTTTTTATGTAAGAATACGTATTGAAAAGTGTTTGTGAAACAAGGGTAAATGAAATGGTATCGTAACTTATTAGGGCGTGTTCATATTACGCGTTTTTGTCGCGATGTACTCAATTTTTTTTTCGCAAATGTCCTTGAAAAACAATGAATATTAAATAAAGTCTAGCACAAGTGCATGTTTCAATTCAAAAAACTCATCGAACCAAAAAGCAATTCACGCCAAGCCATGCCAACTACCAAACCGAATCATGCATGCCATTCCAACGACAACGCCAACTCAAGCTATGACATGCAACCGATTTCTCAATTTATAGGTTTCTTCTTGAAAACATGTGTTGAATCACTGTGTCATACATGTATTTGATATCCATATGACGCTCTATGTTGTGTATGTGAATATAATGCTGTCTATAATACGAAAAAAACACATTTTGTTAATATTTATATATCTAATACTAGTAAACGAGCAATATTTGTTTGTTTGTTTATTTGTTTGCAAATGAGTTCTCGAAAACGGCTCAAGCGATAACGGCACATAACATGGTGTCTTCATACCAATTTTAATGAGCTGTCCTGTGCACCATGCAAACGTTTCAGTAAGTCATGTCATTATCGAACTCAATGCGCTAAGTTATTTTAATCAAACCTAGCACTGTTGTAGAAAGCCACACTCAACTAGTTCGAACAACATGACATGGCTTGACAATGAGTTGTTGTCGCACAAATCATTGTTCAAGCAATTCGTCTTAGGCTAGCCTTTAATATTAAATAAATAAATGTATTTAAATACTTACAAAATTCAGTATTTTTTAGCCGCTTCTGCGAAATAAAATGTAAAAGCGGTGTTGCAATCGTATACAACATAAGTACTACATAAAAACAAGTGGTTTTGCTCAGCTTGAAAGGACATTAGGGAGCTTGATCGTCGAAGAAAATGGCGGGGCGAAACTGTTGGAAAAAGCTAGCGTTCAAATTGAACGAACATGTTCGTCGGGCATGCGATTTTTTCTTGTTTTTCGCAATCATTTTGTTATAGATATTGATAAAGCAACAACATGAACAATAAAGAAAACGCTTTCAAATTTGTGCTGGTCATGTTATCGCTACAGAATTTCATGAGTTATGACGCTTACGCTCAAATTATAGAACACGTTAGTCGAACACCTCTTGTTTGACGCAGAAAATCAAAAATTTTTGCCAACAAGCCAACAGGCTCGACGAACTCTCGAACAAGCTTCTTAACTAGCGAACTGGCTCGAATATGGCCGCCGCTCGACGAATCTGCTCGCTGATGTGTAAGCCCTTTTATTTATAAACTATCCTTAAAAAAGTATTTTTGTATTCTCTTTAAAATATATTAAATACATAATGAACATATAGTAACATGAAATAAAAAAAGCCGTACGTTACAAAAAATTCAAAATCGACTTTTTGATTGAATATGATGATTGATCCAAACACATGTTTCGCAAAATTGTACACTTCTACAACTAAAAACGACGTTTTTATTAACAAAATTCTCAACGCCCTAAGTTCAAGCGCAACTTACAGTTAAGAAAGTTTTTTGCTTCTCTCTTAAAATTGTTTAATTTAAACTTACGAATTTTTTTGATTTAATATGAAGATATATCAAAAATTTTCACTGCCAAGGTTACCCCTGCAGACGCCCATGGTCATTGCCTAAATGTTTCGAGGCGGCCGTAGCCTAGTGGGTAGAGTGCGTTGCCCGTAAGCTAAAGAACCGCGGTAGCTCGGGTTCAATTCCAGCTCAGACAGAAAGTTTTTTCAATTGAATTAATTTTTCTATTCGGTCGTCACCTCTCTGTAGACAATGGCAAACCTCAGAGAGTAAAAATTGTCATATAAAGCTTCTTGAGGACATAAGCCGTTCGGAGTCGTCATTAAACATGTAGGTCCAGTTTTCGGTCATTTGTGATCAAACATTTAATAACACGCACAACACAATTGATCAATAGAAGCTAGGCCAAAGTCCTTTCAAGGGCTGAAATGGCCAGTTTATTTTTTAAATGTTTCATGTGGGGTGTTATTTTTATTGAATTTAAAAAGGTAAAAGCTTTTAAAAAGCTAGGTAAAGTTAAACAAGTGGTGACATGTATTTTACATGTTTCATTGGAAAATAAGGTAAAATAAGCATTTTTGAAATGGTAGAGGGGAAATTTTGTATTTATTTTTTTAAGACTGTGTTTTTTTTTAATATGTTCATTAAAAAGAGTTAAAAATCCATAGAGTAATGTTTTAAAAAGTTTGTTCGTCAAGAACTTACTTTTTGCTTCCATTGAAAAAGACCATAGTCTATTTTAGGTATTGTTATAAAATGTTAGCATACATAAAAAAAAAATAAATGCAAGTAAGCAACTCCTTGTCATTTCACTCAATTTCACAACGTTTCTTCTCGATTTGTGTTCTGTGTCATCACGGACCAAATTTTTAAAGATTTGAACGTACACAAACACTAGTTATCACGAAATCGGTAACTAAAGATCGATACAGCGTGACGTTACACAAATCGGTAACTTGCCGACTATTTTACAAGAACGAGCTACTGAGCTGAGTTTTGAACCACGGTTTTTTAGCTTTCGGGACTCTTTCAGTAGACTACGGCCACCTTCCAATCATACATTTCCTTATATTTGGTAATTGTTCAACAAACCAGGTGAAAGATTTTGGAATGAAAGAAAGTACGAAGTTATTCGTACGAGAAACTGAGGAACGATAAGGAATTATACTCTTATTAGTCGAAGATCATTCTTCGAAGATGATAAGGGGCATTTAAGCCAACAACACATATGAACTTGGGCGATGAGCAAATTTGTGTTTTAAAGTAATTAAACACTAGAAAAAAACAAAGTAAAATAAGTTTAAAAAACTAAATGTTTTCCGAAAAGTCAGCTTAAAAAATTCTTTTTCTGTCATAAAGATGATCCAATTTGGATAATTTTTTTTATTTTTCGTAAACTTAATAAAATTGCCAACAATCTAGCAGAATTAA
Source organism: Dichetophora obliterata (assembly GCA_963920525.1). Classification (NCBI taxonomy): domain Eukaryota; kingdom Metazoa; phylum Arthropoda; class Insecta; order Diptera; family Sciomyzidae; genus Dichetophora; species Dichetophora obliterata. The sequence continues at coordinate 147,262,907 of OY986435.1, read as the reverse complement.
AATTTGAGAAAATTGCAGCGATCTAGGCTAGGGCAAAGCTTCTAATTCGAAGGCGCAAATTTAGGAAATTCTGAATAAAGTTGGTTAATTTTAGATCAAGCACAAATTTTTTAAAAAAATCTGATTTCAAATTCTTGTTAAGAAAACGCTTATACATTAGGATATCATATAGTAAAAAGTTTTTTTATAACTTAAATTTAAATAGGAAACTCGATTTGAAATAGTTATTTTATAATTCTTCAAATTCACGTTTTTGAACATGTGTCTACCCATTTTAGAATTTTCTTACATAACATGCTTATATTGCGTCCAGGATTCAGAATCAAACCTTACAGGGAGGATCTGGAATATGTTTAGAAAATAAAGGAGCCCAAAACCCATCTATACACAAGTATTTTTATACCTATTTTATAATCTGAATACCTTTAATACCATGTACCTTTTATGTATATATTCATACGTTTTGAATTAAAAAAAAAAATAAATTTTTTAAATAATTTGTTTGAATGTTTCCAAACTTCATTTTAGTAACTTGCATGCTGCTAGAACTGATGCATGTTGGAAAAAGAAATAAGTCAGTTGATGTCCATACGGGGAGCATTTCAAGAATAGCGACAACTTTAATTCTTAATTCTTGCGGATTATATGGATTTTTAAATCCTTAATCCAAATCTGTTAAATTTCAGGCCGCTCGCAATTGGTTTTTGAGTTATTGGCCTTCAAATCTGGAAAAATTCTCTTAAAATCTGGTTTTATTCATTTAAAAAAAAAATATAGTGGGAAATTTTTTTATTCTTATTTGAAAAGAAGAAATCTTGGGGGCTAAATAGTAATTAATACTATTTTATTTAAGGACAAAGAAGACATCACATTATTTAATTTTCTGAATTAATAAGAATATTAGTTGAGAAAAAAATTTTGAAATTCCATGAAAAAAAAAATTAAATTTGTAAATGTTCCGGGCATGATACGAGAAAAACTTTTACCCCATCTTTGAAATATATATAATTTTCTTATGTGTATAAGCGTGTCTCAACAGACGTATCATGATAACAAAATTAGTACCAAAAATCTCAGAAAATAGAATTATATAGGTTACATTTAATTTTTGTGCATTCTAGACTCTTTTATGCCCTTCCCCCTTTCCTCTAGAAAAAATCCTGTGTGCGCCCTTGCATATGCCTATACCTATGTTTGTCTTAAATTAAAATTTCTAAATATTTTTCAAGAAATTCAATCCATAAAACATCATATAATGAAGATTTTCTGAAAACAATTAAATTGGCAATAAAAAAGTTAATTAAAAAGAAGCTGAATATTAAACGACATAATCAAATCAAAATAAAAATATTTTGCGACATTTAAATTAAGATTATAATAAAGTAAAGCTATAAAAATTATAATTTTATGATAATAAAGTAGACATTGATCAACTTTATTTTTAGCTTATCAGTTATTCTGGCTGCTTTGTATGTTTCTTTGTCAATACACGGTATAGCATATAATTTTTGTTTCTTTAAGGCCAATATATAATAAAATATAGTCTTTTAAGTACAGATTAAAAGTATTTTTTACGAGCTTTTCAATTGTTTATTCGATGATAAATAAGGAAGATGTGTCGAATGGAATGACATTTTTACTGATCTTTTTTTTTTTTAACTTTTGACATATGCGACGATAGTTATTTTATATTTAATTTTAAGGTTTATTTAGCTAACATGGAAAAAGTATAAAACTTATTTAGTAGTATTTCGTAATAGTTTCTAACTTGAAAATTTTTTTTAGAGAAATTGGTTATAAAGTATTTTTCGTTCAAATAAACAATTCTGAATTTAATCAAAGAATGTAATTTATGGCTAGTTGTGTCATGAAAAATCTTCTAAAATATTAAAGAAACGACTAATAGATAGCATTTGAGTTATATCGAACTTAGTTTATTTGAAAAATATTCAATAAAAGCATTTTTATGTTTTTTAACTACCATGCATTTTAGAAAAAAAGTTTAACAGTAAATTTTATATTAATTTTAGTTACCCAAAGAAAAAACTTCATCCACACATGTAAAGTCCTAACCATGTTAAGTGAAATTCCCTTATTTGTATCTAAAAACTATTAAAATTCCACATGAACCCTTGATTTCATATAAGCCACTTGTCTCTATCAGGTCCTAAATCATTACTAATTATAAAACCACTTCAACATTAGTTATGGAATCCACCCTTTTATCCCATTTAAGCCCATCATCGAATATTCGAATTGAATCATTTATAAGATTATGAACTGTTTGCTGGAACACATAATTTTTTACAGTTCAATTTAATGATGGCTGCAATATGGTGATTGAGTTCAATATTCCATTTTCGTTTTTAAATTCGCTTTTATCCATATTCATCGCTTTACCAAATGTATTCAACTTTTGACTTTTTTCTTAAATATTCTGTTTTCTTATTTCCAATTGATTGCGATGATCGTAAAATCATTTTTGTTTCTTGTTTTCTTCATCTCTAGGAGCTTTCCAAATCATAGCAATTAATATGCTTCGATTTAATTATTTTTGATTTATGAATACAAGGAAAATCTTTTCAAAACGTTTCTAAGCTCATAATTTTACTTTAATAATATTTTGAGCAACAAACTAAACAAACAATCTTAAGTGTCCAAAATATATGGTAAGAAGATGAAAAGTTCATCAATCAAATGCAAACATAAATAAAAGGTCATATCAGATAAATTTTCTGTATGCAGATTGTATTGAAATAATCAATACGTAATATCAAAACTTGTGGTCGGTGCACAATTATCCAATAAATCGTATAAAAATGGAATTTATTAAAAAAATCGTTAAACTCTTTCTATATGCAAAGTTTTATTGAGTTTCGAATAATTTTTATTATTGATGGAATATAAAAAAAAATTAGACAAATATATTGCAAGAGTAATAGAAGCAGGTCTTAGAATACAATTATATACACTCTAAAAAGGCTTCGTTATAATTTACTACAAAAGTTGTAGGCTACAAGTTGGCTACAATAACTGTAGTAAATTTGCATATCTTTAGTAAATCCAACAAGTTTTTTTCAATTGATTAATTTATCTATTAAGCTTCTGTTTAATTTTGCTAAAAATATGTAGTTACATTTAAGCTTCCATATTGCAATTGAAGTAAATTAAGACATCAGTTTTTGAATGCAACTACAGGGTCCACCATGTAACTTTTTTTTTCAACTGGTAATCATGGTAATGCTGCAGAATGTGTGCGAAAATTGCGTATGGATTTTGAAAGAAGAGAAGCACCGTCAACTCCGTATGTTCGTTATCTTGTGAAAAAAGTGAAATAAACTGGCATCCTCATCGATAAACCAAAGCGTGAAAAGCCAAAAACAGTGCGTACACCCGAGAATATTGCTGCTGTGGCAGAAAGTGTGCGTGAAGCGCCATCAACATCAATTTACCGTCGTTCTCAACAATTGAACATTTCGGAGACATCATTCAGACGAATTTTGCATAGAGACCTTGGTAAGACGCCATACAAAGTCCAATTGGTTCAGTAGTTGAAGCCAACTGACCACCCAATGTTTTTTTCAAAAAAAAAAGTTATTTGGCGGACCCTTTATTATGTTTGTAGAACTATTTAAAATGTATTTCTCTTTTGTAAGTGGTTTTTTTTAATCTAAAATTAATCTTAATCTTCACAGAGGAACGAGTTCTGAAATAATCAGTGGCAGCATGTTGTATCTTCGAAATTTTCGAAGTTGTCAAAATTATCGATAGTCGGTATGTTGTAACACTTTCGACAGGCGATATTTGCGATAAAATATCACTTTGATTTGGTGGCAGTGATCGAGAAGCGAAGTAAATATAAATGCAGATATTTATTTATTTATGCATTGCTTTATCATTTATTTAACAAAGAAAGGTTAAATAATGATTTTAAGTTAGTAAAATAATAAAAGTATTAGCTCTAATAAAGGTATATACAGTTTCGAACAAAAAAAATAGCAGACGTCTTATATTCAGATATGTTTCGATAAGTAATACTAGTCTACAAATTTCTTATCCGGTAAACCCATTCGTAATTCATATATGTACGTTTAACCCTGATTTTTACAGGGTGTTTACAGGGTATAATTAATTTATGTATAATTTACAGGGTGTTTAACGTTTTTGGCACGTGTTTAGTATTATTGATCTAGAATCTGAACTACTCACCATAAAATAAAAAATATCATTTTGTATTTTCGAAAAAGATCAGCTTTTCAATCCATACATCAACACTATCGTGTTATGTGCGGTAGCGGAGCAAAAATTTGCGGAAGCGGAGCAGAGTTGTAATCGCCCAAAGTTAGGATATGGAAAAAACTGTTGATTATTTGTATTTTTACATGAAAAACATACATTTTAAATTTGGATGATTACAGCTCCGCTAAAACAAAAGATACGAAATATGTTGATATTTTGTTGGATAATATCAAAATTTTTGTTACGCTACCGCACATGACATAATAGTGTTGATGTATGGATTGAAAAGCTGATATTTTTTTTAAAATACAAAACGTTATTTTTATTTTATGAGTGAGTAGTTAAGATTATAGATCAATAAAACTTAACACGTGCCATAAACGTAAAACACCCTGTGTGTTGAAAATTTTACAATATAGGAGGAAACTAAGTACAGATTCGGAACCAGCGTTGAAAGTACATATAGGAATGATAATGGGTTTACCGGATACGAAATTTGTAGACTAGTATTATTTATCCAAACATATCTGAATATAAAACGACTGCTATTATTTCGCTCGCAGCTGTATGTATATGTTTACCTTAAAACTGTTCAAATTAAACTCTCTTTATTTTTGCCACACAATGTTATTTGTTGAAAATAACTTATTTGTCATTTTTAGTTTAAATGAAATATTTATATTAATTAATAATAATGAAAAGTATTGATTTAGGTTATTTAACAGGCCAAGTATCAGAAAAAAAGTTTGAGTGTAGCTGTTTAATGTTCGAACATAACTTCGAAACTAACTAAATCGCCTGTCAAACGAAAATGTTGCAACATACTGCCAGATCGAAAACTTCGCTTCGATGTTCGCTTCGACAGTGAAGTTTCAACATGTCGCCACAGGTTAGTTTTCTATTAGATCAACGAAAGCAACATCTGGAGACCTGTCTCATCAATGCTTTTTTCAGTGAGTGAAAGTCAAAGATGATAAAATTGCTATCTCTTGCTTTATAAACGAAAAGGAGCTCTAAAGATGGTATATTGGCCCGACCAGTTGGATCTGCAGTAGTAATCCTCAAAAATGTGTTTGTAATATCGACCTTAGCTTCGGTTGCAATACAGCAGAGAAGCGTGCATTTAACT